>CALYCU020000018.1:0-85669 GCA_944470425.2 Schistosoma bovis | reverse complement strand
TAGTACAAGTACTACTACTCCGAGTACTTCTGCTATTACTACTATTACTACTAGTAGAACTGCTACTCGTACTACTACAATTAGTAATACTACGCGAATGAATACTACTAATCAAATTACTACTACTCCTAGTACTACTACTACTTGTACAATTTCTACTAGCACTACTACTATTAGTTCTACTACTACTAGTACTAAAACTACCAGTACTACTACTATTAGTACCACTAGTACAAATAATATTAATCCTAGTACTACTAATACTAATACAATTACTACTAGTAATATTTTCACTAGTATAACTACTACTAATATTGATACTTCTACTAGTAATACTACTGATCCTCCTACAACTCTTATTACTACTAAGCGTATTACTATTGCTATTGGTACTACTACTACTTGTACTCTTACTACTAGTATTAATAGTACAAGTAATACTACTCTTAGTACGACTACTAATTGTATTGTTACTATTAGCACTTCTACTACTAGCACTACAACTACTAGTACGACTACTATTAGTACCACTTGAACAAGGATTATTAGTCCTAGTACTACTAATATTATTATTATTACTACTAGTAATTCTACCATTAGTAATACTACTACTAGTAATAATACTACTAATACTACGACTAATAGTAATATTCCTACTAGTAATACTACTACTAGTACTACTACTATTACTACTATCACTACTAGTACTACAACTAATAATACTAAACTATTTGTACTCTTGTAGTACTAGTAATACTAATATTACTACTAATTTTAATACTACTACTCGTTCTACACTACTAGTAGTATTACTATTAGTAATACCACAACTCGTATTACGACTACCAGTATTAATACTCCTAGTATTAATATTACTTGTGATACTACCATTAGCATAAATACTACTAGTAATAATACTACTGGTACTACTAATACCAGTACTATTTTATTATAACTAATAATACTAGAAATACTACTACTACTAGTACAGTTACAAGTACTACTACTTGTACTAATACTACTAGTAATATTACTGCTAATACTACCACTTCTAATATTCCTACTATTATTACTACTACCACTAGTTCTAATACTACTAGTAATATTAGTACTAATACTACTACTACTAGTATTACTTCTACAAGAACTGCTACTAATTCATGTAATACTACGTCTATCAATAGCACTACCAGTATTACGATTATTAGTACTACTATTAGTAGTAATAATATTAATATTACGATTACTAGTACGTCTACTACTAGTACCACTACTGATACTACTAGTATTACTAATACCAATACTGCTACTACTAGTACTGCTACTAATAGAACTATTAATGGTAATACTACTAATGCTAGTACCACAAATGATAGTACTATTATTACTAGTACTACTAGTACTACTTCTACTAATACTAGTACTACTACTAATAGCACTATTACTATGAGTATTAATTATACAATTTATACTACTATTAGTATTATAACTACTATTACTACTACAACTAATATCACTACTACAAATGCTGGTAGTTTTAGAAATGCTATTAATAGTAACATTACTACTAGTATTACTACTAATGGTACTATTACTACTAGTACTAATACTAATATTACTACTATAATTAGTAATACAAATACTAGTTCTACTACATGTAATACTACTACTACTATAACTAGTACTAATTGAACTACTAATACGGGTACTATTACTGATAGTACTACTAAGACCATTACTACTAATACTAGTAACACTACTACTAGTACTATTAGAGCCAGTATTATTACGAATAGTACTACTACTAGTACAACTATTGCTAGTAATACAACTACCAGTACTACTGAGCGCATTAATACTAATACTAGTATTATTAATACTGGTACCACTACTACTAGTAGTACTACTACTATTACTACTACTACTACTACTAATACTACTAATAGTATTACTATTACTGCTAGTACTACTACGGCGGCCTGCTTGAATATCTGGGATACCTGTTTCTGCCATCTGATTATTTCAACAAGTTATCAGTTTTTATTTGTTTTAATTCATAATTATGTCCATTAATCGCATAACCTATTCAGGCGCTTTTATGAAAAGCCTACGACCTTTCGCTGCACAAGTTAAGAAAAAGTACTATAAAAGGCATCGTGGTGGTTGGCAATATGCGTTAAAGAGAATGAACATTAATCGTATGTCGATTCCCGAGCTTCTTAATTCCAACTGCCGATCACTAATCAACAAAGTGGACTATCTGCAATTCCTGCTCAGTCAAAATACGTATCGTAATTGTGGTGTCATCACAATTCAAGAATCTTGGTTGAATGATTTACAGGATGACTGCCTTGTATCACCACATGATTTTAAAATTTATCGTCAGGATCGATCGAGCAATAAAAAAAGGTGTGGTGGCGGTGTAGCTACGTTTGTAAACATAAACTGGTGTCGATCTTCGTCTTTGTGTTTTAAGTTTTCAAATGACTTTATCGACTGTCTAACTCTAAGATATCGTCCAAAACATCTGAATAAATACAAATATGTTTATGTTACCAATATCTATGTGACTCCAGATTGCACATCATCTGCACTATCTGTTTTTGCTGATGAATTCACTGAGTTCGCTGTTACTGCCTTCAGTGATTCACTTTCAGTTGTATGTGGTGATTTCAATTCATGTGACTGTAGCTTCCTTACGTCACTAGGTCACCAAAATGTAGTAGATTTTCCTACTCGTTTGGATGCTCATTTAGACTTCGTTTTCATTATTGATGTGGGTATATATGCGACTCGTAAACGTGCTCCATTGTCTAGCTCAGATCACTGTATAATTCGTGTTCTACCTAAAGTATATGGAAAGCATGGGAAGAGTACACTCTTACATCAAACCAAGAAAGTCAAATATAGGAATTACTCAGAAGAAAATATCCGAAATCTAAAAAACATGTTTCATACGACTAACTGGGAATTATTTACAGATGACTCACTCGAAAACACTACTGATGTTATCACTTGTTATCTTAATTTCTGTTTTGATATTTGTTGTCCCACTGAAACCATTTTTGTAAGTTTTGATCGGCTTACATCTTCACAACTAAAACGACTAGTAATAATAATACTAGTACAATTACTACTAGTACAACTACTAGTAATATTACTACTGGAACAACTACTACTATCACTACAACTACTAGTACTACAACTTGTTGTTGCTACTTGGAGTACAAATACTACTAGTATTAATACTACTGGTACTACTACTACTAGTTATAAAACTAATAGTAATATTATTAATAATACTACTACTACTAGTACAACTACTACTAGTACTAATATTACTACTAATACTATTACTAATAGTACTACTATGGTACTAATAATCCTAGTCTTAATACTAATAGTAATACTACTACTAGTAATACTACTACTGGCGCTATTACTGCCAGTATTACTACTGCTTTCATTACTACTATCATTATTTATTCTACTCGTACTACTACTACTAATACTACTATTCCTATTACTAATACTATTAGTACTAATGATACTAGTAGTACTAACACCAGTACTAATACCGCTAGTAGAACTACTGTTATTACTATTATTACTAGTACTATTACTACTAGTACTAATACTACTCGTTAAACTATTACTAGTACTACTACGACTGGTACTACTACTACTGCTACTGCTACTAATAGCGTTACAAATACTAGTACAATTGCTATTAGTACTAATACTACTATTACTATTACTAATATTATTACTACTACTAGTACTACTACTATTAGTAATATTATTTATTGTGCTAATACTACCAGTATTCCCACTGCTTGTAATCCTACTATTATTACGACTTATACTTGTAATACTACGACTAGTACTAGTATTACAAGTACTACTACCTCTACCATTAATAAAACAAGTATTTCGACTACTAGTTATATAACTTCTAGTACTACTAATATTAGTAGTAAAACTACTAATAATACTACTAGTTGCAGTACTACTACTAGTGCTATTACTACCTGTACTACTACTAATAGTACTACAAATACTTTTTGTAATACTGGGGGTACTACTACTATTAGTAATAATAGTAATATTACTACTACAACTAAAACTACTACTAGTAGTACTACAAATACTAATACTTTTACTATTAGTAATACTAATACTAATACTACTACAACGGTATCACTATTGCTTGTAATATTACTACCAGATCTACTCGAACGTGTACTACTACTAATACTAGTACCACTATTACTAGTACAATTAATATTGTACTGCTAATATCAGTACTAATATTAATAGTGCAATTACTAATAGTATTAATACTACTTGTACTACTACTACAAGTACTATTACTATGAGTACTACTACTACTAATATTACTACTAAATGTCCTACTATTATTTGTACTTCTAATAATAGAATTATTACTAATAGTTATACTATTAGTAGCACTGCTTCTACTAGTAGTAGTTCTTAAGTATGATTATTACTACTACTAATAGTACCACTAATAATCGTAATAATACTACTATTATTAATACTACTTGTACTAATGCGACCAGTACTACTACGACTATTACTATAACTAGTAATAACACTACTACTTGTACTACTACTAGTTGTACTACTACTAGTACAACTACTACTAGTGGAACTACTACTAAAACAAATACTAATAGTACAACTACTACTAGTGATACTACTATCAGTAAAACTACTACTAGCACTACTGGTACAGGTATTACTACTACTATTACTATTACTACCAGTCGTACTCTTATTAGTACTGCTTCTACTAGTAATGATAATACTAGTACTATTGCTACTAATACTATTACTACTAATACTACTACAACTTGTAGTATTAACACAAGTACAAATACTACTAGTACTACTACTAATAGTACTACTACTGTGGTGTGAGCTACTTATATTCATATAAGTGGTATATAACGTGCGTTAAATAAACGTAAGGTCCGGCAGCAGAAGATGGCGAAGATCAAGAAAGGAAGAGCAAGAGCACAATGGAATTGTAAGAAAACACATGTACAATGTAATGGGAGACAATGAATTAGTGTTTGCAACGGGAACAGTACAGTTTGATATGATGGAATGATATTTTGCAAATTGACGATTGACTTTATGGTATTCACATTTTACTGTAATCTTTGTGCTAAATACAGTCGATTGCCCCCACCCGTGTTCTTGTTCACTACACTACTACTAGTATTACTACTACTATAAATACGGCTGCCAGTACTACTATTACTAGTGCTACTAATACTAGTACTGCTATTATTATTACTAATCGTATTAGTACGACTAAAACTAGTACTACTACTACTAGTACTACTACTACTAGTACTACCACTATTTGTACGACAACTACTAGTAATAATACTACCAGTAATACTACCACTAGTACTACTACTACTACTAGTATTACTACAAACAATAATACTACTGCTAGTACTAATATTACTAGTACTACTACTATTAGTACTAATACTATTAGTACTAATAATATTAGTACTACCACTACTTGTACGACAAATACTAGTACTACTACTACTAGTAATATTATTACTAGTACTACTATTACTAGTAGTAATACTACGCGTAATATTACTGCTAGTACTACTACTACTAGTACTACTATTACTAGTACTATTATTATTAGTACTATTACTACTAGTACTACTACTTCTAGTACCAATACCACTAGTACTACCACTAATTGTAGGACAACTATTAGTATTATTACTACCAGTAATACTACTACTCGTACTAGAACTACAGGTACTACAACTACTAGTACTACTACTACTACTAGTAATACTACTACTAGTAATATTATTACTAGTACTACTATTACTAGTAGTAATAGTACGCGTAATATTACTGCTAGTACTACTACTACTAGTACTACTACTACTACCAGTAATACTTCTGCTGGTACTACTACTAGTACAAGTATTACTACTAACAATAATACTACTGCTAGTACTAATATTACTAGTACTAATATTACTAATACTACTACTATTAGTACTAATACTACTAGTACTACTAATACTTGTACTACCACTACTTGTACGACAACTAGTAGTACTACTACTACAAGTACTAATACTACTAGTAGTTTTACTACTAGTACTACCAATACTTGTACGACAACTACTAGTACTACTACTACCTGTAATATTATTAGTAGTACTACTACTACTGATACTATTAATACTAGTACTACTACTAATAATACTACTGCTAGTACTACTATTACTAGTACTACTACTACTTGAACTACTGCTATTAGTACTAGTACTACTAATACTACTCATATTAGTACTACGACTACTTGTACGACAAATAATAGAAATATTACTACAAGTTCTACTACAATTAGTAGTACTACTGCTAGTACTTTCACTAATTGTACGACAAATAATAGTACTAATACTACTAGTAATTTTACTACTAGTACTACTACTACTAGTACTACTACTACTAATACTACTACTACTAGTACTACTACTACTGGTAATACTACTACTAATACTACCACTCCTTGAACGACAACCACTAGTACTACTACTATTAGTGATCCTACTACTAGTACTACTACTACTGCTTCCACTACTTGTACGACAACTACAAGTTTTAATACCTCCAGTAATACTACTTCCAGTAATACTACTACTAATACTACTACTACTAGTGCTACTAATACTTGTACAACTATTACTAGTACCACCACTACTTGTGAGACAACTACAAGTACTACTACTATCAGTAATACTTCTGCTGGTACTACTAATACTGGTACTACTTACTTACTTACTTACTTACGCCTGTTACTCCCAATGGAGCAAAGGCCGCTGACCAGCATTCTCCAACCCACTCTGTCCTGGGCCTTCTTTTCTAGTTCCATCCAATTCTTGTTCATTTTTCTCATGTCTATCTCCAGTTCTCGGCGTAATGTGTTCTTTGGTCTTCCTCTTTTCCTTTGACCTTCAGGATTCCATGTGAGGGCTTGTCTTGTGACGCAGTTGGGTGCTTTCCTCTATGTGTGTCCTATCCACTTCCAGCGCTTCTTCCTGATTTCTTCCTCCACTGGGATCTGGTTTGTTCTCTCCCACAGTACGTTGTTGCTAATAGTGTCCGGCCAATGGATTTGAAGTATTTTGCGTAGACAACTGTTAATAAACACCTGTATTTTCTGGATGATGGCTTTTGTAGTTCTCCAGGTTTCTGCCCCATACAGTAGAACTGTCTTGACATTTGTATTGAAAATCCTGACCTTGGTGTTGGTTGACAGTTGCTTTGAGTTCCAGATGTTCTTCAGTTTTAAATATATTGCTGTTACTTCGCCGATTCGTACCTTCACACTTGCATCAGATCCATCGTATTCATCAATGATGCTGCCCAAATATGTAAAAGTTTTTACATCTTCCAAATCTTCTCCGTCAATTGTGATTCAAATGTTGTATGCTGTGTTGTATTGGAGAATCTTGCTTTTCCCTTTGTGTATGTTGAGACCTACTGCTGCTGAGGCTGCTGCCACACTGTTTGTCTTCTCCTGCATCTGTTGTTGCGTGTGGGATAGAAGGGCCAGATCGTCTGCGAAGTCTAGATGATCCAAATGCATCTTAGATGTCCATTGTATCCCGCGCTTTCCTTCAGATGTTGACATCTTCATGATCCAGTCGATCAGCAGGAGAAAGAGAAAGGGTGAGAGTAAGCAACCCTATCTAACACCGGTCTTCACTTCAAACGAGTCAATGAGCTGTCCTCCATGCATGGCTTTGCAGTTTAATCCACCATAGGAATTCCGTATGATATTGACTACCTTCTGAGGCACGCCGTAGTGTCGAAGAAGTTTCCAGTGTTGTTCTGTCCACGCTGTCAAATGCCTTCTCGTAGTCAATGAAGTCGATGTAGAGTGATGAATCCCATTCAACTGATTGTTCCATAATGGTCCGTAGTGTCGCAATTCGGTCTGTACACGATCTATCCTTACGGAATCCTGCCTGTTGGTCACGAAGTTGGGCGTCTACGCAGTCCTTCATCCTGTTTAACAATACCCTGTTGAAGACTTTTCCCGGTATTGAGAGAAGAGTGATGCCCCTGTAGTTATCACACTTGCTGAGATCGCCTTTCTTCGGTATTTTGATTAGAAGTCCTTCTTTCCAGTCTGTTGGTACTTGTTCCTCATCCCAAATCTTATTGAAGAGAATGTGGAGTATCCTTGCAGTTGCCGCTACGTCTGCTTTTAGTGCCTCTGCTGGGATGTTGTCCGGTCCTGCTGCTTTGCCACTCTTGATTTGTCTGATGGCCATGCTGACTTCTTCAATTGTTGGTGGGCCAACATTGATTGGGAGGTCCGTGGGTGCTGCTTCGATGTTGGGTGGGTTCAGTGGAGCTGGTCGATTCAAGAGTTCTTTGAAGTGTTCTACCCACCTGTTTTGTTGCTCTTCAATGTTGGTGATTACCTTGCCTTCCTTGCTTTTCACTGGTCGTTCTGGTTTGCGGCGATTTCCAGAGAGTTTCTTTGTCGTGTCATACAATTGTCTCATGTTTCCTTCTCTTGCAGCCTTTTCCGCCGTCGTTGCTAAATCTTCCACATATTTACGTTTGTCGGTTCTGATGCTCCTCTTCACTTGTTTGTTTATTTCCGTGTATTCAGCTTGTGCCTTAGCTTTTTCTGCTCTTGTTCGGCTGGTATTGATCGCTGCCTTCTTGTTTCTTCTTTCTTGAATCTTATCCAGTGTATCAACAGTGATCCATTCCTTGTGGTGGTGCTTCTTGTGACCCAGGACCTCATGACATGTTGAAGTGATTGCCTCTTTGATCCCCTTCCAGTTGCTCTCCACAGTAGTTCCTTCTCCATTGAGTAGATCATGAAAGGCCTGGAACTTGTTGCTGAGGACTATATTGAATTTGTTGAGTTTGTTAGTATCCTGGAGAAAGGCCGTATTGAACTTTTGTGATACTGTCTGCCCCGTTGTCCAGTGCTTCTTGAGTTTCAATTTCATCTTGGCGACCAGTAAGTGATGATTTGATGCTATATCAGCTCCTCTCTTGGTTCTCACGTCCTCTATAGTCCTCCTGAACGTTTTGTTGATGCGAATATGGTCGATTTGGTTTTGTGTAGAGTGATCCGGTGAAGTCCATGTGGTTTTGTGTATGCGTTTATGTGGGAATACGGTGCCGCCTATGACCAGCTTATTGAAGGCACATAGATTTGCAAATCTCTCACCATTTTCGTTTCTTTCTCCCAGTCCGTGTCGTCCCATGATGTCTTCATATCCAGTGTTGTCCGTTCCAACCTTGGCGTTGAAATCTCCCATCAGAATGGTCAGGTCCTTTGTTGGGCACTTCTCGACGATTGACTGCAGCCTATTGTAGAATTGATCTTTAGCGTCTTCATTGTAGTCGTTGGTAGGCGCATAGCATTGGATGATGTTCATTGAAATGCCCTCTTTCTTTGTTTTAAACGAGGCTTTGATGATCCTTGGTCCATGAGATTCCCATCCTATAAGTGCATTTTGCGCTTGTTTGGACAGCATCAATGCAACTCCTTGTGTATGTGGTGCATTTTCTTCTTCATGGCCGGAGTATAACAGGAGCTCTCCTGTAGTTAGTCGTTGTTGTCCAACTTGTGTCCAATGTGTTTCACTGATCCCAAGTACCTCTAGGTTGTATCTTCTCATTTCTGCAGCAATTGGAAGGCTCTTCCGGTGTCCCACATTGTACGAACATTCCATGTACCTAAATAAA
Organism: Schistosoma bovis; assembly: GCA_944470425.2. Lineage (NCBI taxonomy): Eukaryota > Metazoa > Platyhelminthes > Trematoda > Strigeidida > Schistosomatidae > Schistosoma > Schistosoma bovis. Next base: position 75,868 of record CALYCU020000018.1, on the reverse strand, counting down.
TGGTTGCTCTGGTTGTCAGAAGGGGCATCGGCCTCGTAACTTCCGAAGGAATTCGGCTTTCATCATGAGGCGTCATAATTCTTCTAAATGAAGACCTTCTGACTCCCAGGGCAGAGTTTAAAAGGTTTGAATAATTTTTTCTGGTTAGCGTTTTTTTAGCGAGTTAGTTTTCTACGGGATGGGGACGCTAACCCCATGCCCAACCCTCCTCATTTATCCGGGCTTGGGACAGGCAGTAGCCCCCGGAGGGACTCCAGGCGGGGATATGGGTACTACTACTACTAGTTTTATACTACTAGTACTACTACTACTAGTATTACGACTCATTGTACGACAAATACTAGTATTACTACTAACAATAATACTAGTACTAGCACTACCACTAATGTTACTATTACTAATAGTTATAATATTACTGGTAATAATACTACTAGTTCTACGAATATTAGCACTATTACTACTAGTACTACTACTACCAGTAATAATACGACTAGTACTAAAATTACTATTACTACCAGTACTACTAATATAAGTAAAATTATTCCTGTTCTACTACTACTAGCACTACTACAACTAGTACTAATACTATTAGTACTACTACTACCAATACTAATACTACTAGTGCTACCATTACTTGCACAAAAAGTACTAGTAATACTACTACCAGTAATACTATTAGCAGTACTACTACTACAAGTACGACTACTACTAGTACTACTTCTACTAGTACTACAACTACTAGTAATACTACTTATCTTTCTAATATTATCACTAATATTACTACTACTACTAATATTATTATTATTAAAACTACTATTAGTACTAACACAACTAGTACTAATACTGCTAGTACTACCATTACTAGAACTACTACTACTAGTAATAATACGACTAGTATTACCACTAATAGTACTATTACTACTAGTACTACTACTACTAGTACTACCACTACTCTTACGACAACTATTAGTATTACTAATACCAGTAATACTACTACTAGAACAACTACTAAAAGTACTACTACAACTGGTATTACTACTGCTAGTACTACTACTACTAGTACTAATACTACTATTAGTACTACTACTACTAATACCACTACTACTGGTACTACCACTAGTTGTACGACAACAACTAGTACTTCTACTTACAGTAATACTACTGCCTAGTGCTACTATTACTAGTAATCCAACTATTTGTACGACAACTATTAGTAATAACACTACGAGTAATAATACTACTAGTACTACTACTACTAGTACTACTACTACAAGTATTATTACTTCTAGTAATACTAATGCTAGTACGACTATTACTAATTCTAATACTACTAGTACTAATACTATAAATATTATCACTACAAGTATTATTAATACTAGTACTACTACAAGTAATACTACTACCAGTACTACTACTAATAGTACTACCATCATTTTTAAGACAACTACTAGTATTACTACAACCAGTTACACTACTATTAGTACTACTACTACTACCACTATTGCTATTAGTATTACTACTACTAGTAATACTACTGCTAGTATTACCACATCTTGTACGACAAATAGCAGTATTAGTACTACAAGTATTACTACTACTAGTAAGACTACTAATACTATTACCACTACTAGTACTAATACTACTAGTAATAATAATACTACGAATACTAGTATTACTACTAATTGTACGAGAACTACTAGTATTAATACTACAAGTTATACTACTACTGGTAATAGTACTACTACGATTTCCAATATTATTACTCAAATTACTAGTATTTCTACTAAATGTATTAGTACTAATAGTAATTCTATTAATAATACTACCATTACTTGTACGAAAAATACTAGTGCTACTATTATTAATACTAATACTACAATTGATATTAATACTAGTACTACTACTACTAGTACTACAACTAATTGTACGATAAAAAATAGTACCACAACTACAAGTATTACTACTAATAATACTACTACTACTAGTATTACCACTACCTGTACGACAAATACAAGTACTGCTACTACTAGTAATATTACTACTAGTACTACTAATAATAGTACAACTACTACTAGTACATTTACTAATAGTACTACTACTACTTGTACTACTACAACTTGTACGACAACTTGTAGTATTACTAATAAATATAATACCACTATTAGAAATACTACTATTACTATTACCACAACTAGTACTAATACTAATAGTATTACTACTACTAGTAATACCACTGCTAGTACTACTATTACTAGTACTAATACTAATAGTACTACTACTATTAATACTAACAATCCCAGTACTACTAATAATAGTACTAACACTACGTATACGAGAAGTAATAGTACTACGACTACGAGTACAACCACTACTTGTACGACAATTATTAGTATTAATACTACCAGTAATAATACTACTAGTACTACTACTATAAGTTTTATTACTACTAGTATTATTACTGCTAGTACTACTATTATTGTAATACTACTACTCGTATTATTAATACAAGTACTACAACTAGTAGTACTACTACCACTAGTAATACTAATAAAACTACTACTACTAGTACTTCTACTACTAGTACTAATACTACAAGTACTATTACTAATAGTACTACTAATATCGGTACTACTACTATTAGTACTACTACTACTAGTTGTACTAATACTAATAAAACCTCTACTTGAAGACAAGTGCAAGTACTACTACTAAAAGTACTACTAATACTAGTACTACTACTGGTAATACGTCTAATATTACTACTACTAATAGTAGTATTAATATTAGTATTACTACTACTAGTAATAAAACCATTTGTACGACAATTATTAGTAATAATACTACCAGTAATACTACTACCACTACTACTAGAAATACTACTACAAGTACTATTACTACTAGTAATACTAATGGTAGTACTATTACTACTAGTGCTATTACTACTAATAATACTACTATTAGTACTATTACTACTGGTTAAATTAATCCTAGTTCTGCAACTACTAGTCATACTACTAATAGTACTACTATTATTAGTACTACTACTATGAGTACTACTAATACCAGTACTGCTACTAATAGTCCTGCCACTTTTTGTAGGATATCTACTAGTACTACTACTACTAGTACTATTACTACTAGTAATATTACTCCTCGTTCTCCTATTACTAGTACTACTACTACTAGTACAACTACTACTAGTACTATTACTGCTAATACTACCATTATTTGTACAAAAACTACTAGTAATATTGCTACTACTACTACTAATACTACAAGTAATACTACTGTTGGTATTACTAATACCAGTACTACTACTATCACTACTACTACTATTAGTATTACTACTACTAGTACTACTACTACAAGTACTACTATTACTAGTACTACCACTGCTTGTTCGACAACTACTAGTACTACTACTACCAGTAATTCTAATAATAGTAATAATACTGCTAGTAATAATACTACTAAAAATACTACTACTAGTACTACCACTGCTTGTCCGACAACCACTAGTATTACTACTACCAGTAATACTACTACTAGTAATACTACTCATGGATCTACTACCAATAGTACAACTGCTAATAGTGCTACTATTATTAGTACTAGTACTGCTAGTACTACTACTACTTGTACTAATACTACTGGTACGACCACTACATTTATGACAACTACTAGTAATACTTCTACCAGAAATACTACTAATAATACTACTACTAGAAGTACGAATACTACTAGTAATACTACTAATAGTAATAATATTACTAGTTCTAGTACTACTAGTACTATTACTACTAGTACTACTACTACTGGTACTACCAGTACTTTTACGAAAAGTACTAATAGTAGTACTACCAGTAATATTACTAATAGTACTACTAATACTAGTTTTACCACTACTATTACTACTATTAGATAAACCACTGCTAGTACTACTACTACAAGTACGACAACTACTAGTACTACTGCCACTAGTACTACCACTAATTCTACGACAATTATTAGCAGTATTACTACTAGTACTATCAGTACTTCTACGACAACTACTAGTGTTAATACTACTAGTACTACTACTACTAATACTACAATTATTACTACTACAACTAAAAGTAATACTACTAAAAATATTACTACTAATATTAATACTACTACTAATATTACTATTGCATGTACGACAAATATTAGTACTAATATTAGTAATACTATTACATCTACTACTACTACCAGTAGTAATAATTGTATTAGTATTACTACCACTAATACTACTACTGGTAGTTCTACCACTACTTGAACGGTAACTACTAGTATTAATGCTACTAGTACTACCACTATTTTACGAAAAATAGTAGTAGCAATACTACTAGTACTACAACTACCAGTACTACCACTAATAGTACTTACACTACTAGTAATACTAATAGTGTTACTACTACTACAAGTATTATTACTACTAGTAATACTACCACTATTATTACTACTACTAGTACTACTAATAATAGTACTACAATTACTAGTATTCCTACTAGTAATACTACTACTACTACTAATACTACTTATATTAGTACTACTACTATTACTGCTACAATTGGTAATACTACTACTAATACTACAACTACTTGTGCGACAAATACTAATGCTAGTACTACCAGTAATACTACTATTAGTAATAATGCTACAAGTACTACTACTGCTAAAATAACTTCTACAAGTACGATTACTAATAGTAATGCTACTACTAGTACTAATACTACTAGTACTACTATTACTAGTTCTAATATTAAAGTTTCTACTACTACTTGTACGACAAATATTAGTATTACTCCTAACATTAATACTACTACTAGTACTACTACTACCAGTAATACTCCTAATAGTACATTTACTAACAATACTAATACTACTAGTAATATAAGTGCTAGTACTACTACTACTAGTACAAGAATTACTAATAGTACTCTTAATAGCACTACTACTAGTACTACAACTATTAGTACTACCACTACTTGCACGACAACTACTAGTAACGCTACTAAATTTATTACTACTAATAGTACTACTACTCCTAGTAGTACTACTACTAGTACTACTAATACTAGTACTATTACTATTTGAAATACGACTACTAGTACTACTACTACTAGTAATAATACTACTAGTACTACCACTAATTCTGCGACAACTACTAGTACTACTATTACTGGTACTATTACTACTAGTAGTACTATTATTAGCATTACAACTTGTAGTAATAATACTACTAGTACTACCACTACTAGTAGTAATAATAGTAGTACTACTACTGGTAGTACTACTACTACTAGTAATACGACGACTATTACTATTATAACTAGTACTATTATTAACAGTACTACTACTAGGAATACTACTGCTATTACTACTAATACTATTACTACTATTTCTACTAATACTACTACCAGTTCTACTACTACTAGTACTACTCCTACTGCTACTACTACTACTAGTACTACCACTCCTTGTGCGACAACTACCAGTAATATTTATACCCGTAATAATACTAATAGTACTACTATTATTGGTACTATTACTTTTAGTTCCACTACTACGGTTACTACTACTAATAGTACTAGTACTACTAATACTTCTACTACTAGTACTACTACTACCACCCCTACCACTAATTGTACTACAACTACTAGTAGTACGACTACCTGTAATACTACTACTAGTATTTCTACTAAAAGTACTACGACTACTAGTACTACTACTAATAGTACTATTACAACTTTTAGTACTACTAATAGTACTACCACTACTTATGCGACAACTACTAGTATTATTACTACCAGTAATAATACTAACAGTAATATTCCTCCGAGTGCTATGACTACTAGTAGTACTACTAACAGTACAACTACTACTAGTACTGCTACTACTAGCACTACTAATACAAGTACTACCACTCCTTATACGACAACTACTAATACTACTAATACCAGTAATACTACTACTACTAATAGTACTTCAAGTACTACGACTACTAGTACTAATACTAATAGCAATACCAATACTAGTAATAATACTCCACGTTCTACTACTACTAGTACTACTACCACAAGTACGACTACTATTAGTACTGCCAATACTCGTAGTGCTACTAATAGTACTAATACTAACAGCAATAATACTCGTCGTCCTACTACAACTAGTACTACTACTACTAGTAATACTACTATTATTACTACCACTACTGGTACTAATATTTCTAGTACTTCCACCACTTGTACGAAGATTATTAGTAATACTACTGCAAGTAATACTACTACTAGTAATACTACTAAAAGTACGACTACTACTAGTAATACTACTAATCGTACCACTACTATTAGTAATACTACTACTACTACTACCACCATTTGTACGACAACTACTAGTATTAGTTCTACCAGCAATACTTCTACTAGTAAAACTACTACAAGTATTATGACTACTACTACTACTACTCCTAATAGTACTAATAATAGTACTATTGCTACTAGTACCACTACTAATAATACTACCACTACTTGTAGGTCAACTACTAGTAATACTACTACCAAAAATAATACACATCGTTCTTCTACTACTAGTAATACTACTACTAGTACTACTATTATTAGTACTACTACTACTAGAATTACTTCTACTAGTATTACCACCACTTGTACGAAAACTACTGGTAATACTACTACCAGTAATATTACTACTAGTACTACTACTACAAGCACGACTACTACTAGTACTACTACTAATAGTACTACTAATACTGGTAGTTCTAATACTATTTCTACTACTACTAGTACTATTATTACTAGTACTAATATAATTAGTACTACTACTCCTACTACTACCACTACTACTATTATTAATATTAATACTACTAGTACTAATACTATCAGTACTACTGCTACTACTAATACGACTACTAGTATTACTACTACTAGTATTACTACTACTTATTCTACCACTGCTTGTACGACAACTACTAGTACAACTACCAGTAATAATACTACTAATACTACTACTACTGCAACTATTACTAATAGTTCTACTACTACTATTAATACTACTACTAGTACTACTATAATTAGTACTACAACTACTAGTACTAATACTTCCAGTAATACTACTAATAATACTAGTAATAATACTTCTACTACTACTTGTACTACTTCTACTAGTAATATTTCTCCAACTTCTACCACTACTGGTACTACTATTTGTAATACTACTAATAATACCACTACTACAAGCACGACTACTATTAGTAATACTACTAATAGTGGTAATACTACTGGTACTTCTACTACTATTTCTACTACTACTAGTACTATTATTACCAGTACTAATATAATTAGTACTACTACTACTTCTACTACCACTACTACTATTATTACTACTAATACTACTAGTACTACCACTTTTTTAACGTTAAATACTAGTACTAATACTATCAGTAATAAAACTACTCGTAGTAACTACTACTAATAGTTCTACTACTACTAATTCTACTACTTCTAGTACTACTAATACTACTACTATTACTAGTACTAATACTAACATTATTACTATTATTAGTTCTACTATTACATGTACTATTATAACTAGTACTACTACTAATAGTACTACCATCAATTGTACGATAACTATTATTAATACTACTCCCAGTAATACTACGACTAGTAATACTACTGCAAGTAGGACTATTACTAGTACTACTACTTCTAATACTACTACTAATAGTAATACTACTCCTCGTTCTACAACTACTAGTACTAATTCTACTAGCACTACTACTATTAGCACTACTACTACTAGTACTACAACTACTAGTATTAATACTACTAGTTCTACCACTACTTGTACGAAAACCACTAGTAATACTACTACCAGTAATACTACTTCTAGTACGACTAATACAAGTACGACTTCTATTAGTACTACGAATACCAGTACTGCTACTACAAGTGCTACTACTACTAGTACTACTACTATAATTACTACTACTATTAGTACTATTACTAATAGTACTACTACTACTAATATTAATACCACTGGTAATACCACTACTTGTACGACAACAAATAGTACATCTAATACCAGTAATTCTACGGCTAGTACTACTAATACTAGTACTATTACTACTAGTTGTACGACTACTAGTACAACTAATAGTAGTACTACTACTGTTAGTACTACTACTACTATTACAATTAGTACTACAACTACTAGTACTACTACTACTATTACTACGACTCCTTTTACGACTATTACCAGTACTACTACTACCATTATTACTACTACTGGTACTATTATTACTAGTACTACTACTACTAGTATAACTACTACGAGTACTACCACTCCCTGTACGACAACTACTAGTTTTACTACTACCATTAATACTACTATTAGTACTACTACTACAGGTAATACTACTAATAGTTCTACTACTACTAGTACTACTACTACTAGTATTAATACTATTAATACTACTACTAGTACTACTACTATTACTACAATACTATTACTAATAGTGCTACTACTGCTAGTAAAAATGCTCCTCGTTCTACTAGTACTTGTACTACTAATACTGGCACTAATAATAATTGTTCTACTACTACTGGTACTACGACTACCAGTAATATAACTATTAGTACTACTACTTCTAGTAGTACTTATACTATTACTAGCAATACTTGTACGACAACTACTAGTATTACTACTACCAGTAATACTAATTATAGTAATACTACTACAAGTACTACGACTACTTTTACGACAATTAATTGTGCTACTTCTACCAGTTATATTACTACTAGTACTACTACTACAAGTAAAACTACTACAAGTACTACTACTACTGATACTACTACTACGAGTACTACTACATCACTACTACTAATACTACTGGTACTACTACTAACAGTACTACTAATAATAATACTACCACTACTTGTTCGACAACTACTAATACTACTACTACTAGTACTACTACTAACAGTATTAGTACTAATAATACTACCACTACTTGTTGGAGAACTACTAATACTACTCATACAAATACTGCTACTACTAGTACTACGAATAATAGTACTACTACTACTAGTACAAATTCTACTAATACTACTACTACAAGTATTACTACTACTAATATTACTACTACTTGTAGAACAACTTCTTGTTCTACTACTACTAGTAATACTACTCCTAGTTCAATTACTACTAGTACTACTGCTAATAGTACTACTATTATTAGTACTACTACTACTAGTACTACAACTACTAGTACTAATACTACTAGTACTACTACAACTAGTACCTTCACTACTTGTATGACAAATACTAGTACTACTACTACCAGTGATACTACTAATAGTACTACTAATACTAGTAATACTAATGCTAGTACTACTAGTACTAGTAATAGTATTAGTAATACTACTACTAGTTTTACTACTACTAGTACTTTTACTACTAATATTACTACTATTAGTACTACTACTACTACTAGTACGGCTACTACTAGTACTACTACCACTAGTACCACCACTAATTTTACGACAACCAATAGTGGTATTACTACTAGTACTACCACTACTTCTACGACAACTACTTTTACTACCACTATTATTTCTGCTACTACTAATACTACTACTTCTAGTACTACTACTACAAGTAATCCAACTACTTGTACTACTACTACTAGTAATACTAGTACTAATACTACTACTGCTTGTACGACAACTACTAGTATTACGAATACTAGTACTATTACTACTATTACTACTACCAGTAATACTACTTCTATTAGTACTACTACCACTAGTACTACTACTTGTAGTACTACCACTTCTTTACGACAACTACTAGTACTACTGCTACTAGTAATATTACTACTAGTACTACTACTACTAGTACCAGTAGTACTTTTACTACTACTACAAGTACTAATACTACTAGTACTACTACTAATAGTACTACTAATACTAATATTACTACTAGTAATACTACTGCAATACTACCACTACAATACTACTACTACTAATACTGTTACTACTACTACTACTACTACTACTACTACGACTACTTGTACGACAAATACTAGTGCTACTTCTTCCAGTAATGCTACTATTAATACTAATACTACAAGTACCACTACTACTATTACTACTACTATAATTACTACTACTACTAGTACTACTACTGCTTGTACTACAACTACTAATACAACTACTACTTGTACTTTTCTGCGTGCTACTTATATTGATATAAGTAGTATATAACGTGAGTCAAAAGAACGTAATGTCTGGCAGCAGAAGATGGAGAAGATCAAGAAAAGAAGAGCGAGAAAACAATGAAATTTGTAAGAAATCGCATGAGCAATGAAATGCGGGACAATGGATTGATGTTTGCAAAAGCAACAGTCCGGTTTGATATGATAGAATGATATTTTGCAAATTAACGATTTACTATATGGTTTTTCTATTTTACCAAGTAATTATGTAATTATGTAGTTTATCGAGAGTGTGCCTGCCACCGTCTCCCAACAGCTGAAACTGGTGAACGCAGCGCAACCGATGGATATCAGTGAACTGGCGAAGGTGACTCGTCAGCTGATGACGCGAACAGTAGCTCCGGTCGGGTGCGGAAAGCAGGAGATGAGTAATGTCGAGAAGAAGATTGAGGAGCTGGAGCGCGAGATTGCAGCAATACGAGTGAACAATAAAAGGAACGATAAATGTTACGCTTGTGGAGGGACAGGACATTGGAAGATAAACTGTCCAACAAGACGAAGACGCAGATATGTTAGACGTTACAACGAGTGTTCTTTCTATCCTAGGAATCTGTGGATTGTTGCGTTAGTAGACAGAGGGGCAGTATATACGAGAGTGAACATAAATGAGCGAGATTTAGTTTGTCTGATCGATACAGGTGCAGCAGTATCGTTAATAGGCAAAGAGCAATGTAAGAGAATCAAGCCGTGTACATTAGCTGTCCACACGATAGGGGGCCATATGTTAGAGGTGTTTGGTGTATCTAACAGTATCGTAAAAGTGGGGGATGCGGAGATAAATTTTCCGTTCGTCGTAACCACAAGCTTATCGAGACCGATATTAGGAGCAGATTTCCTAAGAGAAGTAAAAGCGATAGTTGACTTAAGAAGCGGTAAGGTGGTCACGAAATATGGTTCATTGACAATACACGAAAGTAGCGAAGTGGCTGAAATAAGAGTTGCAGCGGATGTCTCGTCAAAGAAACCAAACATTCACGAGTTATGCAAAAAGTATGCGAAACTATTCACTGGAGATGGGGAGCCGTATGGATTTTGTGACAGAGTAAAGCACGAAATACCGATAAAGAACAGTCGAGTAAATATATTTGCAACACGTCGTGTCCCGGTGCATTTAGAGGCCGAGGTAAATCGTCAGGTCCAGGAAATGTTAAAAGAAGGTATAATTGAGGAAGCGGACAGCCCATATAGCTCGCCGATACTCTTGGTAAAGAAACCAAATGGAAAGTATAGATTTTGTGTCGACTTCAGAGAATTGAATAATATAACAGACCTGAAGCCTTGTGCAATGCCAACAGTGGTGGAAACATTAGATCGGCTACAGAATGCCACGGTGTTTACAGTGCTGGATTTACGGTCAGGTTATTGGCAACTGCCTATAAAAGAGAGTGATCGGAGCAAGACAGCGTTTACTGTACGGGATAAACAGTATCAATTTAAACGAATGCCGTTCGGGTTGGCGGGTGCACCGTTCACGTTCAGAAGATTAATGACACTACTGCTCAAGAATCTAGATAATGTCGAGGTATATGGCGACGATGTAGTTGTGTACAGTCAAACAGAAACAGATCACATCAAACATGTGGAAGCGGTCTTAAAGCGAATTGACGAATTTGGACTTCGGATTAATAAGGACAAGTCGCAGATAGCGAAAAGTAGCGTCACATTGTTGGGACATAAAGTGGGGAATGGAGAAATAAAACCATTGCCGGAGAAAATTCTTACCATAAAAAATATTGCAGTACCTAATTCGAAAAGGAAGTTGAGACAGTTCCTGGGAAGAGCGGCGTTCTACAGTCGGTTTGTCAAAAATTTCAACGAAATAGCAGCACCCTTATATAAGTTATTGAGCAGCACCAAGTTTACGTGGACTGAGACTGCCGAACAAACGTTCAACCGAATCAAAAACATGCTAGACGATCGCCAGATGACGCTTAGACTGCCTGAACCGGGAAGACTGTTTACAGTGGCCACAGACGCGAGTGATCATGGTATAGGTGCTGTGTTGAGTCAGGCTGATAGAGTGGTGGAATACGCGAGTCGCGTCCTCACACCTGCTGAACAGAAGTATTCAACCATCGAAAAGGAGTGTTTAGCGATCGTGTGGGCAGTGGAAAAATGGAGACCATACCTTTTAGGTAGACGATTTCACATTGAGACGGACCATAAACCCCTGCAGTGGTTGAAAACAGCAAGAGACCCCCTCGGGAAGTTGGCGCGATGGATGATACGCCTGCAAGAATACGATTTCAGTATCGGCCATGTTCCAGGAAAAGAAAACGTAATGGCAGATTACTTGTCAAGACCAGATATGGAAGCCGACCTGCCATTAACAGCATACGCGGTGAATAGTTTAGAGGGAGACCCATTAGAACTCGTCCGGCAGCAGAAAGCTGACCCTAACCTTCGAGAGGTAATCAGAGTGATAAAAGAGGGAGCAGACGTAGATAAACGAACAATGGACAAGGAGGTAATAACGCTGCTCCGGCAAAAGGACCGACTGAGAGTGAACTCATATGGAGTGCTGACCTGGCAGGACGATGATGAAAATTGGGTGGCGGTGATCCCGAAAGACTGGCGGCGTAAAGTGATACACGAGTGTCACCAGGTAGCACATACAGGCATCGCAAGAACGACGGACTTACTACGACAAAGTGCATACTGGCCGAGCATGAGAGACGATGTGGCTGAATACGTGTTAACCTGCCAGCAGTGTCAGCTAATGAAAAGCGATCGATACACACAACCGCCATTACAGTCAATCCCAGTAACCGCAGTCGGTGATCTATGGTCGGTTGATGTGATGGGACCGTTTCCACAGACGGCTAGCGGTAACCAGTATCTGTTAGTGATGACGGAACATGCCACACGTTGGGTAGATGCCGTACCCATTGCAGACCAGCGGGCAAGGACAGTGACCGAGGTGGTAATCCGGCATATTGTAGCGTGTCACGGAATACCGAAGATGATATTAACTGACCAGGGTCCCTGTTTTGAAAGTGACGAGTTTAAAGCCCGTTTAAAGCAGTTTGGCATCAAGAGAATACGAACTACACCATATCATCCTCAGACAAACGGGCTTACAGAGAGAAACAATCGGACGTTAAAGGAATGGTTAGCATCAAAAGGAGGAAATTGGGAGAAAGAGTTACCATTGATTTTGCTGGCACATCGTTCCTCAACACAAGGAACAACCAAGAAGTCACCTTTCTTGCTCATGTATGGCAGACAACCACGACTTCCAATGCATAATAAGACCTGGCCACAACAACAGAAGTGGACGACAACAAGGTTAAGAAAAGAGAGGAGAGAGGCAATAAGGAACGTGGAAAAGAAACAAATATCAGACACAAAGAAGGCAGAACAACAGAGGAGAACGTGGAAACCCTTTGCAGTGGGGGACCTAGTAAAGTGTAGAGAACGAAAAAGTAACATAGCAGGGGGAGCAGGGTCGGGGAAGCTGGCCCCAAAGTGGGAAGGACCGTATGTAATCACGGAGAGACGCGGCTCGGTCTACACGATCCGGAGAGAAGACAAGCAGAAGCGCGTAAATGCTAGTCAACTACAGAGATGGTTTCAAGATCATCATGGGTGTGAATCACGAAAAGCACCAAAGAACACAGCGGTACGGAGATCAGAAAGACTACGACAGCAACTTGTTAAAAGGGGGGACGAGTGTGGTGCGTGCTACTTATATTGATATAAGTAGTATATAACGTGAGTCAAAAGAACGTAATGGCTGGCAGCAGAAGATGGAGAAGATCAAGAAAAGAAGAGCGAGAAAACAATGGAATTTGTAAGAAATCGCATGAGCAATGAAATGCGGGACAATGGATTGATGTTTGCAAAAGCAACAGTCCGGTTTGATATGATAGAATGATATTTTGCAAATTAACGATTTACTATATGGTTTTTCTATTTTACCAAGTAATTCTGTAATTTGTCCTAAATACAATTTGGCTGTCCTCACCCATGTTCTTCTTTACTACAGTACTACTACTAATAGTACTACTACTACTAGTTCTACTATTAATGGTACTACCACTACTTGTACGACAAAAACTAGTATTACCAGTACCAATAATAAAACTACTAGTAGTACTACTACCAGTAAAAATACTAATAGTCATTCTACTACTACTAATTATACTACAAGTAATACCAATGCCAGTACTACTGCTACTAGTAAAACCACTACTAGTATTATTAATATTAGTAGTAATATTACTAGTAATACTAATACTAGTACTCCTACTATTATTACTACCACTAATTGCACCAAAACTACTAGTATTACTACTACATGTGGTACTACTACTAGAACTACTACTAATAGTAATACTACTCCTAGTACTACTATTATTAGTACTAATACTACTAGTAATAATACTACTAAAACTACTACTACTAGTAATACTAATACTGGTACTACTACTAGTTGTAGGAAAACTACTAGTACTGCTACTACTAGTACTACCACTATTAGTATTATTAATGGTAGTACTACTACTACTAGTAATACTACTACTAGTACTACTATAACTAGTAATATTACTACCAGTAATACTACTAGTAATACCACTGCTATTACTAATAGTACTACTAATACTAGTACTACTACCACTAATACTACTACTATTAATAGTACTAATACAACAGGTACTACTAATATTATTACTACCACCCTTTGTACGACAACTACTAATACTACCAATACCAGTAAAAGTACTACTACTAATACTAATAATGGTACTACTACTTATAGTCATACTACCACTATTACTACTACTAATAGTAATAACACTGCTAGTACTAATACTACTAGTATTACTACTAATACTACTACTAACACTTGTACGACAACTACTACTATTACAACTACCAGTAATAATAATGCTAGTAATACTACTACAAGTACTACGACGACTAGTACTACTACTAATAGTACTTCAACTAGTAGTAATAATACTCCTCCTTCTACTACTACTTGTACTACTACTACTACTAGTACAACTACTACCAGTAATGTTCTACTACTACTAGTAATATACTACTAGTACTGCTACAACTAGTACTACCAGCACTTGTAAGAAAACCACTAGTAATACTACTACCAGTAATACTACTACTAGTACTACTACCAAAAGTACGACTACTACTAGTATTACTACTAATAGTACTACTACTATTAGAAATAATACTACAAGTACTACCACTGCTTGTACGAAAACTGCTAGGATTACTACTACCAGTAATTCTACTACTAGTACTACTAATACAAGTACTACTACGACTAGTACTACTACTACTAGTAATACTACTATTAGTACTAGTACTACTAGTACTACTACTATTATAATACTAATACTGGTTCTACCAATAATTGTACGACAAATACTACTAATTCAACTACCAGTAATACTACTGCTAGTACTACTAATACTACTACAACTACTACTTCCAGTTATACTACTACTAGTAATACTAATACTAGTACTACAACTACTACTACTAGTACTACTACTACAAGTATTACTAATATTATTAGTACCACTCCTTGTACGACAACAAATAGTATTAATACTACCAGTAAGACTACTACTAATACTGCTACTACTGGTACTACTACTAATGGTTCTACTACTATTAGTATTATTACTACTAGTACGACTACTAATACTACTACTACTAGTACTACTACTAACAGTACGACTACTACTATTACTACAACTACTACTTCGACAACTACTAATAATACTAATAAATACTGCTTCTAGAAGTACTAATAAGAATAGTACTACTAATATTAGTAAAAATATTACTACTACTGCTACTACTAGTAACATTACTACTAGTATTACAACTACTTGTACGACAACTACTTGTTCTACCACTACTAGTAATACTACTCCTCGTTCCACTACCACTAGTAATACTGTTAATAATACTACAACTATTAGTACTACTACTGCTAGTACTACTACTATTGTACTAATACTACTGGTTATACCACTACTTGTACGACAACTACTATTAGAAAGTCTACTAGTATTACTACGACTAATACTACTAATAATATTACTACTACTACTAGTACTACTACTACTAGTAATTCTATTACTGGTACTAACACTAATTGTACGACAAATATTAGTAATACTACTACCAGTAATACTACTACTACTACTACTACAAATAATAATGCTGGTACTACTATTACTAGTACTACTACTACTGTTATTACTACTGTTATTACTACTACTACTAGTACGGCTACTACTCGTACTACTACCACTAGTAGTAACACATCTTGTACGAAAACTAATAGTAGTATTACTACCAGTAATGCCACTATTCTACGACAACTATTATTACTAAGTCTACTAGTACTAATACTACTAATACTACTACTACTACTAGTACTACTACGAATAGTAATACTACTACTAGTAATACTAAAAATAGTAGTACTACTACTAATAATACTACTGCTTGTACGACAACTACTAGTAATACTACTACTAATAATATTACTTCTAGTACTACTACCAGTAGTACTACTTCTATTAGTACTACTACCACTAGTACTATTACTGGTAGTAATACCACTAGTTGTACGACAACTACTTATACTAATACTACTAGTAATACCACTACTTTAAGACAACTAATAGTAATACTACTAGTTGTAATATTACTACCAGTACTATTACTAACAGTAATACTATTATTATTACTAATACTACAAGTACTACTAATACTATTACTACTACTACAAGTATTAACACTACTGTTACTACTACTACTTATAAAACTACTACTAGTACTACTACTAATAGTACTACTAATATTATTAGTAATAGTACTAATAATATTATTGCTAGTAATATTAATATTAGTACTCCTAAGATTAGTACTGCTACTAGTGGTACTAATACTAATAATACTACCACTAAATGTGCGACAAATACTAGTGCTAATACTACCAGTAATAATACTATTAGTACTACTACTACTAGTAATAATACTACTAGTAGTACTACTATGAGTACTACTACTAATAGTAGAACTACAACTAGTACTATTACTACTAGTACAACTATTACTAATACTACTACTTCTTATATTACTACTACCAGTTCGACTATTAAAGCTACTACTGCTACCTGTACGAAAAACACCTGTGTTACTACTAAAATTCATACTAATACTAGTACTACTACTACCAGTAATACAACTAATAGTACTTCTACTACTAGTTCTAATACTACTAGTAATACTAATGCTAGTACTACTACTACTAGAACAACCACTACTAGTACAACTAATATTAGATTTAATACTACTAATACTACTACTACTAGTACTACTACTACTAGCAATACAACTACTTGCACCATAAATACTAGTACTTCTACTATATTTGTTACTGCTTCTAGTACTACTACTATAAGTAATTCTGACCCTAGTCCTACTACAATTAGTACTACCACTACTAGTAATACTATCACTAGTAATATCACCACTTGAACGACAACTACTAATAATATTAATATTAGTACTAGTACTACTAGTACTACTACTACTAGTATTAGTACTATTGTTACTACTAATACTAATACTACTATTATTAGTATTACTACTACTGTTACTACTACTACTAGTATTAATACTGGTAGTAATATTAATAATAGTAATACTACTACTAGCACTACTATAACTAGTAATATTTCTACCAGTATTATTAATAGTAATATTACTGCTATTAATACTAGTGCTACTACTATTAGTACTACTACTACTACTACTACTATTACTACTACTACTAGTACTACTACCACTACTTTTACGACAACTACTAGTATTACTACTACCAGTAATATTACTACTAGTATTACTACTACAAGTTTTACGACTACTAGTACTACTACTAATAGTACTACTAATTCTAGTAGTAATAATACTTGTATTATTAGTACTACTACTACTAATAGTATTACTACTACTACTACTACCACAATTTTAAAGACAACTACTTGTACAAATACTACCATTATTACTACTACTAATAATACTTCTACATGTACTACGACTACTAGTAATAATATTAATAGAGCTACTGCTACTATTAATAATACTCCTCGTTCTACTACTATTTGTACTAATACTACTAGTGCTACTAGTATTAGTTCTTCTACTACTAGTAGTATTACTACTAGTATTACTAATAACAGTAATAATACTCATCGTTCTACTACTACTAATATTATTACTACTAGTACTACTACCACTAGTACTACCACCACTTGTACGAAAACTACTAGCAATACTACTATCAGTAATAATAATACAACTACTACTACTAGAATTACGACTACTACTAGTACTATTACTAATAGTACTACTAATACTGTTACTACTACTACTAGTAATATCACTACTTGTACGAAAACTATTAGTATTACTACTACCAGTAATACTACTACTAGTAATACTACTACTAGAACTACCACCACTTGTAGGATAAATACTAGTATTATTACTACAAGTAATAATACTCCTCGTTCTACTACTACTAGTATTACTACTACTACCAGTACTACTACTATTCGTACTACTACTACATGCACGACTACCAATAGTACTACTACTAGTAGTAGTACTACTGCTGGTACTTCTTATGCTAGGTCTACTACTGCTAGTTCTACTTTTACTAGTACTATTTCTATTCGTACTACTATTACTAGTACTACTACTACTACTACTATTAGTACTATTAATACTAGTGCTACTAGTACTAGTACTACCACTGCTTGTACGACAACTACTAGTACTAATACTAACAGTAATACTACAACTAGTACTACAACTACAATTAAGACTACTACTGGTACTACTGGTACCAGTAATACAACTACTAGCAATACTACTCCTCGTAATACTACGATTAGTAATACTAGTACTAGTAATAATACTCCTCGTTCCACTACTGTTACTAGTACTACTACTATAAGTACTACAATTATTAGTACTACTACTACAAATACTACTTCTACAAGTACTAACATTACTTGTACGAAATCTAGTAGTAATAATACTACCATTAATAATACCACTAGTACTAGAACTACAAGTATGTCTACTACTAGTACTACTAGTATTATAACTGCAAATAATATTAATAATACTCCTCGTTTTACTACTACTAGTACTAGTACTACTAGTACGACTACTACTAGTACGACTACTTCTGGGAATAATACTACTAGTACTACCACTACTTGAACGACAACTACTAGTGCTACTACTTCTAGTACATCTACTTCTAGTACTACTAATACTAGTACTACTATAACTAGTACTACTACTACTAGAACTACTACTACTACTGCTACCACTACTTGTACGACAACTACTAGTATTAGTACTACTAGTAATACTACTACTAGTAAAATTACTAAAGGTACTACGACTACTAGTACTACTACAAATAGTACTATAACTACTAGTAGTACTACTACTTGTATTAATACTACAAGTACTATTACTACTAGTACTACTGCTACTATTTCTACCACTCCTTGTACGACAACTACTATTAATAATAATACCAGTAATAAAACTACTAGTATTAATACGACCAATAATAATGCTACTAGTACTACTACTACTAGTACTACCACCACTTATATGAAAACTACTGGTAATACTACTTCTACATGTACTACGACTACTAGTAATAATATTAATAGAGCTACTGCTACTATTAATAATACTCCTCGTTCTACAACTATTTGTACTAATACTACTGGTGCTACTAGTATCAGCACTTCTACTACTAGTAGTATTTCTTCTAATATTACTACTAACAGTAATAATACTCCTCGTTCTACTACTACTAATATTATTACTACTAGTACTACCACTACTAGTACTACCACCATTTGTACGAAAACTGCTAGCAATACTACTACCAGTAATACTAATACAACTACTACTACTAGAAGTAGGACTACTACTAGTACTATTACTAATAGTACTACTAATACTGGTACTATTACTACTACTACTACTACCACTACTTGTACGACAACTTGTAGTATTAATTCCACCAGTAATACTACTACTAGTAATACTACTACAAGTACTACGACTACTAGTACTAATACTAATGGTGCTACTCCTAATATTAATAATACTCCTCGTTCTAATACTACTTGTACTACTACTCTTAGTACTATTACTATTAGTATTGGTATTACTACTACTACTACTACTACTAGTACTACTACTACCAGCAACAATACTCCTCGTTCTACTACTACTAATACTACTACTACTAGTACTAGTGCTGCTAGTACTACCACCAATTATACGAAAACTAATGGTAATACTAATACCACTTATACTACTACTAGTACTACTATTTCAAGTACGACACCTACTAGTAATACTAGTAATAGAACTACTACTACTGGTACTACTACTACTATTACTACTACCACTACTTTTAAGACAACTGCTATTATTACTAATACCAGTAATACTACTACTAGTAATACTACTACAAGCACTACGACTACTAGTACTACTACTGATAGTACTGTACTAATAATATTACTACTACTAGTACTACTACTACTAGTATAGCACTACTTCTAGGACAACTACTAGTATTACTACTACAAGTAATAATATTCCTCGTTCTACTAACACTTGTACTACTACTACTAGTACTAATACCATTAGCACTATTTCTACTTGTACTACTGCTACTAGTACATGCAACACTTTTAAGAAAACTACTAGTAATACTACTACCAGTAATACTACTACTAGTACAACTACTAAAAGCAAAACTACTACTAGTACTACTGCTATTAATACTACTGCTACTGGTACTTCTACTACTAGTTCTACTATTACTAGTACTATAACTAGTAGTTCTACTAATATTGGTACTACTATTACTAGAACTACTATTCCTACTACTACTATTAGTAATATTACTACTAGTATTACTGCTATTATTACTACCATTCCTTGTACGACAACTACTAGCACTACTAATACCAATAAAATTACTACTAGAACTAGTACTACTGGTACTACTAATATTGGTTCAACGAAAGCTATTATACTACTACTAGTACTACTACTAATACTACTACTACTACTACTAATACTGCCAGTAATACTACTAATAATATTAATACTACAAGTACTACTACTACCAGTACTACTACTACAGGTACTACTACTAATAGTTCTACCTAAACTAGTACTAATACTACCAAAACTACTGATATTAGTACTACTACTACTGATAATACTACTACTGGTAATACTAGTCCTCGTTCCACTACTATTACAATCACTACGACAATAGTACATATACTATCAGTGTTTCTACTCCAAAGACTACAAATACTAGTACTAATATTATTTGTACGAAAACTAGTAGTAATCCTACTACCAGTAATAATACTACTAGTAATACAACTACAAGAACGACTACTGTTAGTACTACTAGTACTAGTAATACAGCTACAATTAGTACTACTCCTCGTTCTACTACTACAATACTACTAATACAACAACTACTACAACTAGTACTACTACTAATAGTAATAATATCAATACTACTATTACTACCACTAATTGTACGAAAACTACTAGTAATACTACTAGCAGTAATACTACTACTAGTACTGCTACTAATATTACTACTACTACTTGTATTACCACTACTAGTACTACCAATACTACTAATATTATTACCACCAGTAATATAACTAAGAGCGATACTACGACAATTATTATAACTACTTGTAATACTACTATTAGTACTACTAACAATAGTAGGACTACTATTAGTACTAGTACTACTAGTACTACTACTAATACTACTACTGTTACTGCCACTAATTCAAGGACAACTACTGGTACTTATACTACCAGTAAAATTACTGCTAGTAATACTACTACTATTAATACCACTAATTGTACGACAAATACTAGTAATACTACTACCAGTAATACTAGTACCAGTACTACTACTATTAGTACTACTACTAATTGTATTACTACTAATAGTAATACTAATTCTAGTACTACTATAAATAGTAGGACTACTAATAGTACTACTACTATTATTATTACAACTAATAATAATACTACTGCTAGTACTACACTTACTAGTACTACTACTGCTAGTACTACTACTATTATTACTAATACTCCTAGTACTATTAATACCAGTACTACTACTACTAGTATTACTACTACGAGTAATACCACTACATGTAAGACAATTACTAGTAATACTACTACCAGTAATAATACTAATAAGACTACTGCTACAAGTAATGCTACTACTAGTAACACTACTACTAGTACAACTTCTACTAGTACTACTTCTACTAGTACTACTATTATTATTACTACTACTAATAATAATACTACTAATAGCACTAGTATTACAAGTACTACTAATAATACTAAAAATGGTAGTAATACTACTACTAGTAATACTAAGAATGGTACTACTATAACTAGTACTACTACAAACAGTACTTCTACTATTAATACTACTAATAATAATACCAATCCATGTACTACAACTACTAGTACTACTACTGCCAGTAGTATTACTTCTAGTACTACTACTACTGTTACTAATAATATTAGTACCACAAATGCTGGTACTACTAATACTACTAATACTACCACTAGTTCTACGACAAAATCTAGTGCTAATACAACCAGTAATACTACTAATATTACTACTACTACAAATACTAGTACTACTAGTACTACTACTAATAGTACTACTACTACTAGTACTACTACTATTAGTTCGAATATTAATGCTTCTACCACTACTTGTACGACAAACACTGGTATTACTACTACCAGTAATACTACTACCAATACTACTACTACCAGTAATATCACTAATAGTACTTCTACTACTAGTACTATTAATATTGTAATATTAATTATAGTACTACTACTACTAGTACAACCACTAATTTCACCACATCTACTAGTATTACTACTATATATATTAATACTGCTGGTCATAGTAATACTAGTAATGCTACTCCTAGTACTACTACTTCTATTACTACTACTACTAGTAATTATACTACTAGTACTACCACTACTTTTACGACTTCTAGTATTATTACTACTAGTAATATTAATTCTTATACTAGTACTACTAGTAATATTTTTATTATTATTTCTACTAATACTACTACTGCTACAAGTACTACTACTACTACTGGTACTGCGACTACTGGTACTACTAATAATAGTACTACAACTACTAGTAATAATACTATTACTACTACTACTACTAATATTACTAATACTACTGGTAATACTACTACTAGTAATAACACTAATTGTACGACAACTACTAATACTAATTCTATCATTATTAACAATCCTGGTTCTACTACTACTAGTAATAATACTAATAGTAATACTACTATTAGAACTACTACTATTAGTTCTAACAATACGTGTACTACCACCACTTGTATGAATAATACCAGTAATACGACAACCAGTAATACTAATACTAGTAGTACTACTACAAGTACGACTACTAGTAGTATTAGAACTATTAGTACTACTACTATTGGCACTACTACTGCTAGTACTACTACTTCTAGTACTACTACTACTAGTACTACTACTACTAGTACTACTACTGGTAGTAATAATACTACTAGTACTACTCCTACCAGTACTACCACAACTTGTACGATAAATACTAGTAATACTACAACCAGTAATACTACTACTAGTACTACTAATACACGTACGACTACTACTAGTATTACTACTTAAAATACCACTACTACTGGTAGTACTACTAATAAAACTTCTACTACTGGTACTACTATAACTAGTAATAATACTACTACCAGTATTACGACCAGTAATACTACTGCTATTAATACTCGTTCTAGTTCTATTAATACTAATAATACTAGTACTACTTTTAATAGTACTACTATTACTACTACTACTACTACTATTACCACTCCTTGTACGACAACTACTAGTAGTACTATGAGCAGTAATATTACTACTAGTACTAATAATATTGTTATTACTAATTATAGTTCTACTAATACTATTAATACTACTATTAGTACTACCTCTACTAGTACTACTACTACTACTACCACCACTCCTTGTAAGACAACTATTAGTACAACTAACAAAAGTAATAATAATACTGGTACTAATACGAAAAGTAATACTACTACTACTACAACTTCTGAAGCCACAACCACTAATTGTACAAAAACTACTAGTATTGAAACTACCAGTAATAATACTACTAGTAATACTGCTACAAGTATTACGACTACTAGTATTACTACTCTTAGTACTACTAATACTAGTAGAAATATTGCTAGTATTAATAATACTAGTACTAATACTACTAGTACTACTACCACTAGTTTTGTGGTGGACCAGACAAATATGAACGCAAAAATTATAAACAAAGTTACTAAGGATCAATAGTAATATTGATATATATATAGTTAATTGTTACAAATACGATAAAAATTAGGGACGTTACTTAAATTGACCAAACACTGCGTGTTCTGATTCGGTCCGGTAATGTAAATCCACAATTATAAATGTTTGATAATTCCAAACAGGTTGGCGAACTCTCTGGTGATATAACCCAACGTAGAAAGTGATGTATCCCAATTACAGTCTATAAATAATGATAATATTTGATTTAGAATTCAGCTAATTCAATCACAAATGGGAATAGAACGAAGGATGTGTGAGTAGCAATGTATTTGTTAGCCAGTAAGAATATGTCACGCTATGTTCGAATTACAGCGGAAAAAGTGTTCAAGGTCATTGACTAAAACAATACGTACAGTCATTTAATGATAAATGTACATACAGTGAAAAATTGACAAAATAAATAGAAATAACATTGAAAACTATTTACAAAATAAGCTTGTCAGTCATGTCTCCACAGTTTTACGACAACTACTAGTATTAATACTACCAGAAATAATACTCCTAGTAATACTAATTCAAGTACTACGACTACTAGTGCTAATACTAATAATGCTGCTACTACTAATAATAATACACCTCGATCTACTAATATCTGTACTACAATTACTAGTACTAATATTATTAGTACTACTACTACTAGTAATACTACTACCGGTAATAATACTCCCTGTTCTATTACTACTAATAAAAATACCGCTAGTATTACTACTACTAGTAATTGTAGTACTATTATTAGTAGTACCAGTAGTCGCAGTACTAGTAGTAGTAGTAGTAGTTGTAGCAGTAGTAGTATTAGTGGTAGTAATAATAATAGTATTACTGGTAGTAGTAGTATTAGTATTAATATTACTAGTAGTAATAGTACTAGAAGTTGTCGTAAAATTAGTGGTAATACTAGTAGTACTAATACTACTAGTACTAATACTACTGGTAGTACTACTACTAGTAATAACACTAATTGTACGACAAATACTAATACTACTACTATCATTATTAATACTTTCGTTCTACTACTACTAGTACTTATACTACTAGTAATAATACCATTAGGACCACTATTATTAGTTCTAATACTACGAGTACTACCACCACTTGTACGAATAGTACTAGTAATAATACAACCAGTATTACTAAAAATAGTACTACTAATACAAGTACGACTACTACTAGTATTATTACTACTAGTACTACTACTTCTAGTACTACTACTACTAGTACTACTACTAATAGAAGTACTACTGGTAGTACTAAAACTACTAGTACTACTACTACCAGTAATACCACAACTTGTACGACAAATACTAGTACTACTACTTCTTGTACTACTATTACTAGTACTACTACTGGTAGTATTACTACTTCTAATAATACTACTACTAGTACTACTATAACTAGTAATAATACTACTAACAGGATTACGACCAGTAATACTGCTGCTATTACTACTCGTACTAGTACTATTAATACTAATACTACTAGTACTACTACCAATAGTACTACTATTACTACTAATACTAATATTACCACTCCTTGTACGACAACTACCAGTAGTACTATTACCAGTATTAATACTACTAGTACTACAAATACTGTTATTACTACTTATAGTTCTACTAATAATATTACTACTACTATTAGTACTACCACTACTAGTACTACTACTACTACTACCACCACTCCTTGTACGAGAACTACTAGTACTACTAACAAAGTATTAATAGTAATAGTACTAATACGACAAGTAATACAACAAGTAATACTACTACTACTACTTCTAAAGCTACTACCACTAATTGTAGGACAACTACTAGTATTAATACTACCAGTAATAATACTACTAGTAATACTGCTACAAGTATTACGACTACTAGTATTACTACTCTTAGTACTACTAATACCAGTAGTAATATTGCTAGTATTATTAATACTAGTACTACTACTACAAGTACTACTATTACCAGTACTACTACTTATACTACTATCACTAGTTTTACGACAACTACTAGTATTAATACTACCAGAAATAATACTCCTAGCAATACTAATACAAGTACTACGACTACTAGTGCTAATACTAATAATGCTGCTAATACTAATAATAATACACCTCGATCTACTAATACCTGTACTACAACTACTAGTTATACTATTATTAGTACTACTAATACTAGTACTACTACTACTAGTAATACTACTACCGGTAATAATACTCCTCGTTCTACTACTGCTAATAATAATAATGCCAGTATGACTACTACCAAAACCACCCTAACTTGTACGAAAACTAATAGTATTACTACTAACAGTAATACATCTACTAGTACTACTACTACAAGTACGACTACTACTATTACTACTACTAATAGTACTACTACTACTGGTACTACTACTACTACTACTACTTGTACGACAACTACTAATATTACCACTAAAAGAAATACTACTACAAGTACTACGACTACCAGTTATGCTATTAATAATACTGCTACTACTAGTAGTACTACTGTTGAACTATGGTCTACTACGATATTAGTACTGCTCTAATAATAGACCTAATCCTAAACTTGTCGATTTGTCATGATATAACTGCCTAATCTATAAGATCTTACGTGGAAGTCACACCATCGACTACACCAACTCACTGTATCGTATCAAATACCAATACATGATGAGGAAGAAGGTTAGACTGGAGAAAGAACAATATATTTAATATGAATAGAGATATAGGACAATATCCAGCAGGGACCACGCCTGCATGGCCGAGCCATGCCACTCGATCAACTCCAGTCCATTCAATTCATTGTTCGCGCCTTCTCCATTGTTAGGTATTTCTCCGCGTTAAATATTGAATATCTATTTTCTGAGTAGTCTCGTATTCACAGCTTTGTGGATTGTGTGGCTATTGTCCAATGCCACTACACTACTCTCCCACCAGAATCAACGTGATGTTGGTTCGATACCAAATTGGATGGGATCGTCGCGCGCCGGAGGTTACCAAGGATAATAAAGATCCTCCGGGTATTGATAAGCTGAAAGATAAATCAAAAAGAAGGCGGCAGCATCTGGTCGGGAAATACATGTAATAATTTTAAAATATCTGCCTTCATGCTTAAAACGCTTGAAATGAAAATTTGGGTGAAGATTATTTGAGCTATAAAAAAATGGGGTTACAATAATAATAATAAAACGATGCGTGTTAATAACTTAAGTTATAGGTAGTAATTATTTTGTGTTTAGAAATATTAAAATAATGAATATTGTAGAAATGTTAATATTGGTATTAGTTTTGGTTTAAATTATGAAATCAGATAACGATTATGCCGGTAAGTTGTCCATAAGAGTTGATTTCCAATTGCATCTGTATCAGTAGGCTAACTGAAGGAACAAAAGTATTACCATGGTAAAGAATTCCAACTAGTGTTCCAGTTAGTTTGATACGGTTTATTTAGTTACGGGGAGATTTTCTCAACCTCATTTTTATTTGACCGTGATAGAATTTAGTAATACTACTAATACACATGAATGGTTATCAAAATAAAATTTAAATACATGAGTGATAATTATATGAATTTTGGACAGATAGCTAGGAACAAATCGCTAAACATGAGTGTGTTCGTAAGAGACATGCTCTAGACTCAATGTTCTGATCTGTGGCAGACTATTTATTTGTATTTATACTTGCCGGCTGATTGGGCATACAAGTTAGTTGCAAGTATGCAGTTTATCATAAGGCGGAATAAGATTAAATTGAGATATAGTGGTTATAGGTTATTAAAATCAGTTAGGCCTGTGTCATATTACGAAGTGATGTGGTGCCGCAGGATGTATTCGGCTAAATAAGCTTTTACAAGATGATTAACAGTGAGTGATGCTCATGTGATTATCAGGAAGAACACAAGTTGTAACCAAGGGGAGTACACTCCCAACTCACGTCTATGATAATGGCTTGAACCTTAGTCAGTGTTGGGGTAAATTCGACATTGATGTTTTCAGTTTGCAGGAGATTTGCTCGACTGCTTATACTGATTATTTGCATGCATTATTGTGTCGCTAAACCTCCAATTAGACTGACAAGGTTTTGAGATATTTACTGAATGAGCAACTGATAAACATACTGTAATCATCCGTAGTGAATGAAGATAAAAGAAAAACAACACTAGTGATAATTATAAGTCAATTTGCTGACCGATTTTGTTAATAGTCTCATTAATTTTATCAATCATATTACGTGATTGTCATGACAATGCTTTATGACGATATCCTGAAACTATTATGTTTAACTACTTATCGTGTTGATTAAGGATTAGTCAGTGGAAAAATAGGTATTGTTGCTTTAGGTGATTCAAAATCATCAGAAATTTATAACGTTAAAGAATCCGAGACGCCTAATTTAATTATAAATTTCAATTCAGAAATATTCGTTTAGTGTTTATTCTAGTAGGCTACTGAGTTTTGATTTTAAACGTTTGTTTAGCCAACAGCTACTTGGGGATTTAGTTATTTCACTAGTGCAGTTGATAGTACCTAAATTTTTAATCTTATTATCTAAACTATGTTCGCATTTTAGGCTGCTAATATGATAAACCAATCCATAAACCCAAATACGATTAGCAACAACGACTATGATGGGTTTATTGATAAATGCTAAAGGCGATTCAGATGATTTCTAAATTTAGAAGACATGGAGATATAGTGTAACGTATGTACGGGCCAGGTTAACAAGCAGGTTGTTGACGTATATGACAATTAAAAAATAATGAACACGACCAGGCTGCTTATGAAACTTCAGGCAGGAATATGACGCGTTATAAGCCTTCCATAAGAAGTTACTGCATTTAGCTTAGTGACACTTACAAATATATGGCAAAAGCAACTGAAAAACATATACATGTTAAGTACAAAAAAAAAATCATCCAGTAAAATAGTTGAACTCGCCTTGATTATTTTTGAAAATTAGATTATTCAGTGGACGACATATATAACGCCATTCGTGAGGAGTAGTAATGATCCAAAAGC
The DNA here is from genome assembly GCA_944470425.2 of Schistosoma bovis. NCBI lineage: Eukaryota > Metazoa > Platyhelminthes > Trematoda > Strigeidida > Schistosomatidae > Schistosoma > Schistosoma bovis. Next base: position 45,969 of record CALYCU020000018.1, on the reverse strand, counting down.
ATCCAGAATAAAACATACAGTATGGCAATCACTTCCAGGGTGCTTGATGCTGTTGAGGTCTTTGGGACTCGCTCTGATCAGAACAACTGAATGAATCCAGATAATTGTGTGTGCCATCTAAAATGAACTTATGATTGCAGAAAACTTATAGCTGGAACTCACCGTATGTTTTTGGAGTAGTGCCATCCTTGTTGTTTGGCAATGGAACTCGAGAATATGAAATTAGGCAGGCAGTGGTCGGAAGAAAAGATATTACAGGATAGTGTATAGTTTAAAACAGGATGAGGTAATAAGATAAGGAACACTGAATATTAGATCCAGATAACTATTTAGTCCTTGATCGCATTGTTAGTCAATGTATATTTACGCTATTTCCAGGTCATATTTGCTAGAGCTTGATGTTTAAACAAGACTATGTCGCTGAAGCATGTAAATGCTATTACAGCTTGTTAACAAATCATCAAAGCTAATTAGTTAATATAGACGACCAGTTTTTATTATCGATTGAGCTAGTTTGTCATGAGGACTAATCAATATAACATTACGATAATGCATGTGAGCATTAATCAGAGGACTATTAGAATACAGTGTTAACATAAATATAAAATCGATCGAGAAAGTTGAAGTGGAAATAAGGATTAATAATAATAGGTTGCGTTTTTCTAGTCGGGCTTACCAATGTAGAACTATGGTCTACTATGATATTAGTACTGCTCTAATAATAGACCTAATCCTAAACTTGTCGATTTGTCATGATATAACTGCCTAATCTATAAGATCTTACGTGGAAGTCACACCATCGACTACACCAACTCACTGTATCGTATCAAATACCAATACATGATGAGGAAGAAGGTTAGACTGGAGAAAGAACAATATATTTAATATGAATAGAGATATAGGACAATATCCAGCAGGGACCACGCCTGCATGGCCGAGCCATGCCACTCGATCAACTCCAGTCCATTCAATTCAATGTTCGCGCCTTCTCCATTGTTAGGTATTTCTCCGCGTTAAATATTGAATATCTATTTTCTGAGTAGTCTCGTATTCACAGCTTTGTGGATTGTGTGGCTATTGTCCAATGCCACTACACTACTACCACTACCACTACTACCACTACTACTACTACCACTACTACTACTATTATTAGTACTATTACTACTAGTACTACTAGTATTAGTACTACCATTACTAGTACTACTACTACTACTTCTACTATTAGTACTATTATTATTAGCACTAATACTACTAGTACTACCACTCCTTGTAAGACAACTAATAATACTAATACTATCAGTAATAATACTACTAGCACTACCACTACTGGTACTACTTCTAATAGTTCTACTACTACTATTACTACTACTACTAGTACTACTAGTGGTAGTAACGACTAGTAATACTACTACCAGTATTACTACTTGTACTAATTGTACGACGTGCAGTAGTAATAATACTACCAGTAATACTATTATTAGTACTAAAACAACGAGTACGACTACTACTAGTACTAATAGTACTAGTACTTCTACTACTAGAACGACTACTATTAGTACTAGTATTTTTAGTACTTCTACTACTAATACTACTACTATTTATATTTCCACTACTTGTCCTACAAATACTGGTACTTATACTACCAGTAAAACTACTGCTATTAATACTACTACTAGTGCTACAACTATTTGTACGAGAAAAACTAGTAGTACTACTACCAGTAATAATAATATTACTACCACTACAACTAGTACTACTACTACTAATATTACTATAACAAGTAATACTACTGCTAGTACTACTATAAATAGTACGACTACTACCATTAATACTACTACTAGTATTACTACTACTAGTAATACTACAGCTAGTACTACTATTACTAGTACTAAAACTGCTAGTACTACAACTATTATTACGAATACTACTAGTACTACTAATACTAGTACTACTACTACAAGTATTTTTACTACTAGTAGTATCACTATTTGCAAGACAACAAGTACTAATACTACTGCCATTAATACTACGACTAGTTCTACTGCTAATAATACTATTTTTAGTAGTATTACTAATACTAGTATTACTACAACCTGTAATAATACTGCCAGTACTAGTATTACTAGTACTACTACTGCTTGTACTACTACTACTAGTATTAATACTACTAGTATTACTATTCCTAGAACTAACAATACTTGTACGATAACCACTAGTAATAATACTACAAGTATTAATACTACTACTACTACTAGTAGTACTAGTACTACTAGTATCACTACTACTAGTAATACTACTGCTAGTACTACTATTTCTAGTACTACTACAACTAGAACTACTACTATTAATATTAATATTACTAGTACAACCACTACTGGTAGGTCAACTATTAGTATTATTACTACCGGTTATACTACTATTCGTACTACTTCTATAAGTACTAGTAATACTAGTACTAATAGTATTGGTACTGCTACTACTAATACTATTTCTACTGGTACTACTACTACTAGTATTACCACTATTTGTACGACAACTACTAGTAATAATACTACCAGTTATACAAATACTACTACTAGTACTACTGGTACTACTACTACTAGTATTTCCACTACTACTAATACTAATGGTAGTGCTAATATTACAAGTACTACCACTTTTAGAACTACTAATATTAATCCTATGATTACTAGTGCTACTAATACTAGTAGTACCACCACTTGTACGATAAATAATAGCTTTAATACTACTAGTAATATTACTAATAGTACCAATAATACTACTACTATTACTACTAGTACTACTACTAATAATACTAATAATGCTAGAATTATTACTACTGGTATTACTACTACTAATATTACCACTAATTGTACGACAAATATTAGTGCTGCTCCTACCAGTATTACTACTATTAGTACGATTACAACAAGTACTACTATTACTAGTACTACTACTAATAGTAATACTACTACTAGTAATAGTAATGGTAGTATTACTACTACCAGTAATACTAAGACTAGTACTACTACATCTAGTACTACTACTGCCAGTATTGCTACTGGTAATTCTAATACTAATACTACCACTCCATGTACGACATCAACTAGTACTACTACTACCATTAATACTACTACTAGTACTACTAATACTGGTACTACTAATAATTGTTCTACTGCTTTTAGTACTAAAACTACTAGTACTAATACTACTAGTACTACCACTACTTGTACGAAAACTACTAGTAATACTACTACCGGGAATACTACTACTAGTAGTACTACTAAAAGTACGGGTGCTACTAGTACAACTACTACTAGTACTACTACTATTAGTACTATTACTACAAGTACTACTACAACTAATACTACCACTACTGGTAACTTCACTAGTTGTGCGAAAACTACTAGTAATTTTAATACCAGTAATACAAATGCTACTACTACTAATACTAGTACTACTTCTATTGATTCTACTAATACTAATATTATTACTACTAGTACTAATATTATTAGTACTAATGCTACTTGTATTACTACTACTGCTACTACTACTACTACTACTACTATCACTACATTGCGACAAGTACTACTAATACTACTACCAGAAATATGACTGCTAGTACTACTACTACACGTACTACGACTGATAATACTAATAATATTAATATTACTACTACTGGTAATACTACTACTGCTACTACTACTACTACTAGCACTAATACTAATAGTACTACTGCTATTAATAATACCACTTCTTTTTAAGACAAGGACTAGTATTACTACTACTACCAATAATTTTACTACTAGTATTACTACAACTAGTACTACTACTATTAGCACTAGTATTACTAGTAGTATTACTATTATCACTATCACTACTTGCACGACATCCACTAGTATTTTTACTACCAGTAGTATTAGTTCTAGTTATACCGCTACAAGTACTACGACTACTATTAATAATACTACTAGTGCTACTACTACTAATACTACTACTACTAATACTACTACTACTAGTACTACTACTACTAGTACTAATATTACTAGTACCACAACTACTTGTACGACAATTACAAGTACTACTGCTACCAGTAATACTATTACTGCTACTACTATTCTTCTTACTACTCCTAATATTTATATTAATACTAGTACTAATGATATTGGTACTACTACTATTACTATTAATACTAGTTCCACAACTACATGTACGACAACTATTACTACTACTACTACTAGTAATACTACTACCAGTATTAGAACTACATGTTGGACTACTACTCGTACTACTACTTCTAGTAATACTACTACTAGTACTACTGTGGTGTGAGCTACTTATATTCATATAAGTAGTATATAACGTGCGTTAAATAAACGTAAGGACCGGCAGCAGAAGATGGCGAAGATCAAGAACGGAAGAGCATAAGCACAATGGAATTGTAAGAAAACACATGTACAATGGAATGGCAGACAATGGATTAGTGTTTGCAACGGGAACAGTACAGTTTGATATGATGGAATGATATTTTGCAAATTGACGATTGACTTTATGGTATTCACATTTTATTGAGATAGTCTGTAATCTTTGTGCTAAATACAGTCGATTGTCCCCACACGTGTTCTTGTTCACTACACTACTACTACTAGTAATAATACTACCAATATTACCACTCGTTGTACGACAACTACTTGTACTCCTACTACTAGTACTACTACAAATAGTACTAATACTAATAATAATACCACTACTTGTACGAAATCTACTAGTAATAGTATTACCAGTTATACTACTACTAGTACTACTGCCAAAAGTACGACTAAAACTGATACTACAACTAATAGAACTACTACTACTAGTAGTACTACTACTAGTACTACTACTACTAGTATAATCACTACTTGTACGAAAACTATTAGTACTACCACTACCAGTCATACTACAAGTAGTACTAATAATACAAGTACTAAAACTTTTAGTAATAGTACTACAAGTGTTAAGACTACTAGTAATACTACTAATAGTACTACCACTACTAGTATTACTACTATTATTACTATTAATACTAGTTCCACAACTACATGTACGACAACTATTACTACTACTACTACTAGTAATACTACTACCAGTATTAGAACTACATGTTGGACTACTACTCGTACTACTACTTCTAGTAATACTACTACTAGTACTACTGTGGTGTGAGCTACTTATATTCATATAAGTAGTATATAACGTGCGTTAAATAAACGTAAGGACCGGCAGCAGAAGATGGCGAAGATCAAGAACGGAAGAGCAAGAGCACAATGGAATTGTAAGAAAACACATGTACAATGGAATGGCAGACAATGGATTAGTGTTTGCAACGGGAACAGTACAGTTTGATATGATGGAATGATATTTTGCAAATTGACGATTGACTTTATGGTATTCACATTTTATTGAGATAGTCTGTAATCTTTGTGCTAAATACAGTCGATTGTCCCCACCCGTGTTCTTGTTCACTACACTACTACTACTAGTAATAATACTACCAATATTACCACTCGTTGTACGACAACTACTTGTACTCCTACTACTAGTACTACTACAAATAGTACTAATACTAATAATAATACCACTACTTGTACGAAATCTACTAGTAATAGTATTACCAGTTATACTACTACTAGTACTACTGCCAAAAGTACGACTAAAACTGATACTACAACTAATAGAACTACTACTACTAGTAGTACTACTACTAGTACTACTACTACTAGTATAACCACTACTTGTACGAAAACTATTAGTACTACCACTACCAGTCATACTACAAGTAGTACTAATAATACAAGTACTAAAACTTTTAGTAATAGTACTACAAGTGTTAAGACTGCTAGTAATACTACTAATAGTACTACCACTACTAGTATTACTACTATTATTACTATTAATACTAGTTCCACAACTACATGTACGACAACTATTACTACTACTACTACTACTAGTAATACTACTACTGGTACTACTATTACTGGTACCACCAGTACTAGTTCTAGTACTACTAGTACTACTGCTAATAATACTACTGCACTACTAGTACTAATACTACTAGTACTTCTACTAATAAGACTACCACTCCTTGTACGATAACTACTAGTAATAATACTACCATTAATACTAATACTAGTACTACTTCTATAGGTACTACTACTAATAGTTCTAGTAAAATTATTACCACTACTACTAGTACTACTACTATTAGTACTACTATTGTTTGTACTGCTACTGGCAGTAATACTAATAATAGTACTAGTATTATAGGTACTATTAATACTAGTACTACTACTAAGATTATTATTACTTCTATTACTACTACAACTAGTACTACAACTACGAGTATTACTACTAATATTAATACTAATACTAGTAATACTATTACTTGTAATAATACTACTAATACTACCACTCCTTGTACGACTACTACTAGTACTACTAATACCAGTAATACTAATATTAGTACTACTACTACTGGTACTACTAATAATTGTTCAACTTCTACTAGTACTTGTACTACTAACACTAATTCTATTAGTACTAATATTACTAGTAATACTACTACTACTACTACTACATTACTTGTACGACAACTACTAGTATTGCTTATACTAGTAGAACTACTTCTAGTAATACTACTACTAATACTACTACTACTAGTACTAATATTACTATTACCACCACTAATTGTACGACAACTACTAGTTCTACAACCAGTAATAATTATAATAGTACTACTACTGCTAGTACTACTACTTGTAGTACTGCTACTACTAGTAATATTACTAATAGTACTACTACTACTAGTATTAAATTTAATTGTAAGAAAACTATTAGTAATACTACTATCAGTAATACTACTACTAGTATTACAACTACTAGTATTAATACTACTGGTACTGCCACTACTTGTACAACAACTATTATTATTAATATTATCAGTAATACTACTACTAAAACTACTACTAAAATTACTACTACTACTAGTACTACTACGACTGGCAATACTAGTTCTAGTACTGCCACTAATTGTACGTCAACTATTAGTTATATTAATAACAGTAATATTAATAAAAGTACTACGACTGCTAGTAATACTGCAAGTAGTACTACTACTACTCGTAATAATACTACTAGTACTACTACTACTAGTAGTATATTTAATTGTTCGAAATCTATTAGTAATACTAATATCCGTAATACTACTACAAGTATTACAAATACAAGTACGACTACTACTAGTACTACTACTACTAGTAATATTGCTACCAGTACTACTACATCTAGTACAATTACTACGAGTATTACTACTAATACTGGTACTATAACTACTAGTAATAATACTACTAATACTACCACTACTTGTACGACAATTACTGGTACTACTACTAATAGTAATACTACTGCTAGTACTATTACTACTGCTACTACTAAAAATTGTTCTACTACTACTAGTACTACTACTACTATTACTAATACTGCTAGTACAACCACTAATTGTACGACAACTACTAGTACTACTACCAGTTATACTACTACTAGTACTAATACTAATGGTACTACTTCAAATAGTTCTACTACTACAGGTAATGCTACTACCCGTACTACTAATAATAATACTACTAATACTAGTAATACTACTACCAGTAATACTACTACTAGTAGTAGTACTACAAGTATTATTACTACTATTACTACTACAACTAGAAATATTACACCTCGTTCTACTAATACTAGTACCAATACTATTGGTACTATTACCACGAGTACTACTATTTCTAGTACTACCATTACTTGTACGAAAATTACTATTAATAAGACTACCAGTAACACTAGTACTAGTACTACTCATAATAGTAATACTACTAAATTACAGCTATTACTAGTATTACTAATACCAGTACTACTACTAATAGTATTACTACTACTAGTCGTACTACTATTAGTAGTACTACTACCAGTACTACTACTACTACTACTACTAGTACTATTACTACTACTACTAGTACTAATACTACTAGTAACACCACTACTAGTACTATTACTATTACTATTATTACTAGTACTGCTACTGCTAGTAATAATACTAGTAGTACTACTACTAGTTATACTACTACGAGTATCACTACTAATAGTATTAATTATGCTAGTACTATTACTACAAGTAATAATACTACTATTACTGGCACTCCTTGTACGACAATTACTAATATTACTACTACCAGTAATACTACTACTTGTACTATTACTACTGGTACTACTAATAATTGTTCCACTACTACTAGTACTACTACTACTACTGCTACTACTAGAACTACTACTACTAGTGCTAATACTACTAGTAGCACCACTAATTGTACGACAACTACTAGTATTACCACCAGTAATACTACTACTAATAATAATACTAATGCTACTACTTCAAATATTTCTACTACTACTGGTAATACTACTCCTCGTTCTACAACTACTAATACTACTACTATTAGTACTACTACTACTAGTACTACTAATTCTCGTACTAATATTACTTGTACGAAAACTACTATTACTATTAATACTAACACTATTATTACTATTAATACCAATGCTACTACTACTAGTATTACTGCTATTAGTACTACCACTTTTTGTAGGAAAACTTCCAGTAATAATACTACCAGTAATACTACTACTATTACTACTTTTACTAGTACAACTACTACTAATACTGCTACTACAAGTACTAATAGTACTAGCACTGCTACTAAGTGTCCTACCAATATTTTACGACAACTACTAATACTACTACTACTAGTAATATCACAGTTAATACTACTAAAACTAATACTACTACTATTACCAATACTACTAGAAATACTACTGCTATTATTACTATTATTAATAATAATACTACTAGTACTACTACTACTACTAGTAATATCAATACTAGTACTAGCACTCCTTGTACGACTAATACCATTATTACTACTACCATAAATACTACTAATAGTACTACTATTAATGGTATAATTTCTAATATTTCTACTAGTACTAGTAATGCTACTACTAGTACTGATAATAATAGTATTACTACTACTAGTATTACTACTACCAGTAATACTAATAATTGTGCTAGTACTACAAGTATTATTACTACTAGTACTACTAATACTAGTAATAATACTCCTCGCTCTACTACTACTAGTACTATTACTACTGGTAATACTACTACTAGTACTACAACTCCTAGTAATATTAATCCTCGTTCTACTAATACTAGTACTAATACTACTACTACTACTAATACTATTAGTACTACTAAAACAGGTACTACTAATACTAGTACTACTACTACTAGAACTATCAATACTAGTACTACCACTACTTGTACGACAACTACTAGTAATATTACTGCTAGTAATATTATTACTAATACTACTACTACTGGCATTACTACTATTAGTATTACTATTACTAGTACTACTACTACTACTACCACTACTTGGAATACAACTTCTAGTATGATATTACCAGTAGTACTAATTCTAGTAATACTACTACAAGTATTACGAGTACCAGTACTACTACTACTAATACTACAACTATTAGTACTACTACTAGTAGTACTACCAATACTAGTACGGCAACAACTGGTACTAATACAACCAGTAATACTACTACTGGTACCACTACAACTAATTCTACTACTACTGGTACTACTAATACAAATACTAATAATATTAGTACTAATACTACTAGTACTACTAATAATATTAATAATATTAATAATAATACAACTAGTATTACTACTAATAGTAATAATACTATTAGTAATACTACTACTAATACTATCGCTACTAGTACTACTACTACTACAAGTAATACTACTACTAGTACTACTACTACTATTAATCTTACCACTAGTATTGCTACTGCTTGTACGACAACTACTAGTAGTATTATAACTAGTACTAATACTACTAGTACTACTACCACTAATACTCCTTCTATTAGTACTATTACCACTACTAATACTACTGTTATTACTACCACTACTTGTACGAAAACTACTAGTAGTACTACTTCCAATAATACCACTACTTTACGACAACTGCTAGTATTATTACTACTAGAAATATTACTACTAGTACTACTACTAACAGTACTAATACTATTAGTACTAATACTAATAGTACGACTAATACTAGTACTATTACTACAAGTATTAATATTACTAGTAATCCTATTTCTAGTAATACCACTATTAGTACTACTACTACTTGTAACTCTACGAGTAATACTACTGTTAGTACTACTATTACTAGCAATACTGCTACTTGTAATACTATTATTAGTGCTACTACTATTAGTACTACTACAACTAGTACTACTACTACTAGTACTACTTCTACTTTTACTACCACTAATTGTACGACAAATACTAGTAATTCTACTACCATTAAAACTACTAATAGTAATACTATTACTAGAACTACTACTAATAGTACTTCTACTACAAGTATTAATACTAGTACTACTACTACTAGTAATATTACTACTAGTACTATTACTACTGGTACTACTAATAATTGTTCCACTACTACTAGTACTACTACTACTAGTGCTAATATATTTAGTACTACTATTACTAGTACTACTACTACTACTGCTACTACTAGAACTACTAGTACTTGTACTAATACTACTAGTACCACCACTAATTGTACGAGAGCTACTAGTAGTACTACCAGTAATACTACTACTAATACTAATACTAATGGTACTACTTAAAATATTTCTACTACTACTCGTAATGCTAATACTCGTACTACTACTATTAGTATTACTACTACTAGTAATACCACTACCAGTAATACTACCACTAGTAATAGTACTACAAGTATTATTACTACTATTACTAGTACTACTAGTAATACTACTCCTCGTTCTACTATTACTAGTACTACTATTTTTAGTTTTACTACTACCAGTACTGCTATTTCTAGCATTAACATTACTTGTACGAAAACTACTCGTAATACTTTTACCACTATTACTACTACTAGTGCTACTACTACAGGTACGAATACTGCCAGTACTACTACTACTAGTACTACAACTACTACTTATAATAATCCTCGTTCTACTACTACTAGTACCACTACTACTACTACTAATATTAGTTCTAATACTACTAGTACTACTACTACTAGCATTAGTACTACTAGAACTACGACAACTTGTACGAAATCTTCTATTATTAAGACTACCAGTAATACTACTACTAGTACTACTAATAATAGTACTACTACTACAATTACAAATATTACTAGTATTACTACTACTGGTACAACCACTAATTGTACGACAACTACTAGCATTACTACTATCAGTAATACTATTACTATAACTACTACTAAAAGTACTACTATTGCTAGAATAACTACTACTAGCACTACTACTACTAGTATTACTACTATTAGTACTACCACTATTTGTACGAAAACTACTAGTAATATTACTACCAGTAATCCTACTAATAGTACTAGTAATACTAGAACAACTGGTACTAGTATTACTAACACTAGTAATAATACTGCTAGTATTACTATTACTAGTACTACTACTAAATCTACTATTAATACTAACAATATCAGTACTATTATACTAGTATTAATACAACAAATATTACCGCTATTAGTACTACCACGATTTGTAGGACAACTACTAGTAATACTACTACCAGTAACAATACTACTAGTATTACTACTACTAGTAGTACCGCTATTATACGACAACTAGTATCAGTAAAACTACTAGTAATATTACAATTAATAATACGACTACTAGTACTATTACTGCTATTAAAATACTAATAGTAATACTACTGCTAGTCCTATTACTATTAGTACTATTACTACCATTACTACTACTAGTACTACTACTACTAGTACAACTAATACTAGTACTAATAATACTAGTATTACCACTCCTTTTACTTCAAATACTATTACTATTACTACCATTAATACTACTACTAATATTACTACTAATGGTAATATTTCTAATAGTTCTATTAGTACTAGAAATGCTACTACAAGTACTACTACTATTAGTATTACTACTACCAGTACTACTACTACCAGTAATACTACTACTAGAAATGGTTCTACAAGAATTATTACTACTAGTTCTACTACTACTTATAATACTACTCCTCGTTCTACTACTACTAGTACTAGTATTACTAGTACTAATACTTTTAGTACTACTACTACTTGTACTACTACTACCAATAATAATACTACTAGTAATATTTCTACAAGTATTATTACTAATAGTACAACTATTATTACTAATATTACTAGTACTACTACTAATAGTACTACTACTACTAATACTACCACTATATGTACGAGAACTAATAATACTACTAATAAAATTACTGCTACTACTAGTAATACTAATATTAGTACTACTATTTCTAGTATTACTTCTACTAGTACTACTACTACTAGTAATATTATCACTAGTATTATTATTACACCAGTAATACTTCTCCTATTTCTACTACTACTAATACTGCCACTACGAGAACCAATACTATTTGTACTATTACCATTAGTACTAATACTACTAGTAGTACTACTAATACTACCACTACTTGTACGACAACTACTAGTATTACTACTACCAGTAATACTACTTCTAGTAATACTACTACTAGTACGACTACTCCTAGTATTACTACTACTAGTACTAATACTACTAGTACCACCTATAATTGCACGATAAATACTGGTTCTCATAGGAGTAATACTACTACTGGTACTGATATTACTGTTACTACTACTATTATTTCTACTAATACTAGTACTACTACTACTAGTACTACTAAAATTAGTATTACTACTACTAGTACTACTACTACTACTACTACTACTACTACTACTACTAGTACTACAACTCCTTGTACGAATCTACTAGTACTAATACAGCCAATAATTATACTATTAGTACTACAAATAATGGTACTACTTCAACTAGTTCTACTACTGATAATAATGCTACTGCTAGTACTAATACTATTAGTACAACTACTACTAGTACTACTACTACTAGTACTAATATTACTAGTACCACAACTACTTGTACGACAATTACAAGTACTACTGCTACCAGTAATACTATTACTGCTACTACTATTCTTCTTACTACTCCTAATATTTATATTAATACTAGTACTAATGATATTAGTACTACTACTATTAGTACTACTACTGCTAGTACCATTATTACTAAGACTACTACTACTAGTACTACCGCTACTAGAACTACTACTACTAGTACTACCATTACTTGTACGAAAACTACTAATAGTAATACTACCAGTAATACTACTACCAGTATTAGAACTACATGTAGGACTACTACTCGTACTACTACTTCTAGTAATACTACTACTAGTACTACTGTGGTGTGAGCTTCTTATATTCATATAAGTAGTATATAACGTGCGTTAAATAAACGTAAGGTCCGGCAGCAGAAGATGGCGAAGATCAAGAACGGAAGAGCAAGAACACAATGGAATTGTAAGAAAACGCATGTACAATGGAATGGGCGACAATGGATTAGTGTTTGCAACGGGAACAGTACAGTTTGATATGATCGAATAATATTTCGCAAATCGAAAAAAGACATTATGGTATTCACATTTTATTGAGATAGTCTGTAATTTTTCTGCTGAATACAATCGATTGTCCCCACACGTGTTCTTGTTCACTACACTGCTACTATTAGTAATAATACTACCAATATTACCACTCGTTGTACGACAACTACTTGTACTCCTACTACTAGTACTACTACAAATAGTACTAATACTAATAATAATACCACTACTTGTACGAAATCTACTAGTAATAGTATTACCAGTTATACTACTACTAGTACTACTGCCAAAAGTACGACTAAAACTGATACTACAACTAATAGAACTACTACTACTAGTAGTACTACTACTAGTACTACTACTACTAGTATAACCACTACTTGTACGAAAACTATTAGTACTACCACTACCAGTCATACTACAAGTAGTACTAATAATACAAGTACTAAAACTTTTAGTAATAGTACTACAAGTTTTAAGACTGCTAGTAATACTACTAATAGTACTACCACTACTAGTATTACTACTATTATTACTATTAATACTAGTTCCACAACTACATGTACGACAACTATTACTACTACTACTACTAGTTATACTACTACTGGTACTACTATTACTGGTACCACCAGTACTAGTTCTACTACTACTAGTACTACTTCTACTAGTTCTAATACTATTAGTACTACTACTACTAGTACTACTGCTAATAATACTACTGCACTACTAGTACTAATACTACTAGTACTTCTACTAATAAGACTACCACTCCTTGTACGATAACTACTAGTAATAATACTACCATTAATACTAATACTAGTACTACTTCTATAGGTACTACTACTAATAGTTCTAGTAAAACTATTACCACTACTACTAGTACTACTACTATTAGTACTACTATTGTTTGTACTGCTACTGCCAGTAATACTAATACTAGTACTAGTATTATAAGTACTATTAATACTAGTACTACTACTAAGATTAATATTACTTCTATTACTACTACAACTAGTACTACAACTACGAGTATTACTACTAACATTAATACTAATACTAGTACTACTATTACTTGTAATAATACTACTAATACTACCACTCCTTGTACGACTACTACTAGTACTACTAATACCAGTAATACTAATAGTAGTACTACTAATTCTAGTACTACTAATACTAGTACTACTATAACTAGTACTACTACTACTAGATCTACTACTACTTCTGCTACCCCTACTTGTACGACAACTACTAGTATTAGTACTACTAGTAATACTACTACTAGTAAAATTACTAAAGGTACTACGACTACTAGTACTACTACAAATAGTACTATAACTATTAGTAGTACTACTACTTTTATTAATACTACGAGTACTATTACTACTAGTACTACAGCTACTATTTCTACCACTCCTTGTACGACAACTACTATTAATAATAATACCAGTAATAAAACTACTAGTATTAATACGACCAATAATAATGCTACTAGTACTACTACTACTAGTACTACCACCACTTATATGAAAACTACTGGTAATACTACTTCTACATGTACTACGACTACTAGTAATAATATTAATAGAGCTACTGCTACTATTAATAATACTCCTCGTTCTACAACTATTTGTACTAATACTACTGGTGCTACTAGTATCAGTACTTCTACGACTAGTAGTATTTCTTCTAATATTACTACTAACAGTAATAATACTCCTCGTTCTACTACTACTAATATTATTACTACTAGTACTACCACTACTAGTACTACCACCATTTGTACGAAAACTGCTAGCAATACTACTACCAGTAATACTAATACAACTACTACTACTAGAAGTAGGACTACTACTAGTACTATTACTAATAGTACTACTAATACTGGTACTATTACTACTACTACTACCACTACTTGTACGACAACTTGTAGTATTAATTCCACCAGTAATACTACTACTAGTAATACTACTACAAGTACTACGACTACTAGTACTAATACTAATGGTGCTACTCCTAATATTAATAATACTCCTCGTTCTAATACTACTTGTACTACTACTCTTAGTACTATTACTATTAGTATTGGTATTACTACTACTACTACTACTACTAGTACTACTACTACCAGCAACAATACTCCTCGTTCTACTACTACTAATACTACTACTACTAGTACTAGTGCTGCTAGTACTACCACCAATTATACGAAAACTAATGGTAATACTAATACCACTTATACTACTACTAGTACTACTATTTCAAGTACGACACCTACTAGTAATACTAGTAATAGAACTACTACTACTGGTACTACTACTACTATTACTACTACCACTACTTTTAAGACAACTGCTATTATTACTATTACCAGTAATACTACTACTAGTAATACTACTACAAGCACTACGACTACTAGTACTACTACTGATAATACTGTACTAATAATATTACTACTACTAGTACTACTACTACTAGTATAGCACTACTTCTAGGACAACTACTAGTATTACTACTACAAGTGATAATATTCCTCGTTCTACTAACACTTGTACTACTACTACTAGTACTAATACCATTAGCACTATTTCTACTTGTACTACTGCTACTAGTACATGCAACACTTTTAAGAAAACTACTAGTAATACTACTACCAGTAATACTACTACTAGTACAACTACTAAAAGCAAAACTACTACTAGTACTACTGCTATTAATACTACTGCTACTGGTACTTCTACTACTAGTTCTACTATTACTAGTACTATAACTAGTAGTTCTACTAATATTGGTACTACTATTACTAGAACTACTATTCCTACTACTACTATTAGTAATATTACTACTAGTATTACTGCTATTATTACTACCATTCCTTGTACGACAACTACTAGCACTACTAATACCAATAAAATTACTACTAGAACTAGTACTACTGGTACTACTAATATTGGTTCAACGAAAGCTATTATACTACTACTAGTACTACTACTAATACTACTACTACTACTACTAATACTGCCAGTAATACTACTAATAATATTAATACTACTACTACCAGTACTACTACTACAGGTACTACTACTAATAGTTCTACCTAAACTAGTACTAATACTACTAAAACTACTGATATTAGTACTACTACTACTGGTAATACTACTACTGGTAATACTAGTCCTCGTTCCACTACTATTACAATCACTACGACAATAGTACATATACTATCAGTGTTTCTACTCCAAAGACTAAAAATACTAGTACTAATATTATTTGTACGAAAACTAGTAGTAATCCTACTACCAGTAATAATACTACTAGTAATACAACTACAAGAACGACTACTGTTAGTACTACTAGTACTAGTAATACAGCTACAATTAGTACTACTCCTCGTTCTACTACTACAATACTACTAATACAACAACTACTACAACTAGTACTACTACTAATAGTAATAATATCAATACTACTATTACTACCACTAATTGTACGAAAACTACTAGTAATACTACTAGCAGTAATACTACTACTAGTACTGCTACTAATATTACTACTACTACTTGTATTACCACTACTAGTACTACCAATACTACTAATATTATTACCACCAGTAATATAACTAAGAGCGATACTACGACAATTATTATAACTACTTGTAATACTACTATTAGTACTACTAATAATAGTAGGACTACTATTAGTACTAGTACTACTAGTACTACTACTAATACTACTACTGTTACTGCCACTAATTCAAGGACAACTACTGGTACTAATAGTAATACTAATTCTAGTACTACTATAAATAGTAGGACTACTAATAGTACTACTACTATTATTATTACAACTAATAATAATACTACTGCTAGTACTACACTTACTAGTACTACTACTGCTAGTACTACTACTATTATTACTAATACTCCTAGTACTATTAATACCAGTACTACTACTACTAGTATTACTACTACGAGTAATACCACTACATGTAAGACAATTACTAGTAATACTACTACCAGTAATAATACTAATAAGACTACTGCTACAAGTAATGCTACTACTAGTAACACTACTACTAGTACAACTTCTACTAGTACTACTTCTACTAGTACTACTATTATTATTACTACTACTAATAATAATACTACTAATAGCACTAGTATTACAAGTACTACTAATAATACTAAAAATGGTAGTAATACTACTACTAGTAATACTAAGAATGGTACTACTATAACTAGTACTACTACAAACAGTACTTCTACTATTAATACTACTAATAATAATACCAATCCATGTACTACAACTACTAGTACTACTACTGCCAGTAGTATTACTTCTAGTACTACTACTACTGTTACTAATAATATTAGTACCACAAATGCTGGTACTACTAATACTACTAATACTACCACTAGTTCTACGACAAAATCTAGTGCTAATACAACCAGTAATACTACTAATATTACTACTACTACAAATACTAGTACTACTAGTACTACTACTAATAGTACTACTACTACTAGTACTACTACTATTAGTTCGAATATTAATGCTTCTACCACTACTTGTACGACAAACACTGGTATTACTACTACCAGTAATACTACTACCAATACTACTACTACCAGTAATATCACTAATAGTACTTATACTACTAGTACTATTAATATTGTAATATTAATTATAGTACTACTACTACTAGTACAACCACTAATTTCACCACATCTACTAGTATTACTACTATATATATTAATACTGCTGGTCATAGTAATACTAGTAATGCTACTCCTAGTACTACTACTTCTATTACTACTACTACTAGTAATTATACTACTAGTACTACCACTACTTTTACGACTTCTAGTATTATTACTACTAGTAATATTAATTCTTATACTAGTACTACTAGTAATATTTTTATTATTATTTCTACTAATACTACTACTGCTACAAGTACTACTACTACTACTACTGGTACTGCGACTACTGGTACTACTAATAATAGTACTACAACTACTAGTAATAATACTATTACTACTACTACTACTACTAATATTACTAATACTACTGGTAATACTACTACTAGTAATAACACTAATTGTACGACAACTACTAATACTAATTCTATCATTATTAACAATCCTGGTTCTACTACTACTAGTAATAATACTAATAGTAATACTACTATTAGAACTACTACTATTAGTTCTAACAATACGTGTACTACCACCACTTGTATGAATAATACCAGTAATACGACAACCAGTAATACTAATACTAGTAGTACTACTACAAGTACGACTACTAGTAGTATTAGAACTATTAGTACTACTACTATTGGCACTACTACTGCTAGTACTACTACTTCTAGTACTACTACTACTAGTACTACTACTACTAGTACTACTACTGGTAGTAATAATACTACTAGTACTACTCCTACCAGTACTACCACAACTTGTACGATAAATACTAGTAATACTACAACCAGTAATACTACTACTAGTACTACTAATACACGTACGACTACTACTAGTATTACTACTTAAAATACCACTACTACTGGTAGTACTACTAATAAAACTTCTACTACTGGTACTACTGTAACTAGTATTAATACTACTACCAGTATTACGACCAGTAATACTACTGCTATTAATACTCGTTCTAGTTCTATTAATACTAATAATACTATTACTACTTTTAATAGTACTACTATTACTACTACTACTACTACTATTACCACTCCTTGTACGACAACTACTAGTAGTACTATGAGCAGTAATATTACTACTAGTACTAATAATATTGTTATTACTAATTATAGTTCTACTAATACTATTAATACTACTATTAGTACTACCTCTACTAGTACTACTACTACTACTACCACCACTCCTTGTAAGACAACTATTAGTACAACTAACAAAAGTAATAATAATACTGGTACTAATACGAAAAGTAATACTACTACTAATACTACTACTACTACTACAACTTCTGAAGCCACAACCACTAATTGTACAAAAACTACTAGTATTGAAACTACCAGTAATAATACTACTAGTAATACTGCTACAAGTATTACGACTACTAGTATTACTACTCTTAGTACTACTAATACTAGTAGAAATATTGCTAGTATTATTAATACTAGTACTAATACTACTAGTACTACTACCACTAGTTTTACGACAACTACTAGTATTAATACTACCAGAAATAATACTCCTAGTAATACTAATACAAGTACTACGACTACTAGTGCTAATACTAATAATGCTGCTACTACTAATAATAATACACCTCGATCTACTAATATCTGTACTACAATTACTAGTACTAATATTATTAGTACTACTACTACTAGTAATACTACTACCGGTAATAATACTCCCTGTTCTATTACTACTAATAAAAATACCGCTAGTATTACTACTACTAGTAATTGTAGTACTATTATTAGTAGTACCAGTAGTCGCAGTACTAGTAGTAGTAGTAGTAGTTGTAGCAGTAGTAGTATTAGTGGTAGTAATAATAATAGTATTACTGGTAGTAGTAGTATTAGTATTAATATTACTAGTAGTAATAGTACTAGAAGTTGTCGTAAAATTAGTGGTAATACTAGTAGTACTAATACTACTAGTACTAATACTACTGGTAGTACTACTACTAGTAATAACACTAATTGTACGACAAATACTAATACTACTACTATCATTATTAATACTTTCGTTCTACTACTACTAGTACTTATACTACTAGTAATAATACCATTAGGACTACTATTATTAGTTCTAATACTACGAGTACTACCACCACTTGTACGAATAGTACTAGTAATAATACAACCAGTATTACTAAAAATAGTACTACTAATACAAGTACGACTACTACTAGTATTATTACTACTAGTACTACTACTTCTAGTACTACTACTACTAGTACTACTACTAATAGAAGTACTACTGGTAGTACTAAAACTACTAGTACTACTACTACCAGTAATACCACAACTTGTACGACAAATACTAGTACTACTACTTCTTGTACTACTATTACTAGTACTACTACTGGTAGTATTACTACTTCTAATAATACTACTACTAGTACTACTATAACTAGTAATAATACTACTAACAGGATTACGACCAGTAATACTGCTGCTATTACTACTCGTACTAGTACTATTAATACTAATACTACTAGTACTACTACCAATAGTACTACTATTACTACTAATACTAATATTACCACTCCTTGTACGACAACTACCAGTAGTACTATTACCAGTATTAATACTACTAGTACTACAAATACTGTTATTACTACTTATAGTTCTACTAATAATATTACTACTACTATTAGTACTACCACTACTAGTACTACTACTACTACTACCACCACTCCTTGTACGAGAACTACTAGTACTACTAACAAAGTATTAATAGTAATAGTACTAATACGACAAGTAATACTACAAGTAATACTACTACTACTACTTCTAAAGCTACTACCACTAATTGTAGGACAACTACTAGTATTAATACTACCAGAAATAATACTCCTAGCAATACTAATACAAGTACTACGACTACTAGTGCTAATACTAATAATGCTGCTAATACTAATAATAATACACCTCGATCTACTAATACCTGTACTACAACTACTAGTTATACTATTATTAGTACTACTAATACTAGTACTACTACTACTAGTAATACTACTACCGGTAATAATACTCCTCGTTCTACTACTGCTAATAATAATAATGCCAGTATGACTACTACCAAAACCACCCTAACTTGTACGAAAACTAATAGTATTACTACTAACAGTAATACATCTACTAGTACTACTACTACAAGTACGACTACTACTATTACTACTACTAATAGTACTACTACTACTGGTACTACTACTACTACTACTACTTGTACGACAACTACTAATATTACCACTAAAAGAAATACTACTACAAGTACTACGACTACCAGTTATGCTATTAATAATACTGCTACTACTAGTAGTACTACTACTAGTACTACTACTACTACTAGTACTACTACTACTAGTACTACTATTATTAGTACTATTACTACTAGTACTACTAGTATTAGTACTACCATTACTAGTACTACTACTACTACTTCTACTATTAGTACTATTATTATTAGCACTAATACTACTAGTACTACCACTCCTTGTAAGACAACTAATAATACTAATACTATCAGTAATAATACTACTAGCACTACCACTACTGGTACTACTTCTAATAGTTCTACTACTACTATTACTACTACTACTAGTACTACTAGTGGTAGTAACGACTAGTAATACTACTACCAGTATTACTACTTGTACTAATTGTACGACGTGCAGTAGTAATAATACTACCAGTAATACTATTATTAGTACTAAAACAACGAGTACGACTACTACTAGTACTAATAGTACTAGTACTTCTACTACTAGAACGACTACTTTTAGTACTAGTATTTTTAGTACTTCTACTACTAATACTACTACTATTTATATTTCCACTACTTGTCCTACAAATACTGGTACTTATACTACCAGTAAAACTACTGCTATTAATACTACTACTAGTGCTACAACTATTTGTACGAGAAAAACTAGTAGTACTACTACCAGTAATAATAATATTACTACCACTACAACTAGTACTACTACTACTAATATTACTATAACAAGTAATACTACTGCTAGTACTACTATAAATAGTACGACTACTACCATTAATACTACTACTAGTATTACTACTACTAGTAATACTACAGCTAGTACTACTATTACTAGTACTAAAACTGCTAGTACTACAACTATTATTACGAATACTACTAGTACTACTAATACTAGTACTACTACTACAAGTATTTTTACTACTAGTAGTATCACTATTTGCAAGACAACAAGTACTAATACTACTGCCATTAATACTACGACTAGTTCTACTGCTAATAATACTATTTTTAGTAGTATTACTAATACTAGTATTACTACAACCTGTAATAATACTGCCAGTACTAGTATTACTAGTACTACTACTGCTAGTACTACTACTACTAGTATTAATACTACTAGTATTACTATTCCTAGAACTAACAATACTTGTACGATAACCACTAGTAATAATACTACAAGTATTAATACTACTACTACTACTAGTAGTACTAGTACTACTAGTATCACTACTACTAGTAATACTACTGCTAGTACTACTATTTCTAGTACTACTACAACTAGAACTACTACTATTAATATTAATATTACTAGTACAACCACTACTGGTAGGTCAACTATTAGTATTATTACTACCGGTTATACTACTATTCGTACTACTTCTATAAGTACTAGTAATACTAGTGCTAATAGTATTGGTACTGCTACTACTAATACTATTTCTACTGGTACTACTACTACTAGTATTACCACTATTTGTACGACAACTACTAGTAATAATACTACCAGTTATACAAATACTACTACTAGTACTACTGGTACTACTACTACTAGTATTTCCACTACTACTAATACTAATGGTAGTGCTAATATTACAAGTACTACCACTTTTAGAACTACTAATATTAATCCTATGATTACTAGTGCTACTAATACTAGTAGTACCACCACTTGTACGACAAATAATAGCATTAATACTACTAGTAATATTACTAATAGTACCAATAATACTACTACTATTACTACTAGTACTACTACTAATAATACTAATAATGCTAGAATTATTACTACTGGTATTACTACTACTAATATTACCACTAATTGTACGACAAATATTAGTGCTGCTTCTACCAGTATTACTACTATTAGTACGATTACAACAAGTACTACTATTACTAGTACTACTACTAATAGTAATACTACTACTAGTAATAGTAATGGTAGTATTACTACTACCAGTAATACTAAGACTAGTACTACTACATCTAGTACTACTACTGCCAGTATTGCTACTGGTAATTCTAATACTAATACTACCACTCCATGTACGACATCAACTAGTACTACTACTACCATTAATACTACTACTAGTACTACTAATACTGGTACTACTAATAATTGTTCTACTGCTTTTAGTACTAAAACTACTAGTACTAATACTACTAGTACTACCACTACTTGTACGAAAACTACTAGTAATACTACTACCGGGAATACTACTACTAGTAGTACTACTAAAAGTACGGGTGCTACTAGTACAACTACTACTAGTACTACTACTATTAGTACTATTACTACAAGTACTACTACAACTAATACTACCACTACTGGTAACTTCACTAGTTGTGCGAAAACTACTAGTAATTTTAATACCAGTAATACAAATGCTACTACTACTAATACTAGTACTACTTCTATTGATTCTACTAATACTAATACTACTACTACTAGTACTAATATTATTAGTACTAATGCTACTTGTATTACTACTACTGCTACTACTACTACTACTACTATCACTACATTGCGACAAGTACTACTAATACTACTACCAGAAATATGACTGCTAGTACTACTACTACACGTACTACGACTGATAATACTAATAATATTAATATTACTACTACTAGTACTACTACTACTGCTACTACTACTACTACTAGCACTAATACTAATAGTACTACTGCTATTAATAATACCACTTCTTTTTAAGACAAGGACTAGTACTACTAATACTACCAATAATTTTACTACTAGTATTACTACAACTAGTACTACTACTATTAGCACTAGTATTACTAGTAGTATTACTATTATCACTACCACTACTTGCACGACATCCACTAGTATTTTTACTACCAGTAGTATTAGTTCTAGTTATACCGCTACAAGTACTACGACTACTATTAATAATACTACTAGTGCTACTACTACTAATACTACTACTACTAATACTACTACTACTAGTACTACTACTACTAGTACTGATATTACTAGTACCACAACTACTTGTACGACAATTACAAGTACTACTGCTACCAGTAATACTGTTACTGCTACCACTATTCTTGTTACTTCTCCTAATATTTATATTAATACTAGTACTAATGATATTAGTACTACTACTATAAGTACTACTACTGCTAGTACCATTATTACTAAGACTACTACTACTAGTACTACCGCTACTAGAACTACTACTACTAGTACTACCATTACTTGTACGAAAACTACTAATAGTAATACTACCAGTAATACTACTACCAGTATTAGAACTACATGTAGGACTACTACTCGTACTACTACTACTAGTAATATTGCTACCAGTAATACTATTACTGCTACTACTATTCTTGTTACTACTCCTAATATTTATATTAATACTAGTACTAATGATATTAGTACTACTACTATAAGTACTACTACTGCTAGTACCATTATTACTAAGACTACTACTACTAGTACTACCGCTACTAGAACTACTACTACTAGTACTACCATTACTTGTACGAAAACTACTAATAGTAATACTACCAGTAATACTACTACCAGTATTAGAACTACATGTAGGACTACTACTCGTACTACTACTTCTAGTAATACTACTACTAGTACTTCTGTCGTGTGAGCTACTTATATTCATATAAGTAGTATATAACGTGCGTTAAAAGAACGTAATGTCCGGCAGCAGAAGATGGCGAAGATCAAGAAAGGAAGAGCGAAAGCACAATGGAATTGTAAGAAAACGCATGTACAATGGAATGGGAGACAATGGATTAGTGTTTGCAACGGGAACAGTACAGTTTGATATGATGGAATAATATTTTGCAAATTGACGATTGACTTTATGGTATTTACATTTTATTGAGGCAGTCTGTAATCTTCGTACTCAATACCATCGATTGTCTCCACACGTGTTCTTGTTCACTACACTTACTACTACTAGTAATAATACTACCAATATTACCACTCGTTGTACGACAACTACTTGTACTCCTACTACTAGTACTACTACAAATAGTACTAATACTAATAATAATACCACTACTTGTACGAAATCTACTAGTAATAGTATTACCAGTTATACTACTACTAGTACTACTGCCAAAAGTACGACTAAAACTGATACTACAACTAATAGAACTACTACTACTAGTACTACTACTACTAGTACTACTACTACTAGTATAACCACTACTTGTACGAAAACTATTAGTACTACCACTACCAGTCATACTACAAGTAGTACTAATAATACAAGTACTAAAACTTTTAGTAATAGTACTACAAGTGTTAAGACTGCTAGTAATACTACTAATAGTACTACCACTACTAGTATTACTACTATTATTACTATTAATACTAGTTCCACAACTACATGTACGACAACTATTACTACTACTACTACTAGTAATACTACTACCAGTATTAGAACTACATGTTGGACTACTACTCGTACTACTACTTCTAGTAATACTACTACTAGTACTTCTGTCGTGTGAGCTACTTATATTCATATAAGTAGTATATAACGTGCGTTAAAAGAACGTAATGTCCGGCAGCAGAAGATGGCGAAGATCAAGAAAGGAAGAGCGAAAGCACAATGGAATTGTAAGAAAACGCATGTACAATGGAATGGGAGACAATGGATTAGTGTTTGCAACGGGAACAGTACAGTTTGATATGATGGAATAATATTTTGCAAATTGACGATTGACTTTATGGTATTCACATTTTATTGAGACAGTCTGTAATCTTTGTGCTAAATACAATCGATTGTCTCCACCCGTGTTCTTGTTCACTACATTTGGTGTCGCTGCCAACCGGGAGAGGAGGAGTGTGCTGTTCTGCGGACGCCGTTGCGGGCCTGGAGTTGAGGTGCCAGTTGGGGCAGTCTGGTGCGGAGAGGTGGCGTCTGGTGAAGTGTCCTGGCGGGGCTGCGTTGGCTATAGCGGTTGCTGTCGACGGACTGGAGCGTCGGGACGCGCGGCTGCTGGGCGGACATCGGATGTAGATGGCTCAGCAGGCCGGTGGAGTGCGGATGTCAAGCGTCCCAGGTGCCGGGTGGATGTTGGTTGCTGTTACCCCGGCAGGTCGACAGAGCTGTGGAAGTCAGCGCGCCGCAGACTCGACATCTTGACGGAGAGCGTGCCACAGACTGCAGAGACGGAGAATGTTGCACGGCTTGCATGAACCACCACAAGAACGACTGCTTTAAGGGGGTGGACGTGTGTGGTGTGAGCTACTTATATTCATATAAGTAGTATATAACGTGCGTTAAAAGAACGTAATGTCCGGCAGCAGAAGATGGCGAAGATCAAGAAAGGAAGAGCAAGAGCACAATGCAATTGTAAGAAAACGCATGTACAATGGAATGGGAGACAATGGATTAGTGTTTGCAACGGGAACAGTACAGTTTGATATGATGGAATGATATTTTGCAAATTGACGATTGACTTTATGGTATTCACATTTTATTGAGATAGTCTGTAATCTTTGTACTCAATACCATCGATTGTCTCCACACGTGTTCTTGTTCACTACACTTACTACTACTAGTAATAATACTACCAATATTACCACTCGTTGTACGACAACTACTTGTACTCCTACTACTAGTACTACTACAAATAGTACTAATACTAATAATAATACCACTACTTGTACGAAATCTACTAGTAATAGTATTACCAGTTATACTACTACTAGTACTACTGCCAAAAGTACGACTAAAACTGATACTACAACTAATAGAACTACTACTACTAGTAGTACTACTACTAGTACTACTACTACTAGTATAACCACTACTTGTACGAAAACTATTAGTACTACCACTACCAGTCATACTACAAGTAGTACTAATAATACAAGTACTAAAACTTTTAGTAATAGTACTACAAGTGTTAAGACTGCTAGTAATACTACTAATAGTACTACCACTACTAGTATTACTACTATTATTACTATTAATACTAGTTCCACAACTACATGTACGACAACTATTACTACTACTACTACTAGTAATACTACAACTGGTACTACTATTACTGGTACCACCAGTACTAGTTCTACTACTACTAGTACTACTGCTAATAATACTACTGCACTACTAGTACTAATACTACTAGTACTACTACTAATAAGACTACCACTCCTTGTACGATAACTACTAGTAATAATACTACCATTAATACTAATACTAGTACTACTACTATAGGTACTACTACTAATAGTTCTAGTAAAACTATTACCACTACTACTAGTACTACTACTATTAGTACTACTATTGTTTGTACTGCTACTGCCAGTAATACTAATACTAGTACTAGTATTATAAGTACTATTAATACTAGTACTACTACTAAGATTAATATTACTTCTATTACTACTACAACTAGTACTACAACTACGAGTATTACTACTAATATTAATACTAATACTAGTACTACTATTACTTGTAATAATACTACTAATACTACCACTCCTTGTACGACTACTACTAGTACTACTAATACCAGTAATACTAATATTAGTACTACTACTACTGGTACTACTAATAATTGTTCAACTTCTACTAGTACTTGTACTACTAACACTAATTCTATTAGTACTAATATTACTAGTAATACTACTACTACTACTACCATTACTTGTACGACAACTACTAGTATTGCTTATACTAGTAGAACTACTTCTAGTAATACTACTACTAGTACTACTACTACTAGTACTAATATTACTATTACCACCACTAATTGTACGACAACTACTAGTTCTACAACCAGTAATAATAATAATAGTACTACTACTGCTAGTACTACTACTTGTAGTACTACTACTACTAGTAATATTACTAATAGTACTACTACTACTAGTATTAAATTTAATTGTAAGAAAACTATTAGTAATACTACTATCAGTAATACTACTACTAGTATTACAACTACTAGTATTAATACTACTGGTACTGCCACTACTTGTACAACAACTATTATTATTAATATTATCAGTAATACTACTACTAAAACTACTACTAAAATTACTACTACTACTAGTACTACTACGACTGGCAATACTAGTTCTAGTACTGCCACTAATTGTACGTCAACTATTAGTTATATTAATAACAGTAATATTAATAAAAGTACTACGACTGCTAGTAATACTGCAAGTAGTACTACTACTACTCGTAATAATACTACTAGTACTACTACTACTAGTAGTATATTTAATTGTTCGAAATCTATTAGTAATACTAATATCCGTAATACTACTACAAGTATTACAAATACAAGTACGACTACTACTAGTACTACTACTACTAGTAATATTGCTACCAGTACTACTACATCTAGTACAATTACTACGAGTATTACTAATAATACTGGTACTATAACTACTAGTAATAATACTACTAATACTACCACTACTTGTACGACAATTACTGGTACTACTACTAATAGTAATACTACTGCTAGTACTATTAATACTGCTACTACTAATAATTGTTCTACTACTACTAGTACTACTACTACTATTACTAATACTGCTAGTACAACCACTAATTGTACGACAACTACTAGTACTACTACCAGTTATACTACTACTAGTACTAATACTAATGGTACTACTTCAAATAGTTCTACTACTACAGGTAATGCTACTACCCGTACTACTAATATTAATACTACTAATACTAGTAATACTACTACCAGTAATACTACTACTAGTAGTAGTACTACAAGTATTATTACTACTATTACTACTACAACTAGAAATATTACACCTCGTTCTACTAATACTAGTACCAATACTATTGGTACTATTACCACGAGTACTACTATTTCTAGTACTACCATTACTTGTACGAAAATTACTATTAATAAGACTACCAGTAACACTAGTACTAGTACTACTCATAATAGTAATACTACTAAATTACAGCTATTACTAGTATTACTAATACCAGTACTACTACTAATAGTATTACTACTACTAGTAGTACTACTATTAGTAGTACTACTATTAGTACTACTACTACTACTACTACTAGTACTATTACTACTACTACTAGTACTAATACTACTAGTAACACCACTACTAGTACTATTACTATTACTATTATTACTAGTACTGCTACTGCTAGTAATAATACTAGTAGTACTACTACTAGTTATACTACTACGAGTATCACTACTAATAGTAATAATTATGCTAGTACTATTACTACTAGTAATAATACTACTATTACTGGCACTCCTTGTACGACAATTACTAATATTACTACTACCAGTAATACTACTACTTGTACTATTACTACTGGTACTACTAATAATTGTTCCACTACTACTAGTACTACTACTACTACTGCTACTACTAGAACTACTACTACTAGTGCTAATACTACTAGTAGCACCACTAATTGTACGACAACTACTAGTATTACCACCAGTAATACTACTACTAATAATAATACTAATGGTACTACTTCAAATATTTCTACTACTACTGGTAATACTACTCCTCGTTCTACAACTACTAATACTACTACTATTAGTACTACTACTACTAGTACTGCTAATTCTCGTACTAATATTACTTGTACGAAAACTACTATTAATACTACTACCAGTAATACTACTACTAGTGCTACTACTACAAGTAAGAATACTGCCAGTACTATTACTACTAGTACTACAACTACTACTAATACTATTCCTCGTTCTAATACTAATAGTACTAATACAAATACTACTAATAATATTAGTTCTACTCTTACTAGTACTATTACTACTTGTACTAGTACTAGTAGTACTATCACAACTTGTACGAAATGTTCTATTTTTAGGACTACCAGTAATACTACTACTAGTACTACTAATAATAGTACTACTACTACAATTACAACTATTACTAGTATTACTACTAATAGTACTACTACTACTAGTAATACTACTACCAGTATTACTACTAATGGTACTAATTCAAATAGTTCTACAACTAATGGTAATGCTACTACTCGTACTAATACTATTAGTACAACTACTACTAGTACTACTACTACCAGTAATAATACTAATAGTACTAGTACTACATGTATTATTACTACTATTACTACTACTACTGGTAATACTATTCCTCGTTCTACAACTACTAATACTACTACTATTAGTACTACTACTACAAGTACTACTAATTCTCGTACTAATATTATTTGTACGACAACTACTACTGGTACTACTACTAGTAATTCTACTACTTATACTACTACTAAAAGTACTAATACTACTAGTACTATTACTACTAGTACTACTACTACTAGTAATACTACTACTAGTACTACCACTATTTTTACGACAACTACTAATAATATTATTACCAGTAATACTACTAATAGTACTACTACTACTAGTACTACTAGTACTAGTATTACTAACACTAGTAATAATACTGCTAGTACTATTATTACTAGTACTACTACAAATACTATTACTATTAATACTAACACTATTATTACTATTAATACCAATACTACTACTACTAGTATTACTGCTATTAGTACTACCACTTTTTGTAGGAAAACTTCCAGTAATAATACTACCAGTAATACTACTACTATTACTACTTTTACTAGTACAACTACTACTAATACTGCTACTACAAGTACTAATAGTACTAGCACTGCTACTAAGTGTCCTACCAATATTTTACGACAACTACTATTACTACTATTACTAGTAATATTACAGTTAATACTACTAAAACTAATACTACTACTATTACCAATACTACTAGAAATACTACTGCTAGTACTACTATTATTAATAATAATACTACTAGTACTACTACTACTACTACTAGTAATATCAATACTAGTACTAGCACTCCTTGTGCGACAAATACCATTATTACTACTACCATAAATACTACTAATAGTACTACTATTAATGGTATAATTTCTAATATTTCTACTAGTACTAGTAATGCTACTACTAGTACTGATAATAATAGTATTACTACTACTAGTATTACTACTACCAGTAATACTAATAATTGTGCTAGTACTACAAGTATTATTACTACTAGTACTACTAATACTAGTAATAATACTCCTCGCTCTACTACTACTAGTACCATTACTACTGGTAATACTACTACTAGTACTACAACTCCTACTAATAT
Source organism: Schistosoma bovis (assembly GCA_944470425.2). NCBI lineage: Eukaryota > Metazoa > Platyhelminthes > Trematoda > Strigeidida > Schistosomatidae > Schistosoma > Schistosoma bovis. Next base: position 14,099 of record CALYCU020000018.1, on the reverse strand, counting down.
TAATCCTCGTTCTACTAATACTAGTACTAATACTACTACTACTACTAATACTATTGATACTACTAAAACAGGTACTACTAATACTAGTACTACTACTACTAGAACTATCAATACTAGTACTACCACTACTTGTACGACAACTACTAGTAATATTACTGCTAGTAATATTATTACTAATACTACTACTACTGGTATTACTACTATTAGTACTACTACTACTACTACTACTACTACTACTGCCACTACTTGTAATACAACTTCTAGTAATATGTTACCAGTAGTACTAATTCTAGTAATACTACTACAAGTATTACGAGTACCAGTACTACTACTACTAGTACTACAACTATTAGTACTACTACTAATAGTACTACCAATACTAGTACGGCAACAACTGGTACTAATACAACCAGTAATACTACTACTGCTACCACTACTACTGGTACCACTACAACTAATTCTACTACTACTGGTACTACTAATACAAATACTAATAATATTAGTACTAATACTACTAGTACTACTAATAATATTAATAATATTAATAATAATACAACTAGTATTACTACTAATAGTATTAATACTATTAGTAATACTACTACTAATACTACCGCTACTAGTACTACTACTACTACAAGTAATACTACTACTAGTACTACTACTACTATTAATCTTACCACTAGTATTGCTACTGCTTGTACGACAACTACTAGTAGTATTATAACTAGTACTAATACTACTAGTACTACTACCACTAATACTCCTTCTATTAGTACTATTACCACTACTAATACTACTGTTATTACTACCACTACTTGTACGAAAACTACTAGTAGTACTACTTCCAATAATACCACTACTTTACGACAACTGCTAGTATTATTACTACTAGAAATATTACTACTAGTACTACTACTAACAGTACTAATACTATTAGTACTAATACTAATAGTACGACTAATACTAGTACTATTACTACAAGTATTAATATTACTAGTAATCCTATTTCTAGTAATACCACTATTAGTACTACTACTACTTGTAACTCTACGAGTAATACTACTGTTAGTACTACTATTACTAGCAATACTGCTACTTGTAATACTATTATTAGTGCTACTACTATTAGTACTACTACAACTAGTACTACTACTACTAGTACTACTTCTACTTTTACTACCACTAATTGTACGACAAATACTAGTAATTCTACTACCATTAAAACTACTAATAGTAATACTATTACTAGAACTACTACTAATAGTACTTCTACTACAAGTACTAATACTAGTACTACTACTACTAGTAATATTACTACTAGTACTATTACTACTGGTACTACTAATAATTGTTCCACTACTACTAGTACTACTACTACTAGTGCTAATATATTAAGTACTACTATTACTAGTACTACTACTACTACTGCTACTACTAGAACTACTACTACTAGTACTAATACTACTAGTACCACCACTAATTGTACGACAGCTACTAGTAGTACTACCAGTAATACTACTACTAATACTAATACTAATGGTACTACTTCAAATATTTCTACTACTACTCGTAATGCTAATACTCGTACTACTACTATTAGTATTACTACTACTAGTAATACCACTACCAGTAATACTACCACTAGTAATAGTACTACAAGTATTATTACTACTATTACTAGTACTACTAGTAATACTACTCCTCGTTCTACTATTACTAGTACTACTATTTTTAGTTTTACTACTACCAGTACTGCTACTTCTAGTATTAACATTACTTGTACGAAGACTACTCGTAATTCTTTTACCACTATTACTACTACTAGTGCTACTACTACAGGTACGAATACTGCCAGTACTACTACTACTAGTACTACAACTACTACTTATAATAATCCTCGTTCTACTACTACTAGTACCACTACTACTACTACTAATATTAGTTCTAATACTACTAGTACTACTACTACTAGCATTAGTACTACTAGAACTACGACAACTTGTACGAAATCTTCTATTATTAAGACTACCAGTAATACTACTACTAGTACTACTAATAATAGTACTACTACTACAATTACAAATATTACTAGTATTACTACTACTGGTACAACCACTAATTGTACGACAACTACTAGCATTACTACTATCAGTAATACTATTACTATAACTACTACTAAAAGTACTACTATTGCTAGAATAACTACTACTAGCACTACTACTACTAGTATTACTACTATTAGTACTACCACTATTTGTACGAAAACTACTAGTAATATTACTACCAGTAATCCTACTAATAGTACTAGTAATACTAGAACAACTAGTACTAGTATTACTAACACTAGTAATAATACTGCTAGTATTACTATTACTAGTACTACTACTAAATCTACTATTAATACTAACACTATCAGTACTATTATACTAGTATTAATACAACAAATATTACTGCTATTAGTACTACCACGATTTGTAGGACAACTACTAGTAATACTACTACCAGTAACAATACTACTAGTACTACTATTACTACTACTACTAGTACTACCACTATTAGTACTAATACTACTTGTACTATTATTATTAGTACTACCACTACTTGTACGACAACTACTAGTACTACTACTACAAGTCTTATTACTACTAGTACTACTACTACTAGTAGTACCGCTATTATACGACAACTAGTATCAGTAAAACTACTAGTAATATTACAATTAATAATACGACTACTAGTACTATTACTGCTATTAAAATACTAATAGTAATACTACTGCTAGTCCTATTACTATTAGTACTATTACTACCATTACTACTACTAGTACTACTACTACTAGTACAACTAATACTAGTACTAATAATACTAGTATTACCACTCCTTTTACTTCAAATACTATTACTATTACTACCATTAATACTACTACTAATATTACTACTAATGGTAATATTTCTAATAGTTCTATTAGTACTAGAAATGCTACTACAAGTACTACTACTATTAGTATTACTACTACCAGTACTACTACTACCAGTAATACTACTACTAGAAATGGTTCTACAAGAATTAATACTACTAGTTCTACTAATACTAATAATACTACTCCTCGTTCTACTACTACTAGTACTAGTATTACTAGTACTAATACTTTTAGTACTACTACTACTTGTACTACTACTACCAATAATAATACTACTAGTAATATTTCTACAAGTATTATTACTAATAGTACAACTATTATTACTAATATTACTAGTACTACTACTAATAGTACTACTACTACTAATACTACCACTATATGTACGAGAACTAATAATACTACTAATAAAATTACTGCTACTACTAGTAATACTAATATTAGTACTACTATTTCTAGTATTACTTCTACTAGTACTACTACTACTAGTAATATTATCACTAGTATTATTATTACAACAGTAATACTTCTCCTATTTCTACTACTACTAATACTGCCACTACTAGAACCAATACTATTTGTACTATTACCATTAGTACTAATACTACTAGTAGTACTACTACTAATACTACCACTACTTGTACGACAACTACTAGTATTACTACTACCAGTAATACTACTTCTAGTAATACTACTACTAGTACGACTACTCCTAGTATTACTACTACTAGTACTAATACTACTAGTACCACCTATAATTGCACGATAAATACTGGTTCTCATAGGAGTAATACTACTACTGGTACTGATATTACTGTTACTACTACTACTATTTCTACTAATACTAGTACTACTACTACTAGTACTACTAAAATTAGTATTACTACTACTAGTACTACTACTACTACTACTACTACTACTACTACTACTACTACTAGTACTACCACTCCTTGTACGAATCTACTAGTACTAATACAGCCAATAATTATACTATTAGTACTACAAATAATGGTACTACTTCAACTAGTTCTACTACTGATAATAATGCTACTGCTAGTACTAATACTATTAGTACAACTACTACTAGTACTACTACTACTAGTACTAATATTACTAGTACCACAACTACTTGTACGACAATTACAAGTACTACTGCTACCAGTAATACTATTACTGCTACTACTATTCTTGTTACTACTCCTAATATTTATATTAATACTAGTACTAATGATATTAGTACTACTACTATTAGTACTACTACTGCTAGTACCATTATTACTAAGACTACTACTACTAGTACTACCGCTACTAGAACTACTACTACTAGTACTACCATTACTTGTACGAAAACTACTAATAGTAATACTACCAGTAATACTACTACCAGTATTAGAACTACATGTAGGACTACTACTCGTACTACTACTTCTAGTAATACTACTACTAGTACTACTGTGGTGTGAGCTACTTATATTCATATAAGTAGTATATAACGTGCGTTAAATAAACGTAAGGTCCGGCAGCAGAAGATGGCGAAGATCAAGAACGGAAGAGCATGAGCACAATGGAATTGTAAGAAAACACATGTACAATGGAATGGGAGACAATGGATTAGTGTTTGCAACGGGAACAGTACAGTTTGATATGATGGAATGATATTTTGCAAATTGACGATTGACTTTATGGTATTCACATTTTATTGAGATAGTCTGTAATCTTTGTGCTAAATACAGTCGATTGTCCCCATCCGTGTTCTTGTTCACTACACTACTACTACTAGTAATAATACTACCAATATTACCACTCGTTGTACGACAACTACTTGTACTCCTACTACTAGTACTACTACAAATAGTACTAATACTAATAATAATACCACTACTTGTACGAAATCTACTAGTAATAGTATTACCAGTTATACTACTACTAGTACTACTGCCAAAAGTACGACTAAAACTGATACTACAACTAATAGAACTACTACTACTAGTAGTACTACTACTAGTACTACTACTACTAGTATAACCACTACTTGTACGAAAACTATTAGTACTACCACTACCAGTCATACTACAAGTAGTACTAATAATACAAGTACTAAAACTTTTAGTAATAGTACTACAAGTGTTAAGACTGCTAGTAATACTACTAATAGTACTACCACTACTAGTATTACTACTATTATTACTATTAATACTAGTTCCACAACTACATGTACGACAACTATTACTACTACTACTACTAGTAATACTACTACTGGTACTACTATTACTGGTACCACCAGTACTAGTTCTACTACTACTAGTACTACTTCTACTAGTTCTAATACTATTAGTACTACTACTACTAGTACTACTGCTAATAATACTACTGCACTACTAGTACTAATACTACTAGTACTACTACTAATAAGACTACCACTCCTTGTACGATAACTACTAGTAATAATACTACCATTAATACTAATACTAGTACTACTACTATAGGTACTACTACTAATAGTTCTAGTAAAACTATTACCACTACTACTAGTACTACTACTATTAGTACTACTATTGTTTGTACTGCTACTGCCAGTAATACTAATACTAGTACTAGTATTATAAGTACTATTAATACTAGTACTACTACTAAGATTAATATTACTTCTATTACTACTACAACTAGTACTACAACTACGAGTATTACTACTAATATTAATACTAATACTAGTACTACTATTACTTGTAATAATACTACTAATACTACCACTCCTTGTACGACTACTACTAGTACTACTAATACCAGTAATACTAATATTAGTACTACTAATAATTGTTCAACTTCTACTAGTACTTGTACTACTAACACTAATTCTATTAGTACTAATATTACTAGTAATACTACTACTACTACTACCATTACTTGTACGACAACTACTAGTATTGCTTATACTAGTAGAACTACTTCTAGTAATACTACTACTAGTACTACTACTACTAGTACTAATATTACTATTACCACCACTAATTGTACGACAACTACTAGTTCTACAACCAGTAATAATAATAATAGTACTACTACTGCTAGTACTACTACTTGTAGTACTACTACTACTAGTAATATTACTAATAGTACTACTACTACTAGTATTAAATTTAATTGTAAGAAAACTATTAGTAATACTACTATCAGTAATACTACTACAAGTATTACAAATACAAGTACTACTACTACTAGTACTACTACTACTAGTAATATTGCTACCAGTACTACTACATCTAGTACAATTACTACGAGTATTACTACTAATACTGGTACTATAACTACTAGTAATAATACTACTAATACTACCACTACTTGTACGACAATTACTGGTACTACTACTAATAGTAATACTACTGCTAGTACTATTAATACTGCTACTACTAATAATTGTTCTACTACTACTAGTACTACTACTACTATTACTAATACTGCTAGTACAACCACTAATTGTACGACAACTACTAGTACTACTACCAGTTATACTACTACTAGTACTAATACTAATGGTACTACTTCAAATAGTTCTACTACTACAGGTAATGCTACTACCCGTACTACTAATATTAATACTACTAATACTAGTAATACTACTACCAGTAATACTACTACTAGTAGTAGTACTACAAGTATTATTACTACTATTACTACTACAACTAGAAATATTACACCTCGTTCTACTAATACTAGTACCAATACTATTGGTACTATTACCACGAGTACTACTATTTCTAGTACTACCATTACTTGTACGAAAATTACTATTAATAAGACTACCAGTAACACTAGTACTAGTACTACTCATAATAGTAATACTACTAAATTACAGCTATTACTAGTATTACTAATACCAGTACTACTACTAATAGTATTACTACTACTAGTCGTACTACTATTAGTCGTACTACTACCAGTACTACTACTACTACTACTACTAGTACTATTACTACTACTACTAGTACTAATACTACTAGTAACACCACTACTAGTACTATTACTATTACTATTATTACTAGTACTGCTACTGCTAGTAATAATACTAGTAGTACTACTACTAGTTATACTACTACGAGTATCACTACTAATAGTAATAATTATGCTAGTACTATTACTACTAGTAATAATACTACTATTACTGGCACTCCTTGTACGACAATTACTAATATTACTACTACCAGTAATACTACTACTTGTACTATTACTACTGGTACTACTAATAATTGTTCCACTACTACTAGTACTACTACTACTACTGCTACTACTAGAACTACTACTACTAGTGCTAATACTACTAGTAGCACCACTAATTGTACGACAACTACTAGTATTACTACCAGTAATACTACTACTAATAATAATACTAATGGTACTACTTCAAATATTTCTACTACTACTGGTAAGGCTGCTACTCGTACTAATACTATTAGTACAACTACTACTAGTACTACTACTACCAGTAATAATACTACTAGTGCTGGTACTACAAGTATTATGACTACTATTACTACTTATACTACTGGTAATACTACTCCTCGTTCTACAACTACTAATACTACTACTATTAGTACTACTACTACTAGTACTGCTAATTCTCGTACTAATATTACTTGTACGAAAACTACTATTAATACTACTACCAGTAATACTACTACTAGTGCTACTACTACAAGTAAGAATACTGCCAGTACTATTACTACTAGTACTACAACTACTACTAATACTATTCCTCGTTCTAATACTAATAGTACTAATACAAATACTACTAATAATATTAGTTCTACTCTTACTAGTACTATTACTACTTGTACTAGTACTAGTAGTACTATCACAACTTGTACGAAATGTTCTATTTTTAGGACTACCAGTAATACTACTACTAGTACTACTAATAATAGTACTACTACTACAATTACAACTATTACTAGTATTACTACTAATAGTACTACTACTACTAGTAATACTACTACCAGTATTACTACTAATGGTACTAATTCAAATAGTTCTACAACTAATGGTAATGCTACTACTCGTACTAATACTATTAGTACAACTACTACTAGTACTACCACTACCAGTAATAATACTAATAGTACTAGTACTACATGTATTATTACTACTATTACTACTACTACTGGTAATACTATTCCTCGTTCTACAACTACTAATACTACTACTATTAGTACTACTACTACAAGTACTACTAATTCTCGTACTAATATTATTTGTACGACAACTACTACTGATACTACTACTAGTAATTCTACTACTTATACTACTACTAAAAGTACTAATACTACTAGTACTATTACTACTAGTACTACTACTACTAGTAATACTACTACTAGTACTACCACTATTTTTACGACAACTACTAATAATATTATTACCAGTAATACTACTAATAGTACTACTACTACTAGTACTACTAGTACTAGTATTACTAACACTAGTAATAATACTGCTAGTACTATTATTACTAGTACTACTACAAATACTATTACTATTAATACTAACACTATTATTACTATTAATACCAATACTACTACTACTAGTATTACTGCTATTAGTACTACCACTTTTTGTAGGAAAACTTCCAGTAATAATACTACCAGTAATACTACTACTATTACTACTTTTACTAGTACAACTACTACTAATACTGCTACTACAAGTACTAATAGTACTAGCACTGCTACTTAGTGTCCTACCAATAATTTACGACAACTACTAATACTACTACTACTAGTAATATTACAGTTAATACTACTAAAACTAATACAACTACAATTACCAATACTACTAGAAATACTAATGCTAGTACTACTATTAATTATAATAATACTACTAGTACTACTACTACTACTACTACTACTATTAGTAATATCAATACTAGTACTAGCACTCCTTGTACGAAAAATACCAATAATACTACACCATAAATACTACTAATAGTACTACTATTAATGGTATAATTTCTAATATTTCTACTAGTACTAGTAATGCTACTACTAGTACTGATAATAATAGTATTACTACTACTAGTATTACTACTACCAGTAATATTAATAATTGTGCTAGTACTACAAGTATTATTACTACTATTACTACTAATACTAGTAATAATACTCCTCGCTCTACTAATACTACTACTACTACTACTACTACTACTACTACTGCTACTAGTACTACCACTCCTTGTACGAATCTACTAGTACTAATACAGCCAATAATTATACTATTAGTACTACAAATAATGGTACTACTTCAACTAGTTCTACTACTGATAATAATGCTACTGCTAGTACTAATACTATTAGTACAACTACTACTAGTACTACTACTACTAGTACTAATATTACTAGTACCACAACTACTTGTACGACAATTACAAGTACTACTGCTACCAGTAATACTATTACTGCTACTACTATTCTTCTTACTACTCCTAATATTTATATTAATTCTAGTACTAATGATATTAGTACTACTACTATTAGTACTACTACTGCTAGTACCATTATTACTAAGACTACTACTACTAGTGCTACCGCTACTAGAACTACTACTACTAGTACTACCATTACTTGTACGAAAACTACTAATAGTAATACTACCAGTAATACTACTACCAGTATTAGAACTACATGTAGGACTACTACTCGTACTACTACTTCTAGTAATACTACTACTAGTACTACTGTGGTGTGAGCTACTTATATTCATATAAGTAGTATATAACGTGCGTTAAATAAACGTAAGGTCCGGCAGCAGAAGATGGCGAAGATCAAGAACGGAAGAGCATGAGCACAATGGAATTGTAAGAAAACACATGTACAATGGAATGGGAGACAATGGATTAGTGTTTGCAACGGGAACAGTACAGTTTGATATGATGGAATGATATTTTGCAAATTGACGATTGACTTTATGGTATTCACATTTTATTGAGATAGTCTGTAATCTTTGTGCTAAATACAGTCGATTGTCCCCACCCGTGTTCTTGTTCACTACACTACTACTACTAGTAATAATACTACCAATATTACCACTCGTTGTACGACAACTACTTGTACTCCTACTACTAGTACTACTACAAATAGTACTAATACTAATAATAATACCACTACTTGTACGAAATCTACTAGTAATAGTATTACCAGTTATACTACTACTAGTACTACTGCCAAAAGTACGACTAAAACTGATACTACAACTAATAGAACTACTACTACTAGTAGTACTACTACTAGTACTACTACTACTAGTATAACCACTACTTGTACGAAAACTATTAGTACTACCACTACCAGTCATACTACAAGTAGTACTAATAATACAAGTACTAAAACTTTTAGTAATAGTACTACAAGTGTTAAGACTGCTAGTAATACTACTAATAGTACTACCACTACTAGTATTACTACTATTATTACTATTAATACTAGTTCCACAACTACATGTACGACAACTATTACTACTACTACTACTAGTAATACTACTACTGTCACTACTATTACTGGTACCACCAGTACTAGTTCTACTACTACTAGTACTACTTCTACTAGTTCTAATACTATTAGTACTACTACTACTAGTACTACTGCTAATAATACTACTGCACTACTAGTACTAATACTACTAGTACTACTACTAATAAGACTACCACTCCTTGTACGATAACTACTAGTAATAATACTACCATTATTACTAATACTAGTACTACTACTATAGGTACTACTACTAATAGTTCTAGTAAAACTATTACCACTACTACTAGTACTACTACTATTAGTACTACTATTGTTTGTACTGCTACTGCCAGTAATACTAATACTAGTACTAGTATTATAAGTACTATTAATACTAGTACTACTACTAAGATTAATATTACTTCTATTACTACTACAACTAGTACTACAACTACGAGTATTACTACTAATATTAATACTAATACTAGTACTACTATTACTTGTAATAATACTACTAATACTACCACTCCTTGTACGACTACTACTAGTACTACTAATACCAGTAATACTAATATTAGTACTACTAATAATTGTTCAACTTCTACTAGTACTTGTACTACTAACACTAATTCTATTAGTACTAATATTACTAGTAATACTACTACTACTACTACCATTACTTGTACGACAACTACTAGTATTGCTTATACTAGTAGAACTACTTCTAGTAATACTACTACTAGTACTACTACTACTAGTACTAATATTACTATTACCACCACTAATTGTACGACAACTACTAGTTCTACAACCAGTAATAATAATAATAGTACTACTACTGCTAGTACTACTACTTGTAGTACTACTACTACTAGTAATATTACTAATAGTACTACTACTACTAGTATTAAATTTAATTGTAAGAAAACTATTAGTAATACTACTATCAGTAATACTACTACTAGTATTACAACTACTAGTATTAATACTACTGGTACTGCCACTACTTGTACAACAACTATTATTATTAATATTATCAGTAATACTACTACTAAAACTACTACTAAAATTACTACTACTACTAGTACTACTACGACTGGCAATACTAGTTCTAGTACTGCCACTAATTGTACGTCAACTATTAGTTATATTAATAACAGTAATATTAATAAAAGTACTACGACTGCTAGTAATACTGCAAGTAGTACTACTACTACTCGTAATAATACTACTAGTACTACTACTAGTAATATTGCTACCAGTACTACTACATCTAGTACAATTACTACGAGTATTACTACTAATACTGGTACTATAACTACTAGTAATAATACTACTAATACTACCACTACTTGTACGACAATTACTGGTACTACTACTAATAGTAATACTACTGCTAGTACTATTAATACTGCTTCTACTAATAATTGTTCTACTACTACTAGTACTACTACTACTATTACTAATACTGCTAGTACAACCACTAATTGTACGACAACTACTAGTATTACTACCAGTTATACTACTACTAGTACTAATACTAATGGTACTACTTCAAATAGTTCTACTACTACAGGTAATGCTACTACCCGTACTACTAATATTAATACTACTCATACTAGTAATACTACTACCAGTAATACTACTACTAGTAGTAGTACTACAAGTATTATTACTACTATTACTACTACAACTAGAAATATTACACCTCGTTCTACTAATACTAGTACCAATACTATTGGTACTATTACCACGAGTACTACTATTTCTAGTACCACCATTACTTGTACGAAAATTACTCTTAATAAGACTACCAGTAACACTAGTACTAGCACTACTCATAATAGTAATACTACTAAATTACAGCTATTACTAGTATTACTAATACCAGTACTACTACTAATAGTATTACTACTACTAGTAGTACTACTATTAGTAGTACTACTACCAGTACTACTACTACTACTACTACTAGTACTATTACTACTACTACTAGTACTAATACTACTAGTAACACCACTACTAGTACTATTACTATTACTATTATTACTAGTACTGCTACTGCTAGTAATAATACTAGTAGTACTACTACTAGTTATACTACTACGAGTATCACTACTAATAGTAATAATTATGCTAGTACTATTACTACTAGTAATAATACTACTATTACTGGCACTCCTTGTACGACAATTACTAATATTACTACTACCAGTAATACTACTACTTGTACTATTACTACTGGTACTACTAATAATTGTTCCACTACTACTAGTACTACTACTACTACTGCTACTACTAGAACTACTACTAGTAGTACTAATACTACTAGTACCACCACTAATTGTACGACAGCTACTAGTAGTACTACCAGTAATACTACTACTAATACTAATACTAATGGTACTACTTCAAATATTTCTACTACTACTCGTAATGCTAATACTCGTACTACTACTATTAGTATTACTACTACTAGTAATACCACTACCAGTAATACTACCACTAGTAATAGTACTACAAGTATTATTACTACTATTACTAGTACTACTAGTAATACTACTACTCGTTCTACTATTACTAGTACTACTATTTTTAGTTTTACTACTACCAGTACTGCTACTTCTAGTATTAACATTACTTGTACGAAGACTACTCGTAATTCTTTTACCACTATTACTACTACTAGTGCTACTACTACAGGTACGAATACTGCCAGTACTACTACTACTAGTACTACAACTACTACTTATAATAATCCTCGTTCTACTACTACTAGTACCACTACTACTACTACTAATATTAGTTCTAATACTACTAGTACTACTACTACTAGCATTAGTACTACTAGAACTACGACAACTTGTACGAAATCTTCTATTATTAAGACTACCAGTAATACTACTACTAGTACTACTAATAATAGTACTACTACTACAATTACAAATATTACTAGTATTACTACTACTGGTACAACCACTAATTGTACGACAACTACTAGCATCACTACTATCAGTAATACTATTACTATAACTACTACTAAAAGTACTACTATTGCTAGAATAACTACTACTAGCACTACTACTACTAGTATTACTACTATTAGTACTACCACTATTTGTACGAAAACTACTAGTAATATTACTACCAGTAATCCTACTAATAGTACTAGTAATACTAGAACAACTAGTACTAGTATTACTAACACTAGTAATAATACTGCTAGTATTACTATTACTAGTACTACTACTAAATCTACTATTAATACTAACACTATCAGTACTATTATACTAGTATTAATACAACAAATATTACTGCTATTAGTACTACCACGATTTGTAGGACAACTACTAGTAATACTACTACCAGTAACAATACTACTAGTACTACTATTACTAGTACTACTACTACTAGTACTACCACTATTAGTACTAATACTACTTGTACTATTATTATTAGTACTACCACTACTTGTACGACAACTACTAGTACTACTACTACAAGTCTTATTACTACTAGTACTACTACTACTAGTAGTACCGCTATTATACGACAACTAGTATCAGTAAAACTACTAGTAATATTACAATTAATAATACGACTACTAGTACTATTACTGCTATTAAAATACTAATAGTAATACTACTGCTAGTCCTATTACTATTAGTACTATTACTACCATTACTACT
>CALYCU020000017.1:0-91417 GCA_944470425.2 Schistosoma bovis | reverse complement strand
TGTATATTATTAACGTACATGTCATACGCATCTCCACATTGTTTATTGGTTATTATTGTAAATATTAATTTTTTTTTGTATAAAATTTTTTTATTATAGTTATTGTAACCAGTGTTACCTCCGGACACTCTGGGGGGAGCTATGTGGAGATATGACTGACAAGCTTATTTTGTAAATAGTTTTCAATGTTATTTCTATTTGTTTTGTCAATTTTTCACTGTATGTACATTTATCATTAAATGACTGTACGTGTTGTTTTAGTCAATGACCTTGAACACTTTTTCCGCTGTAATTCGAACATAGCGTGACATATACTTACTGGCTAACAAATACATCACTACTCACACATCCCTCGTTCTATTTCCATTTGTGATTGAATTAGCTGAATTCTAAATCAAATATTATCATTATTTATAGACTGTAATTGGAATACATCACATTCTACGTGGGATTATATCACCAGAGAGTTCGCCAACCTGCTTGGAATTATCAAACATTTATAATTGTGGATTTACATTACCGGACCTAATCAGAACACGCAGCGTTTGGTCAATTTAAGTAACGTCCCTATTTTTATTGTATTTGTAACAATTAACTGTATATATTAATATTACTATTGATCTTTAGTAACTTTGTTTATACTTTTTGCGTTCATATTTGTCTGGTCCACCACAGCGCTCTCTTGTACCAATATTCATGTGTTCAAATAAATAAATAAAATGTGAGACTAGTTCAAATTAACTAAATTACACAACCATTTTTCAGTATTTGCTTATTTATTTAAACACATAAACATTGGTACAAGGAGGCACCAAACAGATATGCGCTACATAAATCATTCGATTTGTGTAAGGGTCGGGATACTTCCCGGGTGCCCAAACCAAATCAGGTGGTTTTCTTAGGGGGCCCCATCCTGAGCCTTCGACATGAAGGTCTGATCCACAGGGCAGTGGAGCACCGTAAGGAGATACAGTCCCATGGTAACCGGTGGCCAACAATTGTTTCATACGCCATTTTTTCCTTTGGATCCAGTTGAATAATGATAAATGATACAAAATACAATGGACTATGGAAGATTTTGAACGCAAAATTAGTATAAACAGTGACCACCACTCTCACAAACCACTGTCCAAGCAAATTTGCTAAAACGTCGCATTACAGAGATAAGACAACTTTGGAGTCAACTCAATTTTTTTACTTAAAATTAGCGAAATAGAAAGCATAAACGGAACTTTTTACTATGAAATAACAAAAAGGAAACAATATATACTTAATTTATATTTCTACAATATTTATTAGCAAGCAAAATAAAATAGGTCACAACTGAAGAAGCTGCTAAAGTAAGCTAGGAACAAGAAAAATGTGAGCAGTCTGATAACATTATTTCGATCCAACCCGTGTTCGTTTATTCCATGAAAAATTAGATCCATAGGACTTGACATTCATTTTTAAAATATTTGGACTTTCTACGTAACATGGCCATCCCTGACGTTTGCAAAACTTTTCTGCCGCTTCAGAAGTTTCAAATTCAACAACTGTAGTTGAAAGTGGGTCATCAGTGCTCGCCCAACCCACCAGTGGATTTTCCCAGCGTTCCCGATTGTCGAACTCAATACGCCAAAGTCTAGTACCATGAGTGTCTGATTGAGTAGTAGGTTTAGCTGGGATGAAAATTCTAACACGCCTTTCAGATTGGTGTTCTTTTGGGACTTCATTTACTAGCGTCAAATCATCTTCGAGAGGAACCGTACTAACATCATCTTTAGAAAACTCTGCTGATTTCTTCATAATATGTTTCGCCTAATGAAATTAGCAAAGTTTAAAAGAAAAGTACATAGACACCATATTATGCCAAGCTAGTACAACAAATAAGTACTACATGGAACACAACAAATACCCTCAGAGTAGCAGCTATAGCTGCTACTCTGAGGGTATATGTAAACTTATTATTCCGGTCACAATAAAACAAATATTGTCACTGTAACTGTTATTGTAACTGTATACACAATCATGTCCAGATCCCAGATCGAAGCAAATTCGGTTTGTCAAAACTTAAACTAACAGATTTAAAACCAGTTAAAATTCTAGCGCTAGAACCAAACCCAAGCAACACAAAAAGGGGAAATAAAGGGGAAGAAAGGGGAAATAAAGCGGACGAAAGGGGAAATAAAGGGGAAATGTCGCTTTTTCGCCTTTACGTCGGTTATTTAGGGGAAATGTCGCTTTTTCCCCCTTACGTCGTGTATTCGGGGGAAATTTGTCGACAATTCTATGTAACGTACAGTATTCGAATGAACCGCTTCTGGAGCTTAATTTTTCATAAACTTCGACGAATTAAGGGATCGCTTAATAAAAAAACAAAACTATTGTCATAAAAACAAGGTACAAAATACGGAACCAGGCATTCGGTTCATACGCATATAGACTGACTTCGTTTGTTGTTTAGCTAAAGTGTTCCGACATGCTTGGGAGCCATCACAAAAACTTACGTGATGCAGGTGAGTGACGTGCTCTCAGATTTTCATGTTCATTGTAAATAATTACATTGTTAGGCCAATACTAAGAGTTCTGTTGAAGTCAGTGAGAATGTTCGTAGACGTAGGGCCACTGTGAACTTGTCACGTACCCCTGGCTGTCATAGAACCACTTCTAACAGAAGGTGGAATAAAATGCTAGCCGCTTGTATGAAAAAACATGACTTTCTTTCGTTCAGTGAGTTTGCTAATGAAAGCACCCTAAAAGGTAACTGAGTTCAATAATGTTGTTTATTAAATTGATAGAAGTAAAGACAGAAACCAGTTGTAATGACAGTACTTCAACTATTACACCATCTAGTGATATTGGAATCTTTATGTGCTCCGTAGTTAGCCATGAATACACATGGGTTTCAGTTAAGGACATTGATTGTAAATGTATAGCCATCAATTGTACCAATTACATAGTTGTAATCCCATTGTTGCATACTTTGGTAAGCTATACGACATAGCGACACAAGGTTACTTTCACGACCTCCGAGACAAGATGATAAAACGAAATAGAAAAAAAGAAAATCAGGTATGTACTAATTTAAAGTGATAACCTCCCTACGACTCTATAGTTACAGTCAACAATACAGCTACGTTTTAAAACGTAGCTGACATGGTGACCACGTTTTGATACTGAGTGAGAACATTCTGTTTTCCAGACCTAGACAAAATTCATATGTATATACCTACTTGGACCAAGCTAAAACTTTATGACCATCTGCGACGCACCTAGCCGACTTATGATGATTTGATGACCGGTAATAAGTTTTTTTATGTAGATAACCGGCGTCTTCATGAATGCTGTTCTTCAATATTTGGGAGGCTTAAAAGGTCGTCACTAAAATTAAAGCAGTCTCAAATTCCAGGCTTTTGGTATTATTATTAGGTCTTAACTGTACAGAAGTAAAAATTTAAAACTTAGAAAGTGGTCCTGAAGGGTTTCCTGTGGCTAGTCATAACCATCTATTTCTTCAACCTTTTAGTCATGTAAGATTGATAAAACGATAAGCAACATATGTGGTAAGTTTGAATTCCCCAGAAAATCTCGTATAGAAAGCAGGTTCTCGGAAGAACACCTGTACATCTTTATTTTAGTAGGCGCAAAAATATTATAACCATAATAGGTTGGGATATAACAAAAAAAACACATCTTAACCATAGGATCTTTCAGAACTTCAAGTCTGATAAGTACTAGAAACTTTTGGACTGTGGTTAGAGTTTAGATAACCAAGTGTTGGGAAGTTCCGATACACTACACAGTACTGTTGACTCGCAATTGCGTAAGTTAACTTACGCGCTACATACAAGTAGTTAGCTCTTGTCTATAAGACTAAACGGCGAGACTCTAATTTAGCGACGAGCCAATCAGAAGCGTTTGAGCAATTTCAAGGTCACGGAGAGAAGTTCAACACGCGGTGCTAACATACGGTCGGTTCACAGCGGATTTTAGAGAGGTGATTAATGAATTACAGTGGATATTCTTCTTTTACATGATTTAAAAACTTGTTGAGGTTTGATAAAGGCTCAGAAGTTCTGAATTCATAATGCATATTGTATAGAAACTCGTCCATAGGGTTAGGGTTTAGGGCTAAGGTTAGTGTTTAGGGTTAGGTTAAGGTTAGGGTTAGATTAGGGTTTAGGGCTAAGGTTAGGGTTTTGGGTTAGATTAGGGTTTAGGGTTATGGTTAGGGTTAGGGTTAGATTAGGGTTTAGGGCTAAGGTTAGGGTTTGGGGTTAGATTAGGGTTAGGGTTAGATTAGGGTTTAGGGCTAAGGTTAGGGTTAGATTAGGGTTTAGGGTTAGGTTAAGGTTAGGGTTAGATTAGGGTTAGGTTAAGGTTAGGATTAGGGTGATAACATGCTATCGGTTTACATCGGATTTTCGAGAAGAGGTGTATTGACTGGCTACAACCCTAACCACTAACCCTATGGACAAGTTTCTATACAATATGCATTATGAATTCAGAGCCTCTGAACCTTTATCAAACCTTAACAAGTTTTTAAATCATGTAAAAGAAGAATATCCACTGTATTTCATTACTTACTTACAATATATTCTTACTTTATACTAACTGTCTTCTGATTGGCTAATAAAGTCAAGGTCGTTCAAGAGTCGTTCAAAGGTCGTCGCTAAATTAGTCCCACCGACTAAACTACCTGAAAAGGTTCGAGGAGTAGTGGTCACGTTGGTCTCGAAATGGCATGGCTCCAAATTTGATTACATTTTTAGGAAGGGCCCAGGGTAGCTATATCAAAATATTCTAACTAACTGACAAGGATAATAGGTTTAATATGTTCTTTAAATCCTCCCAAGCAACACAAAAAGTGGAAAAAGGGGAATTAAAGGGGTAAATGCTATGGTAGCGAAAGGGGAAATATAGGGGAAAACGCGCCCGAATGTCGCCTTTTTCGCCTGTCGGGGGGAAATAATGCGGATTTTCCCCTTTTTCGCCTTTTTGTCGACAAATTACCGACTTATCGCCTAAATATCCGCTGAATTGTCGCATTTTCGCCTAAATATCCGCTGAATTGTCGCATTTTTGCCTAAATATCCGCCAAATTGCCTACTTATGCGCTTAATTGTCTACTTTTTGCATAAATACACACATTACCTCCTATTTTCTATCCATCGACAGAACCTCAAAGGTCTCCTATGTTCACCTTTATTTTCAACTGCATACCAAAATATATCTGCAATGAAGTGGAAAAGCGGTGAATATTTCAAAAATTTTATTTAAAAAGAAAAGCGTATTATTGTACAACAGTAGAGCACAAGCTGAAGCATCGATTGTTATGCATATCCAATGCAATTGCTAATTCATTGTTATTTGAAATTATCTGAAAAAGAAGGAACAGGTTATAATTTATTCATAAGAAATGTGCATTTAATCAAAAGTTCACTGAAACTGAAACACACATTGTCAACACTTCAACAGTTTCCCATGTAGGTAAAAGAGTAAACTGTTTAAAAGAATAATGTTTATTGAAATCGAGGTACAACATCAAAACAATTGCACGGACTATCAGAATTGAGGTAGTCGTCCTGTGAATTCTGAATTTTAAAAACAAAAAAAAAAGTCACAACCATATCTCAATGACATGCTTTTGCACAAGCAAATACTTGAAGCTGAACTTACGGTCATGTTTGTTAGTATTGTTGACTGTAACTATAGAGCCGTAGGGAGGTTATCACTTTAAATTAGTACATACCTGATTTTCTTTTCTCCTATTTCGTTTTATCATCTTGTCTCGGATGTCGTGAAAGTAACCTTGTGTCGCGATGTCGTAGAGCTTACCAAGGTCTTTCTCGTTGACAGAGGATGACAAAAAGCGATGAGTTAAGGCACCTGAAGTTTAAGTAATAGATATAGGTTACTTCGTATGCAGCTGTAAAACGTGCATTTCTGTAGTGCTCGTTTAGAAGAGGTGCAAATTAACGTGAATTTACTGGCAACCTCCGGTGTCAGCAGATGCGACAGAATAAAACGCATGGACGTTTTTGGATCGTCACCTGATAACCTAGTGACCATTGCCATCTGTAATAGTAACAAATTAATTAATTCTCGTAAATGACTTACAAATCTGTCCCTGGTTTCTTTCTGCGACAAACCAGTATCTAGCATCTGTAGTTCCTGTTCAGATGACAAAGGGAACTGCTGACTTGACAGTCCGCAATCGAATTGATGCGGTCTTTTGCGCTCATTAGACTTCGAAAGCAATTGGTTTACATTGACATTCAAGTCCGTAATGGCGGACGACATGTTGTTAATCGTTTTAGTCAAGTCATTGATAGCTGACGAAATCTTCAGCACCACAGTATACAACCTATCACAGGTGAAAAAGGTCACTAGATAATGCAGGTTACTTACTGGTCCAATACAGCGCCACCAGCATGCTTACATTCCGATGTGGATGGTGATGTCTCTAATTGTGTTGAACTAAATAGTGAATATCTAAATAGTAATTAAACGTACTTGGCGATTGGAGATATCACTTTGTCGAAAACACGAAATTTGGGATATTGTACGCGGCTATTCCCAGCCTGCATTTCAGCCACATCCATGTCGACTGAATTGTAAAGAAAATCTTCTTTACGCTTCATTACACCTCTACGAAATGTAAGTAAGATTATTGTACAGACCTTTTTGGCTTCTCAGTGTTTAGAGACAAAGTGTTTTCATCCGTTGAGGTGTTTTTCCGTTGAGATTCCAGTATCTGTAGGGCAATTAACAGATCTTTTGCCGACTGCAGAGAATCTATAGTGAATTATACTTTCTGTGTATGTCACGTACCTAATTCGTGAATCACTTTACATTTCATGAGTGACCAATTTTCATTCGGTTGGTCGCACTTCTGCAGGTGTATATCGACCAGCTCGTTCGGAAGAAGGAAAAGGTCATTGCCAACTATCCAGTCCTTTGATGCTATCATAAGTTGTTTTTTTTTTAGGACGTCAACAATATCGTATTTCTTGTTAGTGGGCTGAAAAGAACATAAGACGTAAGTAAATGATTTATCGTCATAACTTAAACACTAATGAAACAAAATGCATTTACAATAAAGTATGCAACAATGGGATTACAACCATATAATTGATACAATTAATGGCTATACAAGTACAATCAATGTCCTGAACCGATACCCAAGTGTATTCGTGGCTAACTACGGAGCACATAAAGATTCCAATATCAGTAGATGGGAAAGGATCATCAAAGTAATTGCGTCGGTCAGTGAAAGTCCTAAATTTTAGTAGTCCATCCTCCTTTATATCAGTGACTAAACCTGGCTGGCCGTTCACTATTACTACATTATCAGGCTGACATGAATTGATTTTACTGTTGTTAAACATAATTACTAGTTTAGTGGAGACATCATTAGCGCCTATTGGGGTAGTATTTGTTAAGCCACTAATTTGAAGCCTATCGCTGAAGGATGTTCTCTCAGCATAACGCTGTGCTGCTTGCTTAGCTACTGCAAACCCACTACGCACGGAATCCTTAATTTGTCTCATATAAGACTCGAATGGAAAGGCTGAAAAACTATCTAAAGGTCCATGTGCACGAACGTCGTCAGGGAGGTGCTGTAACGAATGCACATTGTAAACTAAGTTTTCACACCCATAACACCATGCGTATTCATTTAGGAAGTTTAATAAATCTAATTTGGCGGTTTCTACAACAATTTTATGTAATTTCGGATGTGCAAGCAGATACATGGATAACGCTAAACGCCGGAAATTAAGATAAAAAGGTTGTGGCAATGTTTTTTCAAGAATCACCGGGCCTAAACACAGAAGAAACAACCTACATTCAGAAGCTTTCCATGCCGATACAAAGTCTAGTGTACGGCATTTACGGGGAAAGTCAGAAGGAGTACTTGCCACACAACCCGTTATTAAATTATTTATGTCCCTAATTGTACATGAGTTAAAGTCGCGCAGTCTTCGGCGTGCTAAATCTATCCATAAGTTAGCTAGTTTTTTGGTAACACCGAGGTACACCATGTGCATAGGATCTAGAGGAAAAGTTAAAATCATATCAATCGAAAGCGTTTCCATAACAGAATGTCCTTGATGGTGAATTGATTGAGACTGACGACGGAAGGTGTCGTCTGTTCTTAAGGTATGTACTCCATTTGGAAAGGTCGTTTTCCCCTCCAGCCGTCTCCCAAGTACAGTACACCTGTCGCAACCTGCCTTACCGTTGTGATTTACCGTGTACCTAACAGAAGAACGAGCAGGTGCGTCACATATAACAGCCACCAACCTAATAGCTATACATTTATTAAACTTAACACTAAAAAGACCCACGTCAGTCATTTCTTTTATTTCAGAAATTGTGTCCGCAGAAAACTCGTTGAATTCTGCCAGCTTACTACTCCCTCCGTAGATCCCTATCATGAACACGTCTCTAAACCTAGGGGCAACGATCCGTCCTAGTATAGGCCATAACTGTTGATTGGAGCTTCTAGACATAGAAAGTCCATCCACATTGATATATAGATTTAAAAAGTCAAAATCAGTAGTACACAACCAAAGTTCAACGTATCTTAGCAGACTGGTTTTCAATCCTAGATGGTAGTAAACCCCACTGCCGATAAACTTTGGTTGAACACTTGGACACGTCTTTAGGACACCTCTGATGCTTTTCGGTATGTCAGGGATAAGAAATCTTAGACCATACAGAACCCGATCAGCATCTCTTATGCTCAGAGATGTATTTGACATTAGATACATCATAAAGTCGTTCATCATTTCTTTGCGATTCACGAACTTTTGAGAGCACAGGTTCACTTCAGGAGATCCTATAAGATATATATTCACGTATGAATTTAATATACATACCACTATTATCTGAAAGTCCTTGATTGATGTTGCTAGTCGATGCTGTAATAGTTGAAGTACTGTCATTACAACTGGTTTCTGTCTTTACTTCTATCAATTTAATAAACAACATTATTGAACTCAGTTACCTTTTAGGGTGCTTTCATTAGCAAACTCACTGAACGAAAGAAAGTCATATTTTTTCATGAAAGCAGCTCTCATTTTATTCCACCTTCTGTTATAAGTGGATCTATGACAGCCAAGGGAACGTGACAAGTTCACAGTGGCCCTACGTCTACGAACATTCTCACTGACTTCAACAGAACTCTTAGTATTGGCCTAACAATGTAATTATTTACAATGAACATGAAAATCTGAGAGCACGTCACTCACCTGCATCACGTAAGTTTTTGTGATGGCTCCCAAGCATGTCGGAACACTTTAGCTAAACAACAAACGAAGTCAGTCTATATGCGTATGAACCGAATGCCTGGTTCCGTATTTTGTACCTTGTTTTTATGACAATAGTTTTGTTTTTTTATTAAGCGATCCCTTAATTCGTCGAAGTTTATGAAAAATTAAGCTCCAGAAGCGGTTCATTCGAATACTGTACGTTACATAGAATTGTCGACAAATTTCCCCCGAATACACGACGTAGGGGGGAAAAAGCGACATTTCCCCTAAATAACCGACGTAAAGGCGAAAAAGCGACATTTCCTCTTTATTTCCCCTTTCGTCCGCTTTATTTCCCCTTTTTTGTGTTGCTTGGGCTATATCACAAACAAGTAACATCCTGCTTAAACTTGTCCCGAAACAAACACTTGAAATAAAACTGCCATCTTGGAGGCCACTGAGTGCTCTAAAGACTCTTACTATTGACATTCTCTATACTGATGGGAAGTGAAGTTCCATGACTTACTTTGTTGAAGAACAACCCGTGTAACACTGGCGCAACCTTAACCACGTGAATATGAAGTACCTGTAGCCCACACCTAAGGATAAATAGGCAATCATTATGACAAAATAAAATCAGTAACTTATAACGGGAAGAAATATTTAACCTATTCAGTTGAATAAACTAGCCTGGTTCGAAACCATGGATCATCCGTCTCTGCAAGTTTCATCCGAATTTCGAAAGTCATTCTTGCAGGTTTTCCCTAACTGACTTTCGATCTTATAGGTTGATACATTAGTTCACAAAGAGATAATCCTCTGGGGAACTTAGTGGTAAACATGTAGAAACATAGGGCGGGTAACGCTTACTTTAATTAGGGCGCTCGCCAGAAACCAGTTTGTGAAGGACAAGAGTCTTTAAAGTCAGTATATTTCCTTGCGTTCATCATCTGTTATTCATTCCAAATTTCCTTTGAACGACCACTTTTATAGAGCCTCAATTAGGTCCTGAGGTAGAAAATTCCACTGGTTAACAATTCATTGTGAAAGTTAATCTTAAATCTTCAGCAATAAGGATAGAGGTCGGTGGACCTGTCTTAATCTTTGCAGGTGTTTTCTCAGTGAACACTCAGCTTCTTCTTGAAATCGTTTACTGGCAGAACTGACATCATTTGTTCGGGCAGGTCATTCCAGTCATTAAACATCAAATGAGAAAAACGAAACCCGACTCTGAGTATATGGCCTTGAGGGATGATTAGTTCTAGAGAGAATAAAAGTATTGGGCATGTTAACACCCTAATTGCTGTCAAGGATACGGAATGCTAAAACAAGGTCACCTTGGGCCCTATTATACTATAAGGGTAAAATGTTTCAGTTGTTTTAAACATTTTTCGTAAGAGAATTTGAAAAGACCTAAGACTCTTTTTATTATCACAAATTAAATAGTCTCTCGTGCTTGAGAATCCTTGATAAAACATGGATCGGCTGCTTGAATGCTGTATTGCAGATGCTGTTTCTTTTATGTGGAGTATAAAACCCAAAAAATCTCGTCAAAACACTTGAATGTTCAACGAAGTGACCACAGCACTCGGAAACATTTTGTGGCTTCTGCGTTTCAACATTCAGTTGCTTATTAGTCATAATTTACTGTAAATTCATGGCATTTTCGTTCCTGAATGCATGGGAATGATGTACCGTTGATAGTATACTGGTTACTATTGTTACGTTCGGTGTGCAATAGCACTCTTTCTGTGATTAATTCCTAAGCCCAAGTTTATGAACCGTTTAAATTATTTAAATACGCCTGCTTCGAGGTCAAGATAATCAGCCTCGCTACTTATTGTCCTTCAGATCTTGCCATCATTTACAAACATTATCGTCGATGACTTAAGCGTTAACGGTAACTCATTACCGTAGAGATGAAATAGTAAGGGGTCAGAGACGTTGCCTTGGATCCACCACTTTTTACCAGTTTCCATCCAAGTAGCATCACATTTTCCTTCACCCTCTGTCTTAGGCTACAAAAGAAGCTCCAAATCCACTCCTGTATTACACATGTAATGCCATAGCTCGAGAGATTGGGATAGAATCTTATCAAATGCTTTAGTAAGATTTATGAATATCACAATGTTGGACAAACGATTATCTTGAGCTGCTGTTCAACCCTCCATCGCGGTTAGTACGTTAGCTGAGGACAGATTAATATTCCAAAACTCGTGTTGCTCATTATATGTTAGTGTATGACTTAGTTAATTGGCCGGAAATATTGTTCGGGTGATATGAGCACTATTCTGGTAAGACCTTCGACGTGGCAGGTAACCATCGTTTCATTGGTGGACGAAATCAGACTAGTAGTGAGTAGGTCTTTACTTAGCTCGCAAGACACACTGTAAAAACCGACAGGTCGGTTACTAGATAAAATCTGCATTTCCATAATTAAATTTGGGACTGACCTCAGCATTCGACGGAATTAAGGTCTACATGATATTAGTACTGCTCTAATAATAGACCTAATCCTAAAATTATAGACTTGTCATGATATAACTGCCTGATCTATAAGATCCTACGTGGAAGTCACGTCATCGTCTACACCAACTCATTGCATCACAACAATTACCAATACATGATGTAGAACAAGCTTAAGCTAGAGATAGGACAATATATTTAATATGGTTAAAAGATATAAGATAACAGGGACCACGTCTGCATAGCCGAGTCATGCCATTCGATCAACTCCAACTCATTCAGTTCTTTATTCGCGCCTTCTCTATCGTTAGGTATTTCTCTGCGTTAAATATTGAATATCTATTTTCCGAGTAATTTCGTATTCAGCTTTGATGATTGTGTAGTTATGGTGCAATGCCACTACACTACTCTCCCACCAGAATCAACGTGGTACTGGTTCGATACCAAATTGGATGGGATTGTCGCGCGCCGGAGGTTATCAAGAATAGTAAGAATCCTCCAGGTATTGATAAGCTGAAAGATAAATCAAAAAGAAGGCGGCAGCATCTGGTCGGGAAATACATGTAATAATTTTAAAATATCTGCCTTCATGCTTAACACGCTTAAAATGAAAGTTTGGGTGAGGATTATTTGGGCTATAGAAAATGGGATTACAATAATAATAATAATAGTAATAATAATAATAATAAAAACGATGCGTGTTAATAGCCGCTGTTTAATAACTTAACGTATAGGTAGTCAGTATTTTGTGTTTAGAAATATTAAAGTAATGAATATTGTAGAAATGTTAATATTGTTATTACGTTTGGTTTAAATTATTAACTCAAATAACCTATATATCGGTAAGCTGTCCATATGTGTTGATTTCCAATTGCATCTGTGTTAGTCGGCTAACTGAAAGAACAAAAGTATTACCGTGGAGAAGAATTCCAACTAGTGTTCCAGTTGGTTTGATACCGTTTATCTAGTTACGGGAAGATTTTCTCAACCTCATTTCTACTTTACCGTGGTAGAAATTTTTTATTACTATTAATACACATGAATGGTTATCAAAATAAAATTTAAATACATGAGTGATAATTATATGAATTTCGGACAGATAGCTAGGAACAAATCGTTAAACACGAGTGTATTCGTAAGAGACATGCTCGAGACTCAATGTTCTGATCTGCGATAGAATATTTATTTATACTTGCCGGCTGGTGGTGCATACAAGATAGTTGCAAGTATGCAGTTTATCATAAGGCGGAATACGATTTAATTTAGATACAGTGATTATAAGTTATTGAAATCAGTTAAGTCTATATGCTACATTACTAGATGACGTGCTGCAAGATGTATTCAGCTAAATAAGTTTTTACAAGGTAATTAACAGTGAGTGGCGCTCATGTGATTATCAGGGAGGACATAAGTTGTAACTAAGGGGAGTACACTCCCAACTGTCTATGATAATGGCTTGAACCTTAGTCAGTGTTGGGGTAAATTCGACATTGATGTTTTCAGTTTGCAGGAGATTTGCTCGACTGCTTATACTGATTATTTGCATGTATGATTGTGTCGCTAAACCATCAATAAGACTGACAAGGTTTTAAGATATTTACTGAACGAGCAACTGATAGAGAAACATACTGTAATCATCTGTGATGGATGAAGATACCAAGAAAACACCGTTATAAGTCAATTTGTTGACCGATTTCGTTAATGGTTTCATTAATTTTATCAGTCATATTACGTGATTGTCAAGCTATGACGATGCTTTATGACGATATCCTGAGACTATTATGTTTAACTAGTTATAGTGTTGAATGAGGATTAGTCAGTGGAAAAATAGGTATTGTAAATATATTTAAAAGACTACTAGTCAAGACTAGTTTACCAAACTTACCACCGAATACGAAACCAACCGTGGAAATCAGCAAAATATGATTAATACTTTACATAAAGAATATTTCCAAGATAACATAAAAGCAGTTGAGTGACGTTTGAACATGAACAGAGAGGCATCTCTAAAAAGATCCAACTGCATAAAAAAATAGATTATTATAAGCCCACCAAATCTTTACAATAAATGTTGTTCAAACCAAAAGGAACACTGACAAACGAAAATAAACCAAACAACTACGGACGTAATGTCGACCGAGAAAAGGTCGAAATATTGGACAGAAGGATAACAAAGCGAACCATGGTATTTATAGAAGCTCAGCACTCTTGTCAAACGTTAATCAATAAACACAGAACAAAACCGAGCTAATATATTAGGTAATAAGAGAAAAGACAAGCAAATGCAAGTCTAGAGATCAGGTCAGGGGAAAGGTCAACGACCATGCAAGCTTGGACAAAAATCGCTCATATCTCAGGTCAAGAGAAACATCTATTAATTAACTGTGAAGAAGTCCTAAAAGATCACTTCCATCTTAAATATACGCTGATGTTGTCTAAACAGACAATGAACGATTCATGGTTATACTGGACATCACAGAGAACACAAAACCTACAAAATACTAGATAAATAATTATTAATATCATGTTAATGTTTCAGTAAGCGATGATATCATCAAAAAAAATTTTTTCTTCGTTCAGTAGTCTAACTTTATCTTCAGATCTATTTCTATTTATTCTATTTTCAATGAGTATCCTGTGCATTCAACAATCGTCTATCTACAGAAAAGGAGGTTTTAAATGAGACGGTTGTGTGGAAATTCTTTTGTATTTCAAAATTACTTTATCAAATAACGTCGAATAGAAAATCACAATTTTTTTAAAAGTAAAAATCAAGGATAGTTGTCGAATCATTGTCCAAGATTTCTTTAAAGTATTCGCATAGAATTAAATCCATTATTTACTGATAAGGTGTACAACAAGATAACTTTCAATAGTGCACTGATAAGATATAGTTGTTATCAACAAATTCGTAGTTTATTTGCACAGTATATTTCAAACACTCTGGTCACGCTTAAATGATAATTAGTAGTATTGACTTGTGGCGATTGTTGAGTTTATACTGATATCATGAATGGATCAATGTTAGACCATCATTAAAAACCTGGAAGCACTGGACGGTCGTCTCGTCCCAGTATGGAACTACTCAGTAGTGCGCATCCATGATCCCGCAAATGGAACTCGAATCCGGTACCTTAGGTCTCGCATGCGAACGCTTAAACTCCATACCAAAGAGCCGGCATCCAACGATATAAATGTCTAACTTCAATCAATTCAAATTATTGAATGACCGAAGGTCCTAGGTTGAAGTCCCACGTGCGGAGTCGTGGATGCACACTGCTAAGGAGTATTATACTAAGAAGAGGCGACTGTCCTGTCCTTTCGAGTTTTCAATTGTGGTTTAACATTGATTCACTTATGATATCAACTTAAATGATACATTTAAAAGCATTTAGTTATCGAATGACCTAATGTTTTATTTGACAACAACAATTCATTCCATTAACTTTTCTTTATTTTAGTCAATTTATATAATGCATAAATAATAATCTACAAAATTATTTAAAGACCAATTATTTCTCTAATATACATTACACTTTCAAATGATGTTAGCTTATTTCGAATCATGTATTTATTTAAACAAAAAAATAGGTATATATTTAAAGTATACAATTAATCAATAATGTCAGAAATGAATATGTGGATATCAATTTAAAGTTTGCCGATAATTCGAATTAATACTATTATTCCTACTACTAAAAACACTACAATTACTACTACTACTACTATTACCATTAAAAAAATACTACTATTATTACCACTAATAAAAATACTAATACTACCACTACTACTACTAATAATAATACAAATAATATTACTAACACAAATTTTACTTCTAATATTACTACTACTGTCAGAACTACTACTACTACAAAAACTACTACTACTACTACTACCACTACTACAAGTATTACTACTAATACTACTATACTAATACCACTAATACTACTAATAACACTACTACTACTACAACGACTACAAATACTACTAATACAACAAATAGTTCTACTAATACTACAAATACCACAACAAATACTAATACTGCTACCACTACTACAAATACTACTACTAATAATATTATTAATACCATTATATACACCAATAATAATTCCACTATAAATAACACTACTATTATTACAAATAGTTCTTCTACTAATATTACGGTAACTACTATTTTAATACTACAAATAATGCTACTACTGATATTACTACTAAAAATACTAAAACTCTTACTGCTACTAATAATAATATTAATAAATTTACTACTACTATTATTACTATCACTAATAAAAAAAATTCTACCAATAATAAAAGTGCTACAAATACTAATATTACTACTACTACTACTACCACTACTACAAATATTACTAGTAAGATTATTAGTAATACCACTACAAACATTACAACTACTACTTCTACTAAAAATACTACTACTACTATTACGGCTAAATACACCAATAATACTCGCACGCAAAATACTACTACTAAGACTAATACTGGTACTATTATTATTACTACTACTACTGCAACTACTAATAGTAATACTACTATTAATACTAATACTACTATAAATACTACTTTGATTACAACTATAAATACTACTACTACTACTAGTAATACTACAAATGCTCCTATTAAAACTGCTACTATTACTATTACTATTACTAGAAATACTACTAAAATACTACTAATCTTACTACTAATTCTACTACTGGTAATACTACAAGAAATACTGCCCTTTCGACTACTACTACAACAAATATCAATACTAAAAAAATAATACTAATACTAGAAATAGTAATACTACTACTACTACTACTACTACTACTACTAATGTTAATAGTACTTCTAGAAATAAATCTGTTACTAATTCGACTACATATATTCTTACTAATACTACTATACATAATACTAATAATTCTACCACTACTACTACTATAAATACTACTACAACTACTAATAATAATAATAATCATAATAATAATACCATTATTACTACTGCTATTAATATTTCCACTACTAAAAATATTACTACTATTAGTACTGCTATTACATACATTACAAATACTCGTACTACAAATACTACTCCTACTACTACAAATACTACTATTACGACTAATACTACTACTATAAATTGTACTAATACTACTACTACTACTATTCCTACTACTAAAATATTAATATTACTTATAATAATACTACTAATACTACAAATATTACTAATAATAAAAATACTACTACTATAAATATTACTACTACTACTACAACAATAAATACTAGTACCATTGCTATTATTACAAATACTATTACTAATTTAAATACTACTACAAGTAATTTTAATACTAATGGTCCTATTACAAATACTGCTACGATTACTAATATAAATACCTAAACTACAAATACTACTACTATTACTACATCCACTACAAATAATTATATTAAAACTACTCCAGCTCCTAATACAAATATTTCTAACACTTGTACAAATAGTGGTACCACTATTAATATTATTAATAGTACTACAAATTATCCTATTACTACTAAAACTACTACAACTACTATTAGTACTACAAATAATAATACTGCTACAACGATTAATATTAATAATAATAATATTACTACTGCTAATAAAAATACTACTAATATAAAAAATACTACTGGTAATCGTACAAATACTACTACTACTACTAGAATTTATACGACTTCTAGTACTACAACAAATACTACTAATACTACTACTACAAATACTATTAATAGAAATACAAAAATTAATATTAATGCTAATACTACTGGTACTACTACGACTACTACTACTACTACCACTACAAACACTACAACCACTATCACCATTGCAAATGCTACTACTACTACTAGTAGCACTATTAAGAATACTTGTACTAGAAATACTATTATTACTAGTAAAAATATTAATACTAAAACAACTAGTACAACTACAATTACTGCTAATAATACTACTGCTAAAACTACTACTACTTCTACTGCAACGACGAAAACTACTAGTACTGCTAGTAGTACGACTACTAAAATATTAGTACAAACAATAGTACTAATAATACTACTACTAAAATTATTATTACTACTACAAGTACTACAATAAATACTACTACTCTTACCACTTCAACTACATATAGTGCTACTACTACTAATATTAGGACTACTATTATTTGTACTACTACTAAAAACAGTATTATTGCTACTACTAATATTACCACAAATAATACTACTAATGTTACTGCTACTTCCAATACAAATATTACTAATACTTATAATATTATTACTACTCCTAATACTATTAGTAATATAAATACCAATACAAATACTACTACTGCAAATACTAATTATATTACTAAAAAAAGTACTACTACTAGTACTACAAATACAATTAAATCTACTAATAAAATTACTGCCACTACACATACAATATACTATTAAAACTATTATTACCAAAACTGCTAGAAATACTATTAATATTATTACTATTAGTTCTAAAACTACATATAATGCTACTACTAATAACACTATTGCTAGTACTTCTGATATTATTACTACTACTACCACTACTACTATAACTACTACTAGTAAAACTAAAATTACTACTATTACTATTACTACTACTATTACTATTACTACAAGAATGATAATAGTGATACTAATACTATTACTACTAGTACTAATATTAATTGTAATATTAGAAATGATTCTAATACTAATAATATTATTAGTACTATTACTATTACTTCTAGTACTACTACAACTATTACTACTGCTACTACTACTTCTAATATTATTACTACTACTACAACTAGTATTACCACTACTAATACGACTAATTATAATAGGTATGCGGCTATTACAACAAATATAACTGCCACTAGAAATAGTTCTACTACTTCAAATAGTACTACTCTTTCTACTGCAAATACTAGTAATATTACTACAAGTAAAAATACTACTGTTGATACTAAAAATACTACTACTAATGCTGCTAATATTAATGCTACTTTAAATACTACTACTATTTCTACTACTATTTCTGATACTACTAAAAATACTTATACGACTAATAATACTAATGCTACTATTTCAATTAATTCTACTACCACTGAAACGACTACTAATACTACTACTAAAAACACTATTATTACTACTTTTAAAAGGCTTCTAATACTAG
The DNA here is from genome assembly GCA_944470425.2 of Schistosoma bovis. Taxonomy (NCBI): domain Eukaryota; kingdom Metazoa; phylum Platyhelminthes; class Trematoda; order Strigeidida; family Schistosomatidae; genus Schistosoma; species Schistosoma bovis. The sequence goes on along the minus strand of CALYCU020000017.1, from coordinate 72,520 downwards.
TAATAATAATACAAATATTTATACTACTACTACTAAAACAAATATTGCAACTACTATTACAAAAACTACTACGACTAGTACTACTAATAATACTATTAATACTACTACAACTACTACTAATGCTAATACTACAAGTACTAGTACGAATACTACTACTACTTCTCTTAAAAATATTACTGCTACTGCAAAAAATACTACTATTATTACTAATAGTTCTACTGATACTGTAAAAGTACTACAACTAATAATACGACTACTACTACTATTACAACTGCTACTAGAAATTCTACAATTACTACTACTATTATCATTACTACTAGTACAAATCCGACTATAAGTACAAATAATACTACTACTATTACAAATAATACTATTACTACAAACACTACTACTACTACTACTACTACTATTACTGCCACTACTACTACTACTACTACTACTACTACTACTACTACTACTACTACTACTACTACTACTACTACTAGAAATAATACTACTAATACAAATAATACTATTATTACTACTACTATTTTACTATTAATATTACTACTACATATAATAATACTACTATTAGCATTACAACTTCTACTATACTACTACTACTACAAATACTACTTCTACTGCTAGTACTATTCCTACTAATAATAATACTAATATTAACAATACTATTACGACTACTTCTACTAAAAATACTACTTATATTACTACTACTGCATATACTACCACTACTACTGCTACTACCACCACTACTACAACGAATACTACTTCTTGTATTACAGATACTTGTACTACTACGAAAAAAAAACATTACTGTTACTTCTACTACTTCTACAACTACGACTACTACTACTTCTACAAATATTAATACTATTACTTCTAATTCAAATACTATCAATACTACTACTACAAATAATTTTAATACCATTAATACTACTACTACTTTTACTACTAAAATTTTGACTATTATCACTACTACTATTCCTATAACAATGATCACTACATATACCACTACTACTATTGCTAAAAATAATATTAGTAATACTAATATTACTACTAATTTTATTACAAGTAATACTGCAAATGATAATACGAATCGTGTTATTACTAGTACAACTACAAATACTGCTAATATTCCCATTATTATTAATAATAATAATACAAAATCTACTATAGGTACTACAAATACTACTACTGCTACAAAGAATACTAATATTACACACACTACTAAAACTTCTAATGCCACAACTTCTACGACTTCTACTAATTCTACATATACTACTAATACGACTTCTAATAAAAATAATTTTAAAATTACTACTACAAGAACTCCTAATACTACTAATACTACTACTAAAATTACAACTAGTACTACTACTATTACTACTACTACTACTAATAATAATACTGATGCAAGTACTACTACTACTAATATAAATAATATTATTAATATTAAAACTACTACTACTACTACCAGAAATACTACTATTATTACTACTACTACTAGTTCTAATAAAAATACTACTACTACTACTATTATTATTACTACTAATAATATTACTTTTACCTGTATAAATAATACTACTACTACTACTATGAATACAACTAATATCACTCCTAATATTATTGCTACTACAAGTAATACTATTATTACTACTAAAACGAATTCAAATACTACTCCTACTACTACGATTCCCATTACTACTAATAGTACAACAACTACTACTACAAATACTACTAATATTCCTACTACTATTACTACTACTACTACTACTACCACTACTACTAGTTATTATAAAATCCTACTACTAATATTAGAAATACTACTAATTTTTACTAATATTTCGACTACAAATACTACTGGGACTACTTCTATTATTACTACTATGAAGACTACTGCTACAAATACTAATATGACTATGGCTATTATTATTACTACTACAAACTTTAGTACTACTTCTATTACTTTTATCACTAGTATTATTATTACTTCTAAAAATACCAGTAATAATACATCTATTACAATGACTACTACTACTGCAATAACATACTACCAATATAACTTGTACTACTATAAATATTACTTTTACGAATACTAATACATATACTACTACTACTATTATCAATACTTCTCCTATTAATACTACAGCTACTATCATTACTACTACAACGACTAATACTACTAGTACTACAGCGTCTAGTACTACTACTAGCACTATTTATACTTCTATTATTACTTCTATTGCTAATAATAATAAGGCTTAAAGTATTGATACTATGACAGCTACCACTACTAATACTACTACTAATACTACCAACATTACTACTACTACTAATAATAATATTAATAATAATTCTACTATTTATACTACTAATACTGCTACTACTACTACTACCGCTACTACTACTAATACTACTACTTCTTATACTATTACTACTACTACTACTACTACTATTTCTACTATTAATACCACATTACTACTACTATAAATTCTGGAAATATTACTACTTCCACTACAAATACTATTAGTACTACTACTACCGATTATTTTAATACTCTTAATACTACTACTACTCTTACTATTAAAATTTCGACTACAATACTACTACTTCTACTACCACTACCAGTAATACAAATACTCAAAATACTGATAATATTACTACTAATAGTACTACTAATAATACTACCAATACTACTACTTATACTACTACTACTACTACTGCTAGTACAAATACTAAGACTACCAAGAATACTACTACAAACACTACAAATACAACAACTACTACTACTCCTATTACTACAAATAGGACTATTACTAAAAACATTAATAATATTTCTATTTCTACTACTACTAATACTACTGCTATTTCTTCAAGTACTACTACCAATATTTCTTCTCCCAATACTATTATTCCTAGTACTATAAATACTACCAATATTACTAATAATATTATTATTACTACTACTAGGAATACTACTATTAATACTAGTATTACTACTTCTAATACAAATACTACTTCTGCTACTACTATTATTACTACTACGAATACTAATACTCCGCAAATGCTACTAATCCCACAACTACAAATAATAGTGATATTATTACACTTAATATTACTACAACTCCTACTACTAAAATTAGTACTAGTAATAATACTTCAATTAATGCTAATAAAAATACTACTAATATTACTACTAATATTACTACTACTGCTACAAATACTACTACTATTACTATTATTACTGCTGCTAATATAATTAGTACTAATGCTACTAACACTAATAATAAAACTTCTACTATTACTACTATTATTGTTGGTATAAATATTTCTAGAAATACTACTATTAATACTTCTAATACAAATACTATTGTTACTATTACAAATACTACTAATACTATTACTAATACTTATATTACAACAACTACTACTACTGCTAAGACAACAATGAAAACCACTACTAATAACACTACTACTATTACTACCTCTACTATTAATATTACTGCTATTACCACTACAAATTCTAGAAATACTACTACTACTACATCTACTACAAATAATATTATTACTACTGCTACAACATCAATTACTATTACTACTACTACTACTACTACTACTACTACTACTACTACTACTACTACTACTACTACTACTACTACTACTACATCTGTTACGACTACTACTATTACATCGACTACTACAAATGCTACTACTTTGAATACTATTCCTAGTAATGCAAATTTTCATAATCCTACTAAATTTATTACTATTACTAATACTACTACAAACACTACTACTAAAACTACTACTATTGCTACGACAAATTCCACTAATAAAAATAATACTCATACAATTACTAAAACTACAACGACTACTACTACTACTATTACTCTTATTACAAATACTACTAATACTAAAACACTACTACCATTTCTAATTCTACTACTAGTACTACTACTACTACTACTAATTCTAGAAATACTACTACTAATATTTCTTCTCCAAATTTTATTACTGCAACTGCTAAAAATACTACTAATATTACTACTACTATTAATTAATATAATGAAACTACTACTACTACTAATACTACAAATATTTCAAATAATAATGCTACTAAGACTACAACAAAGACTACTACTATTACTACAAATACTACTACTACTACTATTACTAGTACAAATACTACTATTACTGCTAGTACTACCACTTCTCATACAAATTATATTTCTGCTACTTCTATTACTACTCCTAGTAATAATATTACAACCAAAAATACTGCTATTAATACTATTAAAAATATTAATAATATTACTACAACAACTAATACTACTACTAAAAATACTACTTTTAATACAAATACAATTATTCCTACAACAAATACTACTAATATTATTAATGCTATTACCATTACTGCTCCAAATACTACTAGTATTACTACTATTACTGCTACTACTTCAAACAATTTTACTACTAATAACACTACTACAACTACTAATCCTGTGATTACTATTAGTGCTGCTACTAAAAATACTAATACTACTACTAATACTAATATTACTAATATTATTAATACTATTACAGCAAATACTACTACTGCTAATACTAATACTACAAATACTACTATTATTTATTTGTGTAGAGTGATCCGGTGAAGTCCATGTGGTTTTGTGTATGCGTTTATGTGGGAATATGGTGCCACCTATGACCAGCTTATTGAAGGCACATAGATTTGCAAATCTCTCACCATTTTCGTTCCTTTCTCCCAGTCCGTGTCCTCCCATGATGTCTTCATATCCAGTGTTGTCCGTTCCAACCTTGGCGTTGAAATCTCCCATCAGAATGGTCAGGTCCTTTGTTGGGCACTTCTCGACGATTGACTGCAGCCTATTGTAGAATTGATCCTTAGCGTCTTCATTGTAGTCGTTGGTAGGCGCATAGCATTGGATGATGTTCATTGAAATGCCCTCTTTCTTTCTTTTGAAGGAGGCTTTGATGATCCTTGGTCCATGGGATTCCCATCCTATAAGTGCATTTTGCGCTTGTTTGGACAGCATCAATGCAACACCTTGTGTATGTGGTGCATTTTCTTCTTCATGGCCGGAGTACAACAGGAGCTCTCCTGTAGTTAGTCGTTGTTATCCAACTTGTGTCCAATGTGCTTCACACATCAAGGCGGAGTTAACACTACTAATAATACTGCTAAAACAAAACTATTATTAATACTAATACTAATACTACTAATATTACTACCAAAAATATTACTACTAGTATTACTATAAGTATTACTACTATTACTACTAATAAAACTATTACTAAAAATAATACTAATATATATACTCCTACTACTACTACTACCACTACTACTACTACTACTACTACTACTACTACTACTAATATTACTACTAGTACTAGAAATGCTACTAGTGCTATTACTAGTACTACTACTAATACTAGGACTACTACTCCTAAAAATACTACTACCTTAAATGTTACTGCTTGTACTACTAGAAATCCTACTACTACTACTACTACTACTACTACTACTACTACTACTACTACTACTACTACTACTACTACTACTACTACTACTACTACTACTACTACTACTACTACTACCACTACTACTACTACTACTACTACTACTACTACTACTACTACCAGAATTTATATTACTACTACTTGTACTACAACAACAAGTACAAGTACTAATAATAGAAATACTAATCTTATTACTAGTGCTACTAGTACGACCACGACTACTAATAATACTGCTACAAATACTGGTAAAACTACTACTAATAATAATACTACAATCACTACTGGAAATACTACAAATACTACTACTACAATATAATTATCAATACTACAGATATTAATACTACAACTACTAAAACTACTAGCATTACTACTAATACTACTACTGCTACAAATACTATTACTACTACTAATACTACTGCGACTAAAAATATTATTACTACTACAAAACTACTACTATTACTACTACTGTTACTATTGCTATTACTACTAATAATACTACTACTAATCTTACTGGTTACTTACTTACTTACTTACGCCTGTTACTCCTCGTGAAGGAGCATAGGCCGCCCACCAGCATTCTCCATCCAACCCTGTCCTGGGCAATCCTTTCTAGCTCCGTCCAGTTCTAATTCATCCTTTTCATATCTGCTTCTATTATCTGACGTAATGTGTTCTTTGGCCTTCCTCTTTTCCGCTTCCCTTCAGGATTCCAAGTTAGGGCTTGCCTCGTGATGCAGTTTGACGATTTGCGTAATGCATGTCCTATCCATTTCCATCGTCTTTTTCTAATTTCTTCTTCAGCTGGAAGTTGGTTTGTTCTCTCCCACAGAAGGCTATTGCTGATGGTATCCGGCCAATGGATGTTGAGTATCTTGCGTAGACAACTATTTATAAATACTTGTATCTTCTTGATTGTGGTTGTAGTAGTTCTCCAAGTTTCAGCTCCATACAGTAGAACTGCCTTGACGTTCGTATTGAAGATTCTCACTTTGATATTGGTTGAAAGTTGTTTTGAGTTCCATATGTTCTTCAATTGTAGGAATGCGACCCTTGCTTTGCCAATCCTCGCCTTTACATCTGCATCTGAGCCTCCTTGTTCATCGATGATGCTTCCCAGGTATGTGAAGGATTCTACATCTTCCAGAGTTTCGCCATCAAGTGTGATTGGATTGCTGTTCTCCGCTTTGAATTTGAGGACCTTAGTTTTCCCTTTGTGTATGCTGAGGCCTACTGATGCAGAGACTGCTGCTACACTGGCTGTCTTCATCTGCATCTGTTCGTGTGTACGTGATAGGAGGGCTAGGTCATCTGCGAAGTCCAAATCGTCTAATTGATTCTGAGCTGTCCATTGTATTCCATGTTTTCCTTCAGATGTTGAGGTCTTCATAATCCAGTCGACCACCAGAAGAAAGAGGTAGGGAGAGAGTAAACAGCCTTGTCTGACTCCGGTCCTTACTTGGAATGCATCTGTCAGCTGTCCTCCATGCACTACTTTGCATTCTAGTCCGTCGTATGAGTTCCGGATAATATTGACAATCTTCTCAGGAACTCCGTAGTGTCGAAGAAGTTTCCATAATGTCTTCCTATCTACACTGTCGAATGCCTTTTCATAATCAATGAAGTTGATGTATAGTGACGAGTTCCACTCAACTGATTGTTCGACGATGATCCGTAGTGTTGCAATTCGGTCTGTGCACGACCGATCCTTACGGAATCCAGCTTGTTGATCTCGAAGTTGAGCGTCTACTGCATCCTTCATCCGGTTCAGCAACAATCTGTTGAAGACTTTCCCTGGTATTGACAGTAGTGTTATGCCTCTGTAGTTTTCACATTTGCTCAGATCTCCTTTCTTTGGAATCTTGACGAGGTGTCCTTCTTTCCAGTCCATCGGCACTTGTTCCTCCTCCCAAATCTTTTTGAATAGAAGATAAAGCATGCTTGTGGTTGTTTCGATGTCTGATTTCAGTGCTTCAGCTGGTATGTTGTCGGGTCCTGCTGCTTTCCCGTTCTTGATTTGTCTGACGGCCATTCTAATTTCTTCCGTCGTTGGTGGGTTGACATCTATAGGAAGATCTGTGTGTGCTGCTTCGATGTCCGGAGGATTCATTGGAGCCGGCCTATTCAGGAGTTCCTCGAAGTATTCTACCCATCTGTTACGCTGTTGTTGAATTTCGGTGATTGGCTTGCCTTCTTTGTCTTTGACCGGCCTCTCTGGTTTACTGTATTTCCCTGATAGTTTCTTCGTTGTATCGTAAAGCTGTTTCATATTTCCTTCTCTAGCAGCTTTTTCTGCCGTCGTTGCTAGTTCTTCCACGTATTTCTTCTTGTCGGCTCTAATGCTCCTCTTCACTTGTTTGTTTGCTTCTATGTATTCAGCTTGTGCTTGGACTTTCTCTGCTCGTGTTCGGCTGTTGTTTATTGCTGCCTTCTTGTTCTTCCTTTCTTTGATCTTGTCCAGTGTTTCTGTAGAGATCCATTCCTTATGATGGTATTTCTTTAGACCCAGAACCTCTTGACACGTTGAAGTTAATGCTTCCACGATACCTTTCCAGTTGTCCTCCATACTAGTTTCTTCTTCTTTCAGTTGATCTCGTAAGGCTTGAAACCTATTGTTGAGAGCTATCTTGAATTCATTGAGTTTGTCAGTATCTCAAAGGAAGGCTGTATTGAACCTTTGTAGTGCAGTTTGTCCACTTGTCTAGTTCCTGTTTAGCTTCAGTTTTTAATTGGCCACAACTAGGTGGTGTGGTATCTGAAGCTACGTCAGCACCTCTCCTGGTTCTCACATCTTCCATTGTCCTTCGGAATTTTTTGTTGATGCAAATATGATCTATTTGGTTCTCTGTAGTGTGGTCCGGTGAGATCCATGTAGCCTTGTGTATACGTTTGTGTGGAAATATTGTGCCTCCTATGACCAATTTGTTGAATGCACACAGATTTGCAAATCTTTCTCCATTTTCGTTTCTTTCTCCCAGTCCATGTCGTCCCATAATATCTTCATATCCAGTGTTGTCTATTCTGACTTTGGCATTTAGATCTCCCATTAGAATGGTGAGGTCCTTTCTTGGGCATTTCTCTATCACTGACTGCAGCCGCTCGTAGAATTGATCTTTAATGTCGTCGTTGCTATCATTGGTGGGTGCATAACATTGGATAATATTCATTAAGATCCCCTCCTTCTTTGTTTTGAATGATGCTTTGATGATTCTGGATCCGTGAGATTCCCATCCTACAAGTGCATTTCGTGCTACTTTGGACAGCATAAGAGCGACTCCCTGAGTGTGTGGAGCATTGTCCTCTTCGTGAACGGAGTATAGCAGCATCTCTCCCGTAGCTAGCCTTTTCTGTCCAGCTTGGGTCCAGTGGGTTTCGCTGATTCCCAGTACTGCTAAGTTGTATCTCCTCATTTCCATTGATATTTGACTGGTCTTCCCGGTTTCCCACATTGTTCGAACGTTCCATGTACCTATAAAAATTTTTGCTCTGGTTGTTAGAAGGGGCATCGGCCTCGTGGCTTCCGAAGGAACTCGGCTTTCACCATGAAGCGTCATAATTCTTCTAAATGAAGACCTTCTAACTCCCAGGGCAGAGTTAAAATGGTTTGGATTATTTTTTCTGGTAAGCGTTTTTTTAGCGAGTTAGTTTTCTACGGGATGGGGACGCTAACCCCATGCCCAACCCTCCTCCTTTACCCGGGCTTGGGACCGGCAGCAACCCTATAAGAGCTACAGGTACTACAAATAACTCCACAACAACTACTTCTACTAATACTAATAATACTACTGCAACTGCTACAAATACAACAACTAATACAACATTACCACGAATTCTAGAAATACTACTACGATAACTAGTACGACTTCTACTACTACAACAAATAATACCACTACTATTTCTACTAACACCACAACTACTAATTCTATTACTACTGCTACTAAAACAACTATTATTAATACTACTATTATTACTACTTATACTAATATAATTACTACTACTACTACCAGTAGTAGAAGTAGTACTAGTATTACTACAATTATTACTACAAATACTAGTTCTAATACCAATACTTCTACTTCTACTGCTGTTACTACTATTACTATTACTACTACTACTACTACAAATAATACTGACACTACTACTACTGCTAGAAATAGTACTACTACTACTCCTCCTCCTACTTCTAATACCACCACTACTACTGCTGATAATACCATTACTACTACTGTTACTACTACTACTAATACTACTACTAATACTGCTACTACTTATACTACTACTAATACTACTACTAGTAGATATTTTAATACTACTTCTACAACTACCTCTACCAGTACAAATTTTATTATTTCTACTGTTACAAGTAATACTACAAATAGTATCATTACTGCTGCTGTTATTACTACTACTACTACTACTACTACAAATTTTATTACTGCTTATACTATTACTACTACTAGTCTTAGTACTAATTCTACAAATACCACTATCACTGCTACTTATACGAATACTATTACTATTACTACTAGAAATAATATTAATAAATCTGTTCTTACTATAAATACAACTAGTACTATTAGTACTACTTTCAAAACTATTACTACAAATACTTTTTCTAATATTAGTGATATCTCTAATACTAACACTACTACTACTACTACTAATACTACTACTACGACTACCAATACGAACACTAATATTACTACTATTACTATTTCTACTGTAAATATTACTAGTATTACTAATACTACTACTAGTAATACTATTAGCAATAATGCTACCACTAGAAATACTACTAATACTACTACTACCACTAGTGCTTCTAATAAAATTACTACTGATATTACTACAACTACAACAAATGCTTATATTACTAATACTATGAATACTACCAATATAATTACAATCAACACTACTACTATTACAAGAAAAACTACAATTAATACTACTGATAATATTGCTACTTTAAGTACAACTAGAGTTATTACTACTACTAGAAGTACTACTACAACTACTTCTACAACTGCTAACAATATAATTAATACTACTCTTACTTACATTAATAATAATTATCTACTATTAATACTAATACTAGTACTACTAAAAATTCTAGAAATAATATAACTACAACTTCTACTACAAATACTATTACTACAAATCATACAAAGATTATTATTACTACTACTACTACAACTATTATAAATACAACTAATACTACTATTATTACTACTACTATTAATACTAGTATTATTACTAGTACTATTACAACCACTACTATTATTACTACTAAAAACACTACTATAACTTCCACTATTACAAATATTACTATTAATAAAAACACCACTTCTACATCTGATACGACTACTACTACTGCTACTACAAATATTATTAACATTACTACTACTCCTAGTACTACTACCAGATGTATTACAACTACAACAAATATCACTACTACTACTAATACTACTACGACTTGTAAAACTACTATTACTATTATTAATACTACTACAATACTTTTGTTATAAATACTTCTACCGATACTACTACAAATATTTCTACTACTAAAAGAACCACTAATAATACTACTACTACTACAAACACTACTACATCTACTACTACAAATATTACTCCTACAATTTCTACTACTAATACTACCAATAATAATACTATTACTACTATTAATATTATTAATACTACTGCTAATACTACTAATAACACTACTAATACTAGTACTACCAATAATATTAGTACTCTTACCAATACCAATACTACTATTACTAAATGTAATATTAATAAAAATAATACCACTGTCACCACTACTACTAATATTTCTAATATTGTTAGTACTAATACAACAACGACGGCTAATATTACTGCTATTACCACTACTACTAGCATTATTACTAAAAAAATATTACTACTATTAATAATGGGACTAATACTACTACTAATACTGCTACTACAACTTCCACTAAAACTACTAATTCCACTACAAAATCTACTACTACTACAACTAATACTTCTAGTACTAGTACTAATGCTACGTCTATTACTACTACAACTTCTACTAATACTAGTGCTACGACTATTAATTCAACTACTAGTAGTAATACTACAACTCATACTACCAGTACTACTACTATTACTAATTCTTCTACTACTACCAGGAAAGCTACTACTACAACTGCTACTTCTACTACTAATATTAGTACTACTATTTATTAATAATAATAATAATAATACTAATACTACAAAACTACTACTACTGATTCTACCACAAGTCCTATCACTACTACTAATACTACTACTATAACTATTACTACTGATATGACTACTACTAATAATAATTAAAATACTACTACTACTAAGAATAATACTACTACTAATATTACTACTGCTACTACTACTTCTACTACTTCCAATACTATTACAACTAATACTACTACTATTAAAACTAATAATACTAGTACAAAAACTACTACTACTACAACTAAGACTACTAGTACTACTACTATTACTACTTCTAATATCACTACAACTATTATTAATACTACTCCTAATACTACTACTAATATTAGAACAACTACTACCACTAATACAACTACTTCTGATTCAAACACTACTGCTACTAGTACTATAAATCTCCTACTACTACTACAACTACTAATTTTAAATATAATAATAATACTGCTAATACTACTACTACTGCTACTACTACTAATACTTTTACAAAACTACTACTACTACTACAAAATCCACAACTACTAATACTACCTCTTCAACTACTAATAATACTAACACTTCTATTATTACAACTACTATTAATTCTAATAATAATACAATTACTGCTACTACAATTACTTCTACTGCCACTACTACAAAAACTACTACTAATACTACTACTATCAATAATAATAATAATAATAATAATAATACAAAAATACTACTACTACTACTACTACACCTATTAGTACCACTACTACTACTTATAATATTACTACTATTACGACTACTACCATTACTTATTCTACTACTACCAGAAATACTACTACTACTACAACTACTAATAGTGCTCATGCTACTATTACTGATACTAGTAATACTACCACTAGTAGTATTACTACTAGCATAACTTATAATAATAATACTACCAAGGTTTTTAATACCACTATTACTACTACTATTATTATTACTACCACTATTAATTCTACTTCTTATACTGCTACAACTGCAACTAATATTACTACTACTACAACTACTAAAATTACTACTAGTATTACCTCTATTACTACAACTAATATTACTACTATTAATACTACGACTATTACTACTACGACAATAACTACTACTACTAATATTAGTAAACTAATGCTAATATTAATACTACTACTACCAGTATTGATACTACAACTAGTACTACTATTACTATAACTATTACTAACACTACAAAATTTAATACGTCTACTACTACTAAAACTAATACTACTACTACTGCTACTAATACTACTACTACTAACAATACTACTAATAGTACTACTACTACTACTAGTACTACTATTACTTATACTACTACTTCTATTAGTACTATGTCTAATAATACTACTATTACTACTACTACTACTAATACTGCTACTACTAATACTGATGCTACTAGTAATACTACTACTAGTACTGCTAACAATATTACTATTACTGCTGCTACTACTACTATAATTAAATTTGTACTACTGCTACTACTACTACTACATAATATACTAATAATGCTATTAGTATTACAACTACTAATTTTACTACTGCTACTACTAGTGCAAAATTGCTATTACTACTACTACTAATATTATAATTAATAGTAATAATAATACTACTACAACTACAAAACTACCACTACAACAAAATTACTACTACAACTGCTACCACTAGTTTGATTACTATAATTACCACTACTAATACTACTATAATAACTACTAATAATTCTACTATTACTACTATTAATAAAACTACTACAAAAACTACTACTACTACTCCCGCTACTTGTGGTACTATTCCTACTACTATTAGTTATATTCATACTACTACAACTACTACTAAAAAAGCTACTACTACTACTACTACTACTACTACTACTACTACTACTACGAAATCTACTACTATACTTACGATCACTACTACTACTACGACTATTAAAAATCTACTAAGACTAGTATTAAAACTACTACTGCTTCTTATACTACAAGTACTTTTACTAGCACGCATACTAATATTTCCACTACTAATACTACTAATACTACTACTACTAATAATAAAAATACAAATATTATTAATACCACAAATATTACCATTTCTACTACTAATATTATTACTACTACAAATAATGTTACTGATACTAGTAATACTAGTACTTTTAATACTATTAATACTACTACTATTACTACTAATGCTATAACTGCTAATACTAATACTACTAATACTACGTTTAATGCTACATATACTATTAATACTAAAACTACAATTAGTAATAATACGACTACTACTACTACTACTATTATTACTAAATCTTTTATTTCTACTATTATTATTACTAGTACCACTAATATTACAAAAACTATTAATACTAATTATACTACTACTACTGCTAATACTATTACTATAAATACATAAACAATTTCTTCCTCTAATAGAATTATTACTACTAATACTATAACTTCGAAAACGACTACTATTCCTACTAGTACTATTACTGCTATTACTATTAATTATACTACTAATATTAATACATCTAAAATTACTACTACATATAATACTACTACTACATCTTCTATTACTACTACTACTACTACCACCACATCATATACTATTATTATTACGACTACTAATACTAATACTGCAACTGCTACTAGTATTACTACTAATAATAAAACTACTACTATTACTACTAGCACTAAGACTTCTACTAATACTACTGCTACTACTATTACTACTACAATAACTACTAATTCTACTACAAAATCTACTAACACTTCACTAACTACTAATAATATTACAAGTACTGCTACGTCTACAGCTACTACAACTACTACTAATATTAATGCTACGTCTACTAATAATACTAATACTAGTACTACTACTAAAACACCTACTACCAACTAATAATGCAACTTCTACTACTACTATTACTAATAATAATATTAATAATATTAATACTACTACTACTACTACTACGACTACAAAACTACTACTACTACAAATCCTATTACTAGTGCTACCACTACTTCTATTAATACTACTTCACCTGCTAGTATTACTACTACTAATACTTCCAATACTACTACTACTATCACTACTAATACTGCTACCGCTATATCCATTAGTACTCATAATCCTACAACTATCACTACCACTAGTACTTATAGTACTAGAACTACTAACACTAATAATAACAGTGTTCCTAATGCTACTAAGAGTAATACCACTACTAATACAACTACTGCTACAACTACTATTACTACTACTTCTAATATTAATATTACTACTTCTCATGAAAAAAGTACGAAAAATATTACAAGAATTACTACTACTACAACCACCACTAATAGTACTATTAATATTACTAGTTCTACTACTAATACAACTACTAATAATACTACAGCTAATACTACTAGTAATACTACTACTATTAATAATACTACTACTACTACTACTACTACTATTATGACTAATACTGATACTACTAATACTACCAATACTACTACTAAGATAATAGTAATAACAATAAAATTAATAATGCTATTACTACTACTGTTATTAATACTGATAAAACAACTAGTACTACTACAAAAACTGCTACCACTAATCCTACTACAACTACTACTAATACTTATATTTCTACTACTACAACTACTAGAATAATAATACTAATACTATAATTGCTACTAAACTACTTCTACTAGTACTACTACTACTACTACTACTACTACTACTACTACAAATACTACTACTGATAATACCACTGCTACTACTATTAATGAAATTAATACTACTACTACAAAACTATTACTACCAATAATACTACTATTTCAACTACTACTACTACTATTACTACTACTGCTAACAGAACTACTTCTACTAGTAGTATTTCTACTTGGTTTACGTCTAATGACATTATTACTAATATTAATGCTACCACTACTACTATTATTATTATTATTCTTACTACTACTAATACTACTACTATTGGTTATATTACTACTAATATTATTAATACTACTACTACTAATACTACTACCAAACTAATTACTACTAATACCTATAATATTAAAAATAATACTATTACTACTATTACTACTGCTACTAAAAGTACTACAAATACTTCTAAAGCTATTACTACTACTATTAATACTACTACTATTATAAAACTACTACTACTACTACGTTTACTACTACTAATACTACTGCAGCTACTAGAAAAATTACTGCTACTAATACTAATACTACACTACTAATATTACTACTACTACTACTAATAATAATAATAAGCTAATACTAGTACTGCTAGTTCTGCTAATACTACTCCTACTATTAGTAATAATGATAATACTACTACAACTACAAAACTACTACTACTAGAGAAACTACCACAACTGCTGCTACCACTTGTTCTATAACTTTAACAATTACTATTTAAACGACTATTATATGTACAAATAATAATACTACTACTGCTAGTAATAATACTACTACTCCTAATACTAAAATTAATACTAGAACTACTATTATTCCGACTACTACTAGTACTACTACTACTAATTCTACTAATATAAGTAGTAATACTACTATTACTACTACAACTACCACTACTAATTCTGATAATGACACTATCACTACCAGTAAAATTAATACTATCAGTACGTCTGATATCATTACTACTAATATTAGTACTACCCCTACTACTACTACTATCATTATTACTACCACTACTACTTCTAAAACTGCAACTACTACTATTAATACTACTACAAAAACTACCACAAAAATTACTACTAGTATTACTTCTACTACTACTATTACTATTACTACTACTGCTACTAAAAAACTACTACTAATCCCACTACTATATGAAGTACTAATATTACTACTACTACTACCACTACTACTACTACTACTACATAAACTAATATTATTACTACTAATACTACTATCACTACTACCACTACTAATACTACTACTACCACAGCTACAACTAAAAATACTTCTATTACTACCACTAAAACTACTACTACTAATACTACTCCTAATACAATTCTACCACGACTAATACTACTAGCAATTATGCTACTACTAATACTAATGGCTCTAATAATTCTACCAGTACTATTAATAATAATATTAATCCTACTACTACAACTACAAAACTACTACTACTACAAAAACTAGTACAATTACTGCTTCCAATATTTCTATTACTATTATTACTACTACTAATACTACAAATAAAAATACTAATATTGATAATATTAATACTACCAATACTACTCGAAAAACTACTACTACTTCCACTACCACTAGTTATACTACTACTAATACTACTCCTACTAAAATTACTACAACTAATACTACTATTACTAACATTACTACTACTTCTAATACTACTACTACTACTACTGCTACAATTACTACTAACTGTACTACTACTAGTTCCAGTGGTGCACTACTACTAATAATTATACTACTACAACAGAAAATTCTACCACTACTACTAATACAAAAACTACTTTTACTACAATAAAAACTACTAGTGCTCGTACTATCACTACTACAAGAAATACTTCTACTACTACTACTACTACTACTACTACTACTACTACTACTACTACTAATACTACTACTACTACGACTACTACTACTACTACTACTACAACTACTGCTACTACTACTATTACTACTATTAGTAATTATAATAATAATACTACTTCTACTTCTACTACTAATACCAATATTACTACAAATACTTTTACTGCTACTATAACTAATACTATTACTATTTCTAAATAATTTGCTTTTAATACTACTACTAATTCTACTACTAATGCTACTATAACAAATCTAGTGCTTATCATATAAAAACTACTACTAATACTATTAAAATTATTAATACTACTACTACAACACCTACGACTACAATAATACTATTACTACTACTAATAATACTACTTTTGCTACTACTACTACTACTCCTGCTACTACTACTACTACAACAAAAACAACTGCTACTTCTACAAAAACGACAATTAGTACTAATATTACTACCACTACTACTAATACAACACTACTATATTATCTGCTGGTATTACTATTAATAATACTATTACTCCTACAACAACTACTACTACTATTATTACTACTACTACTATTAATACTCCTACTACTACTACCAATACTACTACTACTACAACTTCTTCTACCAATACTATTAGTATTACTACAACTAATACTGCTACTACAACTGGTTCTACTACTCGTACTATTGCTGCAATTACTACCAATAATAATAATAATACTACTACTGCTTCTACTACATAAACTTCTGTTACTATTACTTCTATTACTAATAGTACTAGTAATACAACTACTACTTCTACTACTTCTACTAATTCTAATGCTACTAATACTACAACCAATAATACTGTAACTACTACTACTACTACTACGACTATTTTTAGTACAACTAATATTACTCGTACTAATATTACTACTACTTATACTACAATTACTACTATTATAAAAAGTACTACTACTACTATTAATTATAATAATATTAATAATAATACAAATTTAAAGATTATTAGTACTACTACAAAAACTACTACTACTACTACTTATACTACTACTAATATTACTGCTTCAAATACTACTTCCCCTACTTCTACTATTACAAAATCTACTACTTCTAATACTACTCCTAGTACTACTACTATTCATATTACTACTAATACCACTACTTCTAATAATAACTACTAATAATAATATTATTAAAAGTACTAATACTGCTACTACTAAAATTACTACTAATAATACTACTAGTACTACTACTTCTACCACTAATAATTCTAATACTGCTACCAATACATAACCACTACAAAAGCTACTAACAGTGCTACTACTACTACTACTTTTAATACCGGTACTACTAATTCTAAAACTTTTACTACTACTACTACAACTACTACTAAAAGTAATACAAAAATACTGCTACTACTACTACCACTACTACTAATACTAATACTACTACAAAAACTACTACTATTACTACAAAATCTACTACTATTACTAATACTTCTTCTACTATTGCTGCTACAACTAATAATTCTACTACTATTACTACAAAATCTAGAACTAATAATACTACTACTATTACTACTACAACTACTATTATTCCTACTACTACTACTAATAATACCAATACTACTACTACTACTACAAATTTTACTATTATTATTACTACTACTACTACATCTACTACCACTACTTCTACTACTACTATTACTGCAACTACGTTTACTACTACTACCACTACTACTACTACTACTACTACTACTACTACTACTACTACTACTGCTACTACAAAATTACTTATGCTACTACAAATCTACTACTGTTACCAATACTACTTCTACTATTAGTGCTACTGCTACTACTTCTACTAGTAATACTACAAGATCTACCACTACTATTACTACTACTAGTACTGATGCAACTACTTCTATTCCTACTACTACCAATAATAATACTAATAATTATAATAATACTGATTCTACTACTAGAAAAATTTCTATAATTACTACTATTATTACTGCTACCAATAATACTATCACTACTACTAATACTACAACATCAACAACAACAACAGCTACTACTACTACTTCTGCTACTACTACTGCAAAAAGTTCTACTACTATTAGTACTACTACTACTACTACTACTAATACTTCTAATACTAATAATACTGCTGCTGCTACTACCACTATAACTACTACTAATAATAATAATATTACTACTACTACTACTACTACTACTACTACTGATACTACTACTACTATTTCTACTACTACATGAAAAACTGATACTAATTGTACTACTCTTACTTCTACTATTAATACCAATAATACAACTACAAGTACTACTATTATTATTATTACTACTACTACTACTTCTCGTTCGAGCTTATTACCATATTCCCGTAGCGGCAGAAGATATATCTAAAACGGCTATAACTACTCCATTTGGGTTATTCGAGTTTTTGCGAATGCCCTTCGGATTAACTAATGCAGCCCAAACCTTCCAAAGATTCATCAATCAGGTCGTCAGGGGTTTGACAGGAGTTCACGCATATATCGATGATATACTAGTAGCTAGCTCTACCAAGGAAGAACATCTACAACATCTACGACAGTTGTTTACGAAACTTCAAGAACATGGCGTCACTAAACGAGAAGATGATGTTGGTACGACGAAAGAACGAAGCACCATTAGCAGTAATGACAGACGCATCGAACTTAGCAGTAGGAGCCGTTTTGCAGCAGTTAGTAAACGGTGCATGGGAGCCACTTTCATTTTTCTCGAAAAGATTAAATCCTACCCAAACGATATATAGTACGTTTGGAAGAGAATTATTAGCAATCTACTTAGCAATAAAACACTTCCGTCATATGGTCGAAGGCATAAGTTTTACCGTCTATACAGACCACAAACCACTAACGAAAGCATTAAGCGCAAAGCAAGACAATTATTCCCCGAGGGAGATCCGACAACTAGAGTTCATTTCACAGTTCACGTCCGACATACAGTACGTTAAAGGACAAGAAAACGATGTGGCCGACGCATTGTCACGAGCAACGATAAGCACACTTATGGCAAGTGGAATTGATTATAACGGTCTAGCAAAGTTGCAGGAGAGAGACATCGAGCTAAATAAACTCAGATCCGGAGGTTCAACATCATTAGTACTCGAAGAGGTGCGGTTTGGTAACACGAAAGTAATTTGCGATACATCAACAGGCCGACCGCGACCATTTATCCCGAAAACGTTGCGACACAAAATATTCGAAAGCATGCACAACATGTCGCACCCAGGAATAAAAGCCACGATAAAGCTGATTAGTGAACGATTCGTATGGACAAACATGAATCACGATGTACGTAATTGGACACAAGCATGCATGAAGTGCCAAAAAGTTAAGGTACATCGTCATACTAGCTCTGCAGTAGGTCCGTTTTCGCACCCAGACACTAGATTTGAACATATACACATCGATATTGTAGGACCACTGCCCGTTTCAAATGGATACAACTATATCTTTACATGCATCGATAGGTTTACACGATGGCCGGTAGCAGTGCCGATAAAAGACACCTCAGCTGAAACGGTAGCTAAAACCCTAGTTGAAAATTGGATTTCTTACTACGGTGTACCAACGATTATCACAACTGATAGAGGAGCACAATTCGAAAGTCGACTCTTTCAGCAGCTTACAGAACTCCTCGGTATTAAACGAATCCGAACGACGTCGTACCATCCAATGGCAAACGGAATGGTCGAACGCCTACATAGGCAATTAAAAGCGTCCCTTACAGCCGTCATCGTTAACAACGATTGGTCTAATAAACTTCCCCTAGTAATGTTAGCTCTAAGAGCAACAATTAAACAAGACATGGGATGTTGTCCAGCCGAGTTAGTTTACGGAACTACTCTACGGTTACCCGGAGAATTTTTCACTTCAAGTAAAAATGTCCCGACTGATGTAACCGGCTATGTGCAACGCCTGAGAAAGCACATGAGCGATTTAAAAATAACACCTCCCAGACCACAACAACGACGGGTATTCATACCACAGGAACTGCATAACAGCTCTCACGTATTCATCAGAAGAGATAAAATACAACCACCTCTTCAACCGAGTTACGACGGCCCATTTAAAGTGATAGAGAGGACAAATAAAACGGTTACCATAGAAAAAGCTGGGAAGACAGATGTAATTAGCATCGATCGAGTAAAGCCAGCTTTCATCGATAGCGATAATCAATCAACAAGTACAGACTCATCTAAGATGGTCACACCAGCGAAACACGAGTCCCAAAAATCAACAACGTTAACGCAACAAAAAGACAAGACTCCGATAATAAAAAGATCCGGCCGCAGAGTAAGATGGCCCCAACAATATGTCGCTACGATTTTTTATTAATGATCTTCTACTATTTTAAATATTAATTATAACTTCATCTTAATTTTTTATAAGCCATTTTTGCAAACAATTGAAACTACCCTACTCAGTCTACTATCTTTTTATGCAAACGCAGACATTTTCCATATGTCTTTGTTTGCAAGGGGGAGCTATTATAGCGACTCACGTGCAAATGGGTTTATTCTCATTTAACTCAGTTAAGCCCTTTTGCTAACTTATTTAGCGGACAAAGCCATCCGCACTATAACAATTTATTGTACCCTTATTATTATTTTGTGCTTGTATGAAATACGCGTGCTTGAATATTGCTTAAGGCCTACGCATTTGTTCACTCTGCTAGTCTCACTACTAACTGCTTATTTGATTCGATTACTCATTAATTTCCCGTGCTATATATATGTCCATGTTATTCATATGGCTGACTCGGCTTTCTCACTCGCTTGATTGTACTTGATTACTTACATTCGCTCAGTCGCTCGCTTGCCTGTTTGCCATTCGACACAACTCTTAACGCTCGTTTAATGCATCTGTAATTTTGGACATCTGTGTGTGTGGTCTCGAAATAAACATAATCAACGCTTCGTATTCGCCTTCTGAATAATATACCGTTGGGGTTAAATAGGACTATCATTTGGATTATAATTATAACTGTGGATTTATTATCTCATTATTTTAATTATACGTACATTATCTCACAAACATTATAGAACATAACGATAATATTCATAATAAACAACGTTATTTTTACAAACAATTGATATTTTGGTGCAATTTAGTAAGTCCGTTCTTTGTTATAAACTGTACCATTTGTTTTTATCATTGTTTTTATCGACTCACTTTTCCCTGTGACATTCCCATTACATTCGTGTACTTTTTGATCTTTATAAATATGTCTTTAAGTAACGATACAATAGAACTTTCCCAAACGCCGTCCGTGAAGTCCAATTATGTAACTATTCCTCCTTTTAAGGTCACAGATCCCCAGCTTTGGTTTATCAGACTTGAACATTACTTTGTAGCTAATCGTGTTCATACACAGCAAGGTAAATTTGGCCACGCGAGCTCGCTACTTCCAGATGAAGTAGCAGATAATGTACGAGAGATTTTAATCAAGCCAGACATAGAAAAGCCATACGACGCATTAAAACAGGCAGTGATTAAAGCCGTCTCATTAAGCGACCGGCAAGCCATCGAACAACTTCTCAGTCAAGTGCAGATAGGAGATAGGACTCCATCTCAACTAAAAAACTACA
The DNA here is from genome assembly GCA_944470425.2 of Schistosoma bovis. NCBI lineage: Eukaryota > Metazoa > Platyhelminthes > Trematoda > Strigeidida > Schistosomatidae > Schistosoma > Schistosoma bovis. The sequence goes on along the minus strand of CALYCU020000017.1, from coordinate 49,497 downwards.
TGAGAAGCATAATCGATGACAGAAAAGTAGATAAAAACATATTTTATCAGTTGTGGTTACGACGACTTCCAGCGAACGTGCAGCAGATCCTTGCGGTTGAGGACAGCGATGTCGATATAGACAACATGCTAAAATAGCCGATAGGATTTATGAGAGAATGAAACAAACGAGTCCGCAAAGGCATAGTACCACAGTAGATGGACGAATCGATGCATTACAAAAGGAGATTAATGTTTAATGCCACAAGCTGACGAAACTAAATCAGAGCGATACGCAAAGGGAATGTCCACGAAGTAGATCGAGGGAAAGAGTCGATCACGCTCCTACAATATGTTGGTACCATCAAACTTTCGGCGATAAAGCTCGAAACTGTAGATCACCGTGTAAATTCAAACGAACACACCGATTGTCGATAACCGCCGCAACAACTACAACGGCTCCTAGAAACAGTCGTTTATTTTACGTTCAGGATAGAGTAACAGGCGCTCAATTCTTAGTGGATACGGAAGCAGAAGTAAGCGTCGTGCCTCCAGTAAGTAACGAAACACGAAATATCGATACAGCGCTAACGCTTAAGGCAGCAAATAAATCCGATATAAAAACATATGGCGAGCGAAAAGTAACCTTGAATTTCGGTCGTACTACCTCATTCCGCTGAGAATTCATTATCGCAGATGTATCCATACCTATAATTGGTATTGATTTCTTAAAGAATTTTGACTTACTAGTGGATACCCGACGAAACCGGCTCGTGAACGGTGACCATTCAGTAGTGATAAGAGGAGTGACGACTGATCACGCATCCATGAATTTAGTAGTGTCAAAAGACAAAAACGAGCCATACAGATCGCTTCTAAACGAGTATGCTGATCTGACGAAGGTTTCATACAATAAAAGGGATAATAATAATAATAATATATTTCTGCATTTGCAGGTACACACCGTTTTTACAGGCATGATCTATAAATTACAACATTTGTTGGTTCGCAAAATGCTTTCCAACTTATTAAGTTTATAGTTTTTATAAAGTTGAATCGTAGAGCGCTTTCTGTAAACTATGACCTTGAGAGGACGCGTACGTTAAGTTTGTTCCAAAGGTCAGGAGTTTCATAGCTGTGCTCTGAGAGCAAGATTCTGAAGGAGAAAAAAAAGAGAAACAGAAGAGCAGCAAGGCACTTGGATATGAAGGCCAAAGGTTGCTTAACATTGTGTAGTAGAACGGACAGAGGTATAATAAATTAGAATAAATTCATATAATGTCCTGTTAGAGTGAAGTGAAGTCAGAGGCTCCATATTGGAGAATGTACTAATAAAGAACAATGAGTTGTGATGTTTAACAAAATGGAGTAAGCTCACATGAAGGAAGGGAAGTCAAGGTTGGTACAAGGGAAGCGGTTTATTCGAAGGGTGTATGTATAGAGGATGAAGTGTTAAGAATACTAGTGGCTATATCTTTTATTGTCTTTTTTCTTCCCTTTTTTTGTCCATCCGATGTCAGCCACGCAATCCTAGTGTAAAAGTCCGAGTTCGCATGTTATAGGTTGTCTTAGTAGAATAGCTAATCCAGCATAATATTGGAAACATGAGTCTGAATGGTGAGCGTAGGAAGACAATCTATATATTAGATTGACTGTCTTATTTTCAATTATAAAGAGCCTGATACATACAAAATGTTCTGTCCCCACAAACACGGGTGGACTGAAGTTATCGCCCCCACCATCAATGCTTGCTGGTCAGTAACTCCACCCTCCCTCCTTTTGTGATGTTAGGCTCATTTAGGCTTATTTTTGTATATACGTCATACCTCACACAACTCTCTGTGTTTCACAACCTATTGGAAAGCACTATTTCTATAAGTACCATTTTACAAGCTTATCAGGCAGTTACAAGCTATGGTCTGTGGGTAAAGCATCGATGCAGTGCCTCTGTTGACTATAGTATAAAGTATAGTTTGCCAATCAGAGTATAAGCGTTAAGAAGGGTATATTGTAGGATAGTTGTTTATTTAAGCAGGCGGAAAAAGTATAGAAGTATATGAGTTGTGGATAAGGGAACGAATGGAGAAATATTAATTGCTAGTCAACATAGTTTACGGAAGAGTAAAAAGTTAATACAGGATAAACAGGAAGGAACTCACAGTAACTTGGTGCTGATGTTATTTTCTGTTGTCTTAACCGGTTGATTGGTAACAGGTTCCATAGATGCAAGACCGCTGGTAGTAGGCAGCCGATTGTGCGGTCCTCTTGACTTTTTATGGTGGTAGTGAATGTCCCTTATCGACCGAGTTCAGTTTAACAGTAATGATAGGTCCAGCACCATAGGTACAGCACCATATTATAACGAAAGGTCCACCGACTAAATCAAGACCACGAAGGCTAGACCCGAAAAGGTTGAATGTCGCGAAACGAGAGTTCGAAAAGTTGACGAAGCTTGGTATCATAAGACCTTCTAATAGTCCCTGGGCGTCCCCATTGCATATGGTTTCGAAGAAGAATGGGGAAATCAGGCCATGCGGAGACTATAGAGCCCTTAACAAGCAAACGATAGCAGACAGATATCCGATACCACATATCCACGACATTACTACCAATATGGAAGGTGCCACGATATTTTCGAAAATCGATCTCGTTCGAGCTTATTACCATATTCCCGTAGCGGCAGAAGATATATCTAAAACGGCTATAACTACTCCATTTGGGTTATTCGAGTTTTTGCGAATGCCCTTCGGATTAACTAATGCAGCCCAAACCTTCCAAAGATTCATCAATCAGGTCGTCAGGGGTTTGACAGGAGTTCACGCATATATCGATGATATACTAGTAGCTAGCTCTACCAAGGAAGAACATCTACAACATCTACGACAGTTGTTTACGAAACTTCAAGAACATGGCGTCACTAAACGAGAAGATGATGTTGGTACGACGAAAGAACGAAGCACCATTAGCAGTAATGACAGACGCATCGAACTTAGCAGTAGGAGCCGTTTTGCAGCAGTTAGTAAACGGTGCATGGGAGCCACTTTCATTTTTCTCGAAAAGATTAAATCCTACCCAAACGATATATAGTACGTTTGGAAGAGAATTATTAGCAATCTACTTAGCAATAAAACACTCCCGTCATATGGTCGAAGGCATAAGTTTTACCGTCTATACAGACCACAAACCACTAACGAAAGCATTAAGCGCAAAGCAAGACAATTATTCCCCGAGAGAGATCCGACAACTAGAGTTCATTTCACAGTTCACGTCCGACATACAGTACGTTAAAGGACAAGAAAACGATGTGGCCGACGCATTGTCACGAGCAACGATAAGCACACTTATGGCAAGTGGAATTGATTATAACGGTCTAGCAAAGTTGCAGGAGAGAGACATCGAGCTAAATAAACTCAGATCCGGTGGTTCAACATCATTAGTACTCGAAGAGGTGCGGTTTGGTAACACGAAAGTAATTTGCGATACATCAACAGGCCGACCGCGACCATTTATCCCGAAAACGTTGCGACACAAAATATTCGAAAGCATGCACAACATGTCGCACCCAGGAATAAAAGCCACGATAAAGCTGATTAGTGAACGATTCGTATGGACAAACATGAATCACGATGTACGTAATTGGACACAAGCATGCATGAAGTGCCAAAAAGTTAAGGTACATCGTCATACTAGCTCTGCAGTAGGTCCGTTTTCGCACCCAGACACTAGATTTGAACATATACACATCGATATTGTAGGACCACTGCCCGTTTCAAATGGATACAACTATATCTTTACATGCATCGATAGGTTTACACGATGGCCGGTAGCAGTGCCGATAAAAGACACCTCAGCTGAAACGGTAGCTAAAACCCTAGTTGAAAATTGGATTTCTTACTACGGTGTACCAACGATTATCACAACTGATAGAGGAGCACAATTCGAAAGTCGACTCTTTCAGCAGCTTACAGAATTCCTCGGTATTAAACGAATCCGAACGACGTCGTACCATCCAATGGCAAACGGAATGGTCGAACGCCTACATAGGCAATTAAAAGCGTCCCTTACAGCCGTCATCGTTAACAACGATTGGTCTAATAAACTTCCCCTAGTAATGTTAGCTCTAAGAGCAACAATTAAACAAGACATGGGATGTTGTCCAGCCGAGTTAGTTTACGGAACTACTCTACGGTTACCCGGAGAATTTTTCACTTCAAGTAAAAATGTCCCGACTGATGTAACCGGCTATGTGCAACGCCTGAGAAAGCACATGAGCGATTTAAAAATAACACCTCCCAGACCACAACAACGACGGGTATTCATACCACAGGAACTGCATAACAGCTCTCACGTATTCATCAGAAGAGATAAAATACAACCACCTCTTCAACCGAGTTACGACGGCCCATTTAAAGTGATAGAGAGGACAAATAAAACGGTTACCATAGAAAAAGCTGGGAAGACAGATGTAATTAGCATCGATCGAGTAAAGCCAGCTTTCATCGATAGCGATAATCAATCAACAAGTACAGACTCATCTAAGATGGTCACACCAGCGAAACACGAGTCCCAAAAATCAACAACGTTCACGCAACAAAAAGACAAGACTCCGATAACAAAAAGATCCGGCCGCAGAGTAAGATGGCCCCAACAATATGTCGCTACGATTTTTTATTAATGATCTTCTACTATTTTAAATATTAATTATAACTTCATCTTAATTTTGTATAAGCCATTTTTTTCAAACAATTGAAACTACCCTACTCAGTCTACTATCTTTTTATGCAAACGCAGACATTTTCCATATATCTTTGTTTGCAGGGGGGAGCTATTATAGCGACTCACGTGCAAATGGGTTTATTCTCATTTAACTCAGTTAAGCCTTTTTGCTAACTTATTTAGCGGACAAAGCCATCCGCACTATAACAATTTATTGTACCCTTATTATTATTTTGTGCTTGTATGAAATACGCGTGCTTGAATATTGCTTAAGGCCTACGCATTTGTTCACTCTGCTAGTCTCACTACTAACTGCTTATTTGATTCGATTACTCATTAATTTCCCGTGCTATATATATGTCCATGTTATTCATATGGCTGACTCGGCTTTCTCACTCGCTTGATTGTACTTGATTACTTACATTCGCTCAGTCGCTCGCTTGCCTGTTTGCCATTCGACACAACTCTTAACGCTCGTTTAATGCATCTGTAATTTTGGACATCTGTGTGTGTGGTCTCGAAATAAACATAATCAACGCTTCGTATTCGCCTTCTGAATAATATACCGTTGGGGTTAAATAGGACTATCATTTGGATTATAATTATAACTGTGGATTTATTATCTCATTATTTTAATTATACGTACATTATCTCACAAACATTATAGAACATAACGATAATATTCATAATAAACAACGTTATTTTTACAAACAATTGATATTTTGGTGCAATTTAGTAAGTCCGTTCTTTGTTATAAACTGTACCATTTGTTTTTATCATTGTTTTTATCGACTCACTTTTCCCTGTGACATTCCCATTACATTCGTGTACTTTTTGATCTTTATAAATATGTCTTTAAGTAACGATACAATAGAACTTTCCCAAACGCCGTCCGTGAAGTCCAATTATGTAACTATTCCTCCTTTTAAGGTCACAGATCCCCAGCTTTGGTTTATCAGACTTGAACATTACTTTGTAGCTAATCGTGTTCATACACAGCAAGGTAAATTTGGCCACGCGAGCTCGCTACTTCCAGATGAAGTAGCAGATAATGTACGAGAGATTTTAATCAAGCCAGACATAGAAAAGCCATACGACGCATTAAAACAGGCAGTGATTAAAGCCGTCTCATTAAGCGACCGGCAAGCCATCGAACAACTTCTCAGTCAAGTGCAGATAGGAGATAGGACTCCATCTCAACTAAAAAACTACATGAGAAGCATAATCGATGACAGAAAAGTAGATAAAAACATATTTTATCAGTTGTGGTTACGACGACTTCCAGCGAACGTGCAGCAGATCCTTGCGGTTGAGGACAGCGATGTCGATATAGACAACATTGCTAAAATAGCCGATAGGATTTATGAGAGAATGAAACAAACGAGTCCGCAAAGGCATAGTACCAGAGTAGATGGACGAATCGAGGCATTACAAAAGGAGATTAATGTTTTATGCCACAAGCTGACGAAACTAAATCAGAGCGATACGCAAAGGGAATGTCCACGAAGTAGATCGAGGGAAAGAGTCGATCACGCTCCTACAATATGTTGGTACCATCAAACTTTCGGCGATAAAGCTCGAAACTGTAGATCACCGTGTAAATTCAAACGAACACACCGATTGTCGATAACCGCCGCAACAACTACAACGGCTCCTAGAAACAGTCGTTTATTTTACGTTCAGGATAGAGTAACAGGCGCTCAATTCTTAGTGGATACGGAAGCAGAAGTAAGCGTCGTGCCTCCAGTAAGTAACGAAACACGAAATATCGATACAGCGCTAACGCTTAAGGCAGCAAATAAATCCGATATAAAAACATATGGCGAGCGAAAAGTAACCTTGAATTTCGGTCGTACTACCTCATTCCGCTGAGAATTCATTATCGCAGATGTATCCATACCTATAATTGGTATTGATTTCTTAAAGAATTTTGACTTACTAGTGGATACCCGACGAAACCGGCTCGTGAACGGTGACCATTCAGTAGTGATAAGAGGAGTGACGACTGATCACGCATCCATGAATTTAGTAGTGTCAAAAGACAAAAACGAGCCATACAGATCGCTTCTAAACGAGTATGCTGATCTGACGAAGGTTTCATACAATAAAAGGGATAATAATAATAATAATATATTTCTGCATTTGCAGGTACACACCGTTTTTACAGGCATGATCTATAAATTACAACATTTGTTGGTTCGCAAAATGCTTTCCAACTTATTAAGTTTATAGTTTTTATAAAGTTGAATCGTAGAGCGCTTTCTGTAAACTATGACCTTGAGAGGACGCGTACGTTAAGTTTGTTCCAAAGGTCAGGAGTTTCATAGCTGTGCTCTGAGAGCAAGATTCTGAAGGAGAAAAAAAAGAGAAACAGAAGAGCAGCAAGGCACTTGGATATGAAGGCCAAAGGTTGCTTAACATTGTGTAGTAGAACGGACAGAGGTATAATAAATTAGAATAAATTCATATAATGTCCTGTTAGAGTGAAGTGAAGTCAGAGGCTCCATATTGGAGAATGTACTAATAAAGAACAATGAGTTGTGATGTTTAACAAAATGGAGTAAGCTCACATGAAGGAAGGGAAGTCAAGGTTGGTACAAGGGAAGCGGTTTATTCGAAGGGTGTATGTATAGAGGATGAAGTGTTAAGAATACTAGTGGCTATATCTTTTATTGTCTTTTTTCTTCCCTTTTTTTGTCCATCCGATGTCAGCCACGCAATCCTAGTGTAAAAGTCCGAGTTCGCATGTTATAGGTTGTCTTAGTAGAACAGCTAATCCAGCATAATATTGGAAACATGAGTCTGAATGGTGAGCGTAGGAAGACAATCTATATATTAGATTGACTGTCTTATTTTCAATTATAAAGAGCCTGATACATACAAAATGTTCTGTCCCCACAAACACGGGTGGACTGAAGTTATCGCCCCCACCATCAATGCTTGCTGGTCAGTAACTCCACCCTCCCTCCTTTTGTGATGTTAGGCTCATTTAGGCTTATTTTTGTATATACGTCATACCTCACACAACTCTCTGTGTTTCACAACCTATTGGAAAGCACTATTTCTATAAGTACCATTTTACAAGCTTATCAGGCAGTTACAAGCTATGGTCTGTGGGTAAAGCATCGATGCAGTGCCTCTGTTGACTATAGTATAAAGTATAGTTTGTCAATCAGAGTATGAGCGTTAAGAAGGGTTCATTGTAGGATAGTTGTTTATTTAGGCAGGCGGAAAAAGTATAAAAGTATATGAGTTGTGGATAAGGGAACGAATGGAGAAATATTAATTGCTAGTCAACATAGTTTACGGAAGAGTAAAAAGTTAATACAGGATAAACAGGAAGGAACTCACAGTAACTTGGTGCTGATGTTATTTTCTGTTGTCTTAACCGGTTGATTGGTAACAGGTTCCATAGATGCAAGACCGCTGGTAGTAGGCAGCCGATTGTGCGGTCCTCTTGACTTTTTATGGTGGTAGTGAATGTCCCTTATCGACCGAGTTCAGTTTAACAGTAATGATAGGTCCAGCACCATAGGTACAGCACCATATTATAACGAAAGGTCCACCGACTAAATCAAGACCACGAAGGCTAGACCCGAAAAGGTTGAATGTCGCGAAACGAGAGTTCGAAAAGTTGACGAAGCTTGGTATCATAAGACCTTCTAATAGTCCCTGGGCGTCCCCATTGCATATGGTTTCGAAGAAGAATGGGGAAATCAGGCCATGCGGAGACTATAGAGCCCTTAACAAGCAAACGATAGCAGACAGATATCCGATACCACATATCCACGACATTACTACCAATATGGAAGGTGCCACGATATTTTCGAAAATCGATCTCGTTCGAGCTTATTACCATATTCCCGTAGCGGCAGAAGATATATCTAAAACGGCTATAACTACTCCATTTGGGTTATTCGAGTTTTTGCGAATGCCCTTCGGATTAACTAATGCAGCCCAAACCTTCCAAAGATTCATCGATCAGGTCGTCAGGGGTTTGACAGGAGTTCACGCATATATCGATGATATACTAGTAGCTAGCTCTACCAAGGAAGAACATCTACAACATCTACGACAGTTGTTTACGAAACTTCAAGAACATGGCGTCACTAAACGAGAAGATGATGTTGGTACGACGAAAGAACGAAGCACCATTAGCAGTAATGACAGACGCATCGAACTTAGCAGTAGGAGCCGTTTTGCAGCAGTTAGTAAACGGTGCATGGGAGCCACTTTCATTTTTCTCGAAAAGATTAAATCCTACCCAAACGAGATATAGTACGTTTGGAAGAGAATTATTAGCAATCTACTTAGCAATAAAACACTTCCGTCATATGGTCGAAGGCATAAGTTTTACCGTCTATACAGACCACAAACCACTAACGAAAGCATTAAGCGCAAAGCAAGACAATTATTCCCCGAGAGAGATCCGACAACTAGAGTTCATTTCACAGTTCACGTCCGACATACAGTACGTTAAAGGACAAGAAAACGATGTGGCCGACGCATTGTCACGAGCAACGATAAGCACACTTATGGCAAGTGGAATTGATTATAACGGTCTAGCAAAGTTGCAGGAGAGAGACATCGAGCTAAATAAACTCAGATCCGGTGGTTCAACATCATTAGTACTCGAAGAGGTGCGGTTTGGTAACACGAAAGTAATTTGCGATACATCAACAGGCCGACCGCGACCATTTATCCCGAAAACGTTGCGACACAAAATATTCGAAAGCATGCACAACATGTCGCACCCAGGAATAAAAGCCACGATAAAGCTGATTAGTGAACGATTCGTATGGACAAACATGAATCACGATGTACGTAATTGGACACAAGCATGCATGAAGTGCCAAAAAGTTAAGGTACATCGTCATACTAGCTCTGCAGTAGGTCCGTTTTCGCACCCAGACACTAGATTTGAACATATACACATCGATATTGTAGGACCACTGCCCGTTTCAAATGGATACAACTATATCTTTACATGCATCGATAGGTTTACACGATGGCCGGTAGCAGTGCCGATAAAAGACACCTCAGCTGAAACGGTAGCTAAAACCCTAGTTGAAAATTGGATTTCTTACTACGGTGTACCAACGATTATCACAACTGATAGAGGAGCACAATTCGAAAGTCGACTCTTTCAGCAGCTTACAGAATTCCTCGGTATTAAACGAATCCGAACGACGTCGTACCATCCAATGGCAAACGGAATGGTCGAACGCCTACATAGGCAATTAAAAGCGTCCCTTACAGCCGTCATCGTTAACAACGATTGGTCTAATAAACTTCCCCTAGTAATGTTAGCTCTAAGAGCAACAATTAAACAAGACATGGGATGTTGTCCAGCCGAGTTAGTTTACGGAACTACTCTACGGTTACCCGGAGAATTTTTCACTTCAAGTAAAAATGTCCCGACTGATGTAACCGGCTATGTGCAACGCCTGAGAAAGCACATGAGCGATTTAAAAATAACACCTCCCAGACCACAACAACGACGGGTATTCATACCACAGGAACTGCATAACAGCTCTCACGTATTCATCAGAAGAGATAAAATACAACCACCTCTTCAACCGAGTTACGACGGCCCATTTAAAGTGATAGAGAGGACAAATAAAACGGTTACCATAGAAAAAGCTGGGAAGACAGATGTAATTAGCATCGATCGAGTAAAGCCAGCTTTCATCGATAGCGATAATCAATCAACAAGTACAGACTCATCTAAGATGGTCACACCAGCGAAACACGAGTCCCAAAAATCAACAACGTTAACGCAACAAAAAGACAAGACTCCGATAACAACAAGATCCGGCCGCAGAGTAAGATGGCCCCAACAATATGTCGCTACGATTTTTTATTAATGATCTTCTACTATTTTAAATATTAATTATAACTTCATCTTAATTTTGTATAAGCCATTTTTTTCAAACAATTGAAACTACCCTATTCAGTCTACTATTTTTTTATGCAAACACAGACATTTTCCATATATCTTTGTTTGCAGGGGGGAGCTATTATAGCGACTCACGTGCAAATGGGTTTATTCTCATTTAACTCAGTTAAGCCCTTTTGCTAACTTATTTAGCGGACAAAGCCATCCGCACTATAACAATTTATTGTACCCTTATTATTATTTTGTGCTTGTATGAAATACGCGTGCTTGAATATTGCTTAAGGCCTACGCATTTGTTCACTCTGCTAGTCTCACTACTAACTGCTTATTTGATTCGATTACTCATTAATTTCCCGTGCTATATATATGTCCATGTTATTCATATGGCTGACTCGGCTTTCTCACTCGCTTGATTGTACTTGATTACTTACATTCGCTCAGTCGCTCGCTTGCCTGTTTGCCATTCGACACAACTCTTAACGCTCGTTTAATGCATCTGTAATTTTGGACATCTGTGTGTGTGGTCTCGAAATAAACATAATCAACGCTTCGTATTCGCCTTCTGAATAATATACCGTTGAGGTTAAATAGGACGGTTATCAAGACGAATTATAAACGAAGTGTAAGGGATATATCGAATACCGACCACCATATACTACAACTAATTCTGCTACTACTACTACTAAAGAAATTGCTACTACGACTACTACTACTACTACTACTACTACATCGACGACGACGACGAAGACGAGAATTACTACTACTACTACTACAAAAAGTGCTAGTATTATTATTAATACTTCTAATATTGCTGTTAATACTACTACTTCTACTACTATTACTACAAAATCTACTACTAATATTATTATCACTAGTACTACTACAACTAATATTATTCCTACTACTACGAATAATAATCATAATAACACTACTTCTACTACTAGAAAAACTACTATTATAACTAAAACTAATACTACTCCTACTACCACTACTACTATTACTACTACTATTACCACCACTATTACTAATACTACCACTACTAATACTACTGATACATCTAGTAGTACAACTACAACTGCTAATACTACGAGTACTACTACTAATACTAACAATACTAATACTACTACTACTGCTACTACTACTATTTTTACTACTACTATTATTAGTATTACTACTTCTACTACTACTACTACTACTACTACTACTACTACTACTACTAACACTACAATTGCTATTACAGCTAATATATTTAACTCTACTACTACTAAAATACTACTACTACTACTACTACTACTACTACAAATTCTACTACTTATTTTACTAATACTACGACTTGTATTAATAATACTGATACTATTACTACTAAAACTACTACAATAAATACTACTATTATTACTACTACTTACTACTACTACTACTACGACTACAACTACTATTACTACTACTACTACTACAAAACACCTACAATTACTAGTACTTCTAATTATACTACTACTACTAGTAATACTATTAAGATTAAGGCTCCTACAACTAATTTTACTACTACTACTACTACAAAAAATACTACTACTAATACTACTAATTCTACAACAACCACTACTAGTAATGCCACTACTAATAGTCGTAGAAATAGTAAGAGTAGTAATAGTTGTAGGAGTAGATTTTGTAGTAATACTAGCAGTTTGAGTAGTAGTAGAGTAAGTGTGAGTAGTAGTAGTAGTAGTAGTAGTAGTAGTAGTACTGGTGGTAGACTATCAGTACAAATGACAGTACTATTAGTAGTAGTAGTAGTACTAGTAGTAATGGTGTTAGTATTAGTAGTATTTGTATTAGTGTTTTACTAGTATCAGTATTATTGTTAGTGGTAGTATTAGTGTTTGTAGTAGTAGTTGTAGTAGTATTATTATTATTAGTATTAGTCGTAGTAGTATTTGCAGTTGTAATACCATTAGTATTAGTATTAGTAATATTATTTATCGTATTAGCAGAAGTAGTATTAATATTATTATTATTAGTATTAGTAGTGGTAGTATAATATTAGTAGTAACAAGAGTAGTAGTATTAGTAGTATTCGCATTCATATTATTAGTAATATTAGTGGTAGTATTACTAGTAGTAGTAGTAGAAGTAAAATTAATATTCGTAGTAGTTTCAGTATAACCAGTTATTTTTGTATTAGTAGTAATATTAATAGTAGTAGTATGAGCTGTAGTTGTAGATCTAGTAGTAGTAGTAGTAGTAATAGTAGTGCTTGCTGTAATAGTAGTAGTAGTAATAATATTAGTGGTAGTATTATTATTATTATTATTATTAGTAGTAGTAGTAGTAGTAGTAGTATTATTAGTATTACTAGAACTAGTAATTGTAGCATTAGTAATACTAATAGTAATAAAAGAAGTAATTATAGTAGCAGTAATATTTACAGTAGTATTAGAACTATTCGCAGTAGTCTTAGTAGTAGTAGTATTAGTAATATTTGTGGTATTAGTACAAGTAGGAGAAGTAGTTTTGTATTGACAGTTGTAGTGGTTGTAGTTGTATTACTTTTAGTAGTGGTAGATTTTGTAATCGTAAGAGTGCTTTTTCTAAAATTAATAGTAGTAATAATAGTAGTTTCAGTAGTAGTACTAGTAGTAGTTTTTGTAGTAGTAACATTATTATAAGTAGTAGTTGTATCAGTATTAGTAGTAGTTGAATTGGTAGTAATAGTAGTAGTTGTAGTAGTGGTAGTAGTAGTACTAGTAGTAACAAAAGGAATAGTACTAGTTGTAATACTAGTAGTATTAGTATTAGTTTTTATAGTAGTACTAGTAGTATTAGTATTAGTAGTAATAGTAGCAGTAGTAGTAGTAATAGTGCTATTAGTAATACTTGCTGAAGTATTAGTATTAGTTTTAGTAGTAGTTTTAGTAGTAGTGGTAATCGTAATAGTAGTATTAGTATTAGTAGTAGTAGTAGTAATAATAGTAGTAGTAATATTAGTAGTATTAATTATAATAATCGTATTAGTTTCAGTATTGTTATTATTATTAGTATTAGGAGTAGTTGTAGTATTTTTTTTTAGCGAGTTATTTTTCTACGGGATGGGGACGCTAACCCCATGCATAACCCTCCTCCTTTATCCGGGCTTGGGACCGGCAGTAGCCCCCAGAGGGACTCCAGGCGGAGTTAGTTGTAGTATTAGTAGTAGATATTTTAGTAGTAATATTAGTATTAGTAGTAGTCGTAGTGGTAGTAATTATACTCATATCATTAAGTAATCGTACTAGTAGGAGTAGTAGTAGTACTATAGTGGTGGTAGTAGTAGTTTTGTAGTAGTTGTAATAGATTTTTCAGTAAAGATCGTTGTAGTAGTAGTGGTAGTAGTAGTAATTGTCGTAATTTTAGTATAAGTAGTAATAGTAGTAGTAGTATTAGTAATTTTTTAGTAGTAGTAGTAGTAGTTTTTGTATGAGTAATATATTTAGGAGTAGTTGTATAAATACTACTAACCCTTGTAGGACTAGCAGTAGTAGGAGATTTAGTAGTTCCAATATTACTGGTAATAGTAGTAGTAGTGTTAGAGGTAGTAGTATTAGTAGTAGTTTTATAGTAGTTATATTATATTATAAGTGGTAATAGTGGTTTTTATAGTATTATTCGTAGTAGTATTATTATTAGTAGTAGTAGAAGTAAAAGTAATATTAGTAGCAGTAATACTAGAAGTAGTATTATTATTAGTAGTTTTGTAGCAGTATTAGTAGTAGTTGTAATTTTTGTAGTAGTAGTAGTAGTAGTAGTAGTAGTAGTAGTAGTAGTAGTATTAGTATTGGTACCAGTATTAGTAGTCATATTAGTATTGGTTATACTAATAGTAGTATTAGTAGCAGAAGTACCTTAAATAGCAGTAATAGTAAAAGCAATATTAGAAGTAGTATTAGTATTGTTATTAGTAGTAATGGTAGTAGTAATAGTAGTATAGTAGAATTTTATTTTTATTATTATTGGTAGTAGTAGTAGTAGTAGTAGTTGTAGTTATAATAATATAAGTAAGAATAGTAGTTTTAATATTATTATTACTATTATTATTATTAGTAGCAGTAGTAGTAGTAGTTTTAGTAGTAGTAGTATTAGTAGTACTAATATTACTTACAGTAGTAGTTTTGAATTAGTTTTATTAGTGGTAATAATTATAGTAGTAGTTGTGGTGTACTAGTAGTAGTAGCATTAAAATTAGTAGTGTCGGTAGTAATAGTAGTGGTGGTATTATTAGTTCTAATAGTAGTAGTATTTAGTAGTATTATTATTTAGTAGTATTAATAAAAGCAGTTGTATTAGCAGTAATAGATGTGTTAGTAGTGTTAATAGTATTGGTAGTAGTAGTAGTGGTTGTAGTCGTAGAAGTAATAGTAGTAGTATTATTATTATTAATAATATTATTTGTACTACATTTTGTAGTACTGGTATTAGTAGTAGTAGTAGAATTTGTTGTAGTAATAATAGTAGTTGTATTAGTGTTACTAGTACCAGTAGCAGTTTCATTATTAGTAGTTTATTTAGTAGTAATAGTAGAAGTAGTTTTAGTAGCAACAATAATATTAGTAGTATTAGTTGCAGTAGTAGTAATAGTAGTAACTTGTTTCAGTAGTAGTAGTATTACGGGTTGTAGTAGTAGTAGTGGTAGTAGTAATAATAGTAGTAGTTTTTGTGGTAGTATTCGTCGTAATAGTAGTAGAAATAGTAGTGTTCTATTATTGGTGGTAGCTTTGTAGTAGTTGTAGTAGAAGAGTAGTAGTAGTATTAATAGTACTAGTAGTAGTAATAGTAGTAGTGGCAGTAGTAGTATCGTATTAATAGTTGTAGTATTAGTAGTTGTCGATGTAGTTTTATTATTACTAGTAGTAGTATTACTAATAAAAGAAGTAATGGTAGTTGTAGTAGTAGTATTTGTATTAGTTTTAGTAGTAACAGTAATTTTTGTAGTAGTAGTAGCAGTAGTATTAGTAGTTGCGGTTGTAGTAATAGTATTAGTAGTGGTATTACTATTTCCAGTAGTAGTAGTATTGGTAGTAGTAGTATTTTGTAGTATTAATAGAATTAGTTTAGTAGCAGTCATCGTTGTAGTAGAATTAATATTACTAGTAGTGCCAATAGAAATAGTAGTAGTATCAGTGGTAATAGTCGCAGTAGTAATAGTAGTTCTAGTATTGTTATTAGTAGTTGTATTAGTACTAGGTTTTGTAGTAGTATTAGTAGTAGTAGTAGTAGAATTAGTAGTAGTAGTAATAGTATAAGTAGTAGTACAAGATGTTGTGGTAATAGTAATATTTGTAGTATTAATAGTAGTAGCACTAGTAGTATTATTAGTAATAGTAGGTTTGTAGTTGTAATAGTAGAAGTAGTTGTAGTAGCAGTAATAATAGTGATAGTAGTAGTAGTAGTAGTAGTAATGGTATTATTATTACTGGTAGTAGTATTAGTAGTAGTAGTTTACGTAGTAGTAATACTAGAAGTATTTGTCGTAGCAATAGTAATATTAGTACTATAATTAGTAGTAGCACTTGCAGTAGTAGTAATAATAGTATTGTATTTTTAGTATTCGTTTTTGCAGTAGTAGTTTTAGTAGTAGTAGTAGTAAAACTATTAATTTTTGTAGTAGTAATCGTAGTAGTAGTAGCAGTCTTTGTAGTAATATTAGTAGAAGAATTAGTAGTAGTAATAATAGTAATAATGGTAATACTTGTAGGAGCAGTATTTCAAGTAGTGGTATTAGTAGTATTTTATGTAGTAATAATAGTAGAATTAGTTTTACTAGCTGTAACAATAGTAGTATTATTAGTAATGCTAATTGTATTAATAATATTAGTAATAATACTAGTAGTAATAGTAGTACTAATAGTAGTATTATTAGTATAAATTCATGTAGTAGTAATCGTAGAATTAGTTGTATTACTAATAATAATAGTAATAATAATATTAGTAGTAGTAGTAGCAGTCGTAGTAGTAGTAGTAATAGTAGTATTATCAGTATTATTATTATTTGTATTATTACTAGTAGTATATATAGTAGTAATAGTAGAAGTAGTTGTAGTAGCAATATTCATATTGGTATAATTATTATTATCATAATAATTATTATTAGGAGTAGTTGTAGTAGTACTAGTAATATTGTTAATAGTGGTAATAGTAGTGCTAGTACTAGTAGCAGTAATATTAGTTGTATTAGTAATAGTAATATTAATAGTAGAGTTAGTTAAAGTAGCAGTAATATTTGTTGTAGTATTAGTAGTAGTTGTGGTATTGTTAGAAGTAGTACTATTAGTAGTTGTAGTTTTTCTAGTAGTAGAAGTGGTGGTAACAGTAGTAATATTTATATTAATAGTAGTAGCAGTAGTAGTAGTAGAAGTAGCAGTATTTTTAGTTGCAGTATTTGTAGTAGTAGTAGTAGTAGTACCAGTAGTATTATTATTACTAGTAGTAGCAGTTTTTGGAGTAGTACTAGTAGTAGTAGTAGTTACAGTTTTAGGATTAGTAATAGTAGCAGTAATATTAGTGGTTGTTGTTGTACTATTAGTATTAATAATAGTAGTAATACTAGCAGTAGTATTACTAATAATAATAATAATAATTGTATTTGTTGTATTGGTAGTATTTGTTGTATTAGTAATGATACTACTATAAATAGTTTTATTAGTAGTAGTAATGATAGTCGTGGTAGTTGTACTAATAGTAGTAGAACTGGTCGTAGTAGATGTAGCAGTATTAATAGTTGTATTAGTAGTACTATTAGTGGTATTATTTTTTGTAGTAGTAATATTAGAAGTAGTTGTATTAGTAATAATAATAGTAGTAGTATTAGTAGCGGTATAAGTAGTAATAGTAGTGTTAGTAGTATTTTTTGTGGTAGTGGTAGTAGTAGTAATAATAGTAGTAGTAATATTTTTAGTAGTAGTAGTAGTGGTATTTGTTTTATTAGTTGTAGTGTTAGTAGTAGTATTAGTACTACTAGTAGTAGTATTATTATTTGTAGTAGTAGTTATTGTAGGATTAGTAGTATTATTATTAGTAGTACTGTTAGTAGTAGTACTATTAGTAGTATTTTTTTTTGTAGTAGTAATATTGGAAGTAGCTGTATTAGCAGTAGTAATTGTAGTAGTATTGGTAACAGTATTAGTAATAGTAGTAGTAGTAGTAGTAGTAGTAGTAGTAGTAGTAGTAGCAGTATATGTAGTAGAAGTAATAGTAGTGTTTGTAGTAGTTGTATTATTATTAGTAGTAGTAGTAATAGTAGTATTGGTAGTAGTAGTAATAGTTATAGTAGCATTAGTAGTAGAAATATTAGTAGTAAAGTGGTACCAGTAGTAGTATTTTCGTGCCTTAAATTAACCCTCGTGATTCTGATAGAATAAACCAGACAAGTAGTGAATAGGTCTTTATTTCGATCTTAGCGCGGTCACAGTGGAGAGTGGAATTATTTGTTCAGACAAACAAAGGCTCTCAACTTTCAATATAAGATAATAGGAAATATAGCGCTTATGCAAAACAAGGAAGTGAATGAATACTTGAACAATACTGTTTTGGCATATGCTTGGTTGTTTGGGGTCAACTCTTAACTAACCAACCTAAACTGTTACATTAGCTTCCCCCTAGAATCGACTTCCGTAGGAACGTCGGTTCGATTAACCTAACTATCGAAAACACCTTAGTTCTATTTTTCATCCCAAGGGAAAATTATCAACTCGCTCACTGTTTGGCTTACAATCAGTGACGACTGACGCTGTCAACGATAATCCATGGATGTTTCTTCTTTACTAGCTTGTCATCTTATTTTTTAGCATGTGATTTATTCTACAACTATCGCCGACGGTTTGCTGCGTGCTTTCAAGAGAAAGTTTGAGAATGTGGAATAAGAATATCTGAGGAAGTGCCGCGAGCGGGCTACTCAACACCATGCTGGTGAGGTACGATTTTTCCGTGCTCAGACCGGCTATCAGGTGTTTACTCACCTGCCTCTTGAGTCGCCCTCAAGTAAAAAGTAAAGAAGAATCTACTTCAAAGGTAATGGTGAAAATCAAGCAAACCTGAAGAACTGCTCCACTGCCTGCATAAAATAATAAGATACAAAATGGAAATACATAAATGTAATTGATAATTGTTCGGTTCCATGTAAGTGCTTGGTCTCCAGAAGGGATTGGTATTCTGGAAGAGAATAGACATAGTGTAGATATCTTGTGCAAGAAAAACCACGAAAACAAAAAAATACTCTCTTCACTTACTAGCTTGTCATTTTATTTTGTAGCATGTGATTTATTCTACAACTATCGCCGATGGTTTGCTGCGTGCTTTCAAGAGAAAGTTTGAGAATGTGGAATAAGAATATCTGAGGAAGTGCCGCGAGCGGGCTACCCAACACCATGTTGGTGAGGTACGATTTTTCCGTGCTCAGACCGGCTATCAGGTGTTTACTCACCTGCCTCTTGAGTCGCCCTCAAGTAAAAAGTAAAGAAGAATCTACTTCAAAGGTAATGGTGAAAATCAAGCAAACCTGAAGAACTGCTCCACTGCCTGCATAAAATAATAAGATACAAAATGGAAATACATAAATGTAATTGATAATTGTTCGGTTCCATGTAAGTGCTTGGTCTCCAGAAGGGATTGGTATTCTGGAAGAGAATAGACATAGTGTAGATATCTTGTGCACGAAAAACCATGAAAACAAAAAAAATACTCTTTTGTAATGCATATATGTAAAAGGGTGAACCTGCTGGAAGTTGGACTGTTTAACAAAATCGATCAAACGCGTGACCTTGAGCCTGTGATGACCGCGTTTTACAACTAGGTGCGTAACCAAGGGTGCATCAGAATACTCCACAAAACGGAAAGGAATATACGGTTAAGAAGCAAAAAAAATTGTGTAGAGTATGCGGATCAAGTACAGTTGTGTCAAATACCCTTTTCTTGTTTGATTTAGGTATGCATAATATATATTGAAGCAATATATCGTCAATTCATCCAAGTAACGAATTGGTTTGCACCTCAGAAGTGTGTAAGTCCTATTACTCATTAGTATTATGAGTGATTAATTGGTGTAAGGAAATATTGAAGTCAATTCCTATGTGGTCTGATGTGGCTTAACGGCTAAGCACGCGATCTAGCATTCAGGAGGGCAGAGGTTCGAGTGCGTGTGGGGCCTGCGTTCTTGTTCCCCAGACCCACCTTCAATACGATGTTTGTTGCCCGTAAGTCGCGCACATATGAGAGAAAAAATGACAAGAGGACAGACTGATATATCAAAGTGCCATATTGGAAAAGTATAAGTTCTTTGTTTACATGAATATTATTACTATAGAAAAAAAACTACAAGTTTAGTAAATTTCCATTTTACGTTATATTTAAACCAACGAATATATATATATATATATATATATATATATATATATATATATGTATATCAGTTATTGACATAAAATGTCTTTTTTATGACGCCAATGTTAAGTTCCAGGACTTTGTATGGACCACTAATAATAATTGGTTTAACGTTAGCATAGTCGTGATATTCATATTGTCAGTTCAATGTTATGATTACTAAACAGTTACCTTATAAGTTGTTTAAAATTAGGTATGTGGAATCAATGCGGCTGACATAGTAACCTTACAGTAACGCACTGTACTATATCTTCACGGTTATTGATTCTTAAATGTCAGAAATTAAAAAAAATCTGAATATTGCCAATAAAGATGGGTTATATGATATAAGGGCGGTTTTTAGCTGACGGTGAAAACGTTCTACCATCCCATTAGCCTGAGGATGATATGCAGTGCAGCGTATCCTATTGGAGCCTAGAAGTTTAGCCAAGTTATTAAATAGTTCGGATTCGAATTGCGCTCCTCTATCCGTCGTTATTGTTATGGGTGTACCAAAAATGGTTACCCAGTTCTGCATGAAAACTTTGACTACTGTTTCCGCTGTGATGTCCGCTATCGGGATGGCTATAGGGAATCTGGTAAATCGATCTTTGCATGTAAAAAGATAATTAAAACCGCTTGAACGTGGTAAAGGACCTATCAAGTCGATATGCACATGGGCAAAACGTGCATCTGGTTGCGAGAAAACACCTATGGGTGAATTTGTGTGACGATTAATCTTTGATTGTTGACATGCTGAACACTCTCTAACCCATTTGTGTACATCCTTCTGTAAATTCGGCCATATATATCTGGCATTGATTAGTTTTGTTGAAGCTTTCGCGCCAGGATGAGACAAAGAATGAAAGTTATTATATATCAACTTTCGCATATTTTTGGGAACGAAAGGTCGCGGCATTGCCTTGGTCGTGTCACAATAAATTAGAATACCATCGATAGGTGATGGGAACTGTTTTAAATTAAGACTTGAATTGTTTGTTTTAAGTAGGTTTTGTAATTCTAGATCCTGCTCTTGTTCGTTTTTCAACGTCTCGAAGTTTACTGTAGACTGCTGTAGCACGTTCATTTCTAGTCTGGATAAAGCATCTGCCGCCTGATTGTCCTGACCTTTGACATGTCGGATATCGCTTGTGAACTGTGATATATAGTCAAGGTGTCGGACTTCTCGAGGTGAGTATTTATCGGCTCTCGCTTTTAATGCATTCGTCAGTGGTTTGTGATCCGTAAAGACTATAAATTCCCTACCTTCTAACATGTGTCGGAAGTGTTTAATGGTCAGGTAGATTGCAAGAAGTTCTCGCCCGAAGGTAGAATACCTTGTTTCGGCTGGAGCGAGTCTTTTCGAGAAGAAAGCAATTGGTTTCCAGGCGTTTTTAACCAGTTGGTTAAGGGTACCGCCTACTGCTTTATCTGAAGCATCCACCATCAAAGCAAGTGGGGAAAGAGAATTCGGATATATCAACGTAGTTGCTTGAGCCAGTTTATCTTTAAGCTGTTTAATAGCTTCGATGGCGTCAGAAGACAGTTTGAATTCTTTTGGTTTTCCTTTAAGTGAATCTGTCAAAGGTTGCATTAATTGTGCACAACCTGGTATGAATCTGCGATAAAAGTTAATTAGGCCTAGAAAACTTCTCAGTTGTGTTAGAGAACTAGGTACGGGGTATTGTTTGATGGTATCCACTTCTTTTTTGATAGGTTTAATCCCTTCTGGGCTTATTGTGTGACCGAGAAATTCTAAAGTTTGAACACCGAAAACACACTTACTTTGATGTATGTTTATTCCATGTTCATCCAGTCTTTTCAACACTGCTTGTACATGCTGTTCGTGTGATTGCAAATCGGGGCTGGCAATTAACAAGTCGTCTATATACCCCTGCGCAAATGGCATATCTCGAAGTAGGTTATCTATGAATCTTTGAAATGTCTGTGCCGCATTTCTCAGGCCGAATGGCATGCGTACAAACTCGAATAAGCCAAAGGGTGTAGTAATAGCTGTCTTGGGAATATCTTCATCAGCCACCGGGATATTGTGATATGCCCTGACTAAGTCAATTTTAGTGAATATGTTCATACCCTGTAAACCGTTGGTGAAATCTTGGATATGAGGTATTGGGTACCTATCTGGTACGGTTTGACGGTTTAGGGCTCTGTAATCCCCGCACGGTCGCCAGTCACCTTCATTCTTCTTTGGGACCATATGCAAAGGGGATGCCCATTGACTATCAGAGGGACGGATAATACCCAATTGTAGCATATAATCAAACTCGGCCCTAGCGATTTTGAGCTTATCTGGTGCTAGTCTCCTGGGTTTTGCAAACACCGGTGCACCTTCGGTTTTGATAGTGTGACTCACTTTTAGTTTGTCTTTAGAAGGCTGTGGGTTTGGTTTAGTTAAGTTTGGAAATTCCGCGAGTATATCTTGGAATTTCGCTGTTGTTACTGGGGGAGTTTGAATCAAGTTAAGAGAGCTGATGTGACTTTCTTTGCCTTTTGTGTAATACGAAGTTTCTTTTAGTGTTAATCGCCGTTTCTTGGTGTCAACTAGAAATTCGTATCTCTCTAGAAAGTCCATCCCCAGTATTGCCAGATCTAAGTCGGCTACCGTGAAAACCCAAGGGAATTGCCTCCTGAACCCCAAATCTAGGGTTAAAGTTTTCTGCCCAAATGTCGCAATTTTAGTTTTATTTGCAGCTTGAAGTGTAATTGATGATGTTTCTCGACTAATCTCAGTTTTATTTTGAGGGATGATGCTAAGAGCAGCGCCAGTATCCACCAAGAAACTCAAGCCCGAGTTTCTGTCTCTAACATAAAACAAGCGACTGTTTAGGCGCCCCTCCTCAGTCGTCGCGACCTGGGGAGGGGTTACTCGTTTCCCGCTGTTTTAGAATTATGCTTAGGCCAGGCGCATGGTTGCATGCACTTGGTTGAGTTGACACCAAACTTCCAGTGGTACCAACAAAACTGCCCAGATTGTCTGGACATTTGTGACCTGTTTTGTGACTTGGATCGTGGTCGTTGTGGTGACCTGCTCCTGTTTCTATGACCCATTTGCATTCTGGTGACAGCCTCAGTGAGACTCTTAACACTCGCAATGAGTCCTTCTATTACGGGGTCTTTTGCTGATTCTACTTTTTGTGTGTGATTTATTGTGCCTGATCCAGTTGGAGGACCTCTTTCCATTATTCTGTCGGCTATACGCGCTAAATGAGATAATGAGGTTTCAGGATCCTGTGCATCCAAACAGTGTTGGACGTAGCATGGGAGAGCTTGTATCCATCCTTGTTTTAGGACTGCTTCACCCATTGTGTTATCACCCACTAAGACTTGGAGGTGACGTAAAAACTGTGACGGCGACCGATCACCTAGTGTTTCACCTTGAAAAAGTCTTTGGATTCTTTGACTATCTGATAATGATAAACGGTTCATTATCTCTCGTCTTAAGATGGTGTATGGTTGTGGTGATGGTGGACTTAAAATCAAGTCACGGACTTCTTTGGCGACTGAAGGAGGAAGGATAGAACACAAGTCTCTATAGCGAATCCCTTCAGATTTGATATTGTGTCTCGTGAAATAATGCTCTAGTTGAGCAAACCACAACTCAGGATCACTACGATCAAATTCTGGAAGTCGGGATTTCGTAGTCATAACAGTGTCTATCTCCACTGGTGACAAATCCTCCAGATTATGGGTTTCTATTGAGTCTGACATGAGGTATGTGACAAATATAGCAATAAAGTTAGCACAAAAAGTGGTTACTATAACACGAATAACTTAAGATAATACGGAATAAACTAGTTATATACTCAAATTAGTTTACGGATAATCAGGTCTACTTTTACGATTAAGTAAAAAAATGTTAATAACAGAAATGAGGTTAAATTTGTGTTCAAAAAGGGCTCACCAATTTCGTGCCTTAAGGTAACCCTCGTGCTATTGATAGAAGAAACCAGAGAAGTAGTGAATAGGTCTTTATTTCGATCTTAGCGCGGTCACAGTGGAGCGTGGGATTATCTGTTCAGACAAACAAAGGCTCTCAACATTCAATATAAGATAATAGGAAATATAACGCTTATGCAAAACAAGGAAGTGAATGAATAATTGACCAAAACCATTTGGCATATGCTTGATTTAGAACAACATATATAAGCGAACAATATTGTTTTCGATTAGATCCTCATCAGGCTTTACTCTAATATACAGTAATATTTATATGCATATACGAAATTATTAAACCAATCAAGGTAGTTTATAAGTCAATGATAACAATGGAAAAGATTACATAATAAGTAAAATGTGAAAAGTACAAATTGATGGTGTGACAACAGGTGTATTAGTTTTTGATAAGCAATAATAATAAAGGTTCAAATCAATGTTACATAATCTGAAATAGGTCAATGATTAGAAAAATATAGAAACTGAGATAACAATTATAAAATTATAAGATGACGTAATAAGAAATGTTCAGATAATTGGACCATGAAACGTATAGTTGAGAGAAAATAAAGTGGTAGGAGGGTGTGAAGAAAAAAATAATAAACGAAGAGAATAAATAAATAAATAAATACATTCATTTATAATTGTTATCTCAGTTTCTATATTTTTCTAATCATTGACCTATTTCAGATTATGTAACATTGATTTGAACCTTTATTATTATTGCTTATCAAAAACTAATACACCTGTTGTCACACCATCAATTTGTACTTTTCACATTTTACTTATTATGTAATCTTTTCCATTGTTATCATTGACTTATGAACTACCTTGATTGGTTTAATAATTTCGTATATGCATATAAATATTACTGTATATTAGAGTAAAGCCTGATGAGGATCTAATCGAAAACAATATTGTTCGCTTATATATGTTGTTCTAAATTTACAATATGGGAATATTTCAAATTTTGAAGTCACGTGGGGATTCGATTGCATTTAAGGTGCTCAATGAGTTTCTAAAGTTTAATGCTCGTCTCACTGAAGCGAAAACATCGTTGGAATTTATTAATGATTGTATGCGGAATGATAGATATCCTAAAATATATTGGAAATGTTTACGCCGGAACAAAGTTTATCCGAATGCCAGAACCCTTAAACGGCATGCACTTAACCAAACGGATTCATTAAAATTACACATAAACAATCTAGAAAGAAATCTTTCACAAAGAGAATATATGCTCGATAACCTACCACAGGAAATAAAATCACAATTTATGGATTATAATAACATGGTGGCAAAAAGTAGATCAGAAAAACTGGGAGCAAAACTAATTCAGTCACTGGAACCTCATAAACCTGAAAGAAAATTTCCTATGGACCCTGAGCGGTACGTTCATAATTTCTCTAGTGTTACATTAGACGCATTGCAAGTAGAGGCATTGTCACTCGGCCCTAGGTTTTGCGACTATAGTAATAAAATAAACCAACTAGATACAGATGTACAGTTTGAAAATTTATTTACACAAACAACAGATTTGGTGCCTACTTCTCCTGAGGAATTAACCAGGTTTAAGACCACGTTGGTAGACATCTGACAACAATACAAAAATAGTAAATGTACGGTGAAAACTCCACTTACCAAACAGCACCGAGATGCTTTACATGTACTTAGAAACGACAATACTCTAATCATAAGCAAGCCGGACAAAGGAGGGGGGCTAGTTCTTATGAACAAAGCTGATTACATTAATAAAATGAACGTGATTTTGAATGATCCGACAAAATTTCAGAAACTCAACGACATTAAGGACTTAAATATGAAGGCAGAAAAATTGCTGACTATCTCACTGAAGGAATTAAGAAATAAAGGTATTCTCACTCCTGACTTACATGACTCACTCAAGCCTACTGGATCGAACACACCGCGACTATATGGTTTACCTAAAGTTCACAAGACAGGTCTTCCTCTTCGCCCAGTTTGAGATATGTATAATTCGCCTTATCATAAAACTGCAAAGTGGCTAGTTCGTATCCTAAACCCCTTACACAAATTAGTCGTCAATAGAAGCGTGAAAGACGTCTTCGATTTCATATCTAAAGTGGAACATATAAATTTAAATGGGAAACGAATGATATCTTTAGATGTTGCTTCCCTGTTCACCAATGTGCCGTTAACAGAGACTATCGATTTTGTGTGCCAACAACTGCAGGAAAAACAAATCAATATTGGAATTCCTGGGGTTAGTCTTAAAGAATTACTTTTAAAATGCACAATGAATGTCCATTTTGTCTTTAATAACACATATTATAGACAGATTGATGGTATAGCGATGGGTTCGCCACTAGGTCCCATCCTTGCGGATTTTTTTCTGGCGAAACTAGAAAACGGACCTCTCAAGGAGGTTATCAATAAACTGGATTTCTACTGTCGTTACGTTGATGACACCTTCATCATTGCCGATCAAAACCTTAGAAAAGAACAACTACTGGAACTATTTAATAACAAACATCCTGCTATTAAATTTACATGTGAGGAGGAAATAGATAACAAACTAAATTTTCTGGACGTTTTGTTAAGTAGAAAAGAAGATGGTTCTATCAGCAGGGGTGTGTATAGGAAAAGTTCTTCGCCTAGCCAATACACACATTTTTTAAGCTTTGTGCCTCTTCATTATAAGAGAAACTTAGTCAAATGCCTTGCAAATAGAGCTCTTAAGATATGCTCAGTCGACACTATCGATAGAGAATTACAACACATTCATAATATTTTGATTGAATTAGGATATCCACTGGGTTTCCTGAAGAAACACTTGCGCGTAAAAAACAGGAAAATAGTGACCCTGACGGCTAATAAGAAACCACTTTTCTTGAAACTGCAATTCAATGGTGATGTGGCTAGCGATGTATTACGAGATAGATTGACTAAATCAGTAAAGAGAACGTTTAATGCTGCCAACCTCTGCCTATCGTATTCGACCCGATCGATGGTGATTCCGCAATTGAAGGATAAGTTACCTGGTTATGCCACTTCTATGTGTATCTACGAATTCAGCTGCTCCTGTGGAGAAAGCTATATCGGGCGCACTACCAGGCAACTGAACCAACGAGTTAGTGAACACCTCCCTTCGTGGTTAGGAAAAGGCTATGTCAAAACAATACGCAGCTCGGTTCTATCACACTTGATCGATAGCGGTCATATAGTGGACAGAAACAAGTCGTTCAAAGTTATTTATCGGATTCCCACTAGTTTTCCTTATGGTGTTCGATCTCGTCTCTTACACATAGCAGAAGCTATAGGAATCCGAGCCAACAAGCCAAGTCTTTGTGTCCAGAAGAAATTTGTAACTCCCTTATCTCTCCCTTGGCCTTAAGTAATAAATGAATGTATTTATTTATTTATTTATTCTCTTCGTTTATTATTTTTTTCTTCACACCCTCCTACCACTTTATTTTCTCTCAACTATACGTTTCATGGTCCAATTATCTGAACATTTCTTATTACGTCATCTTATAATTTTATAATTGTTATCTCAGTTTCTATATTTTTCTAATCATTGACCTATTTCAGATTATGTAACATTGATTTGAACCTTTATTATTATTGCTTATCAAAAACTAATACACCTGTTGTCACACCATCAATTTGTACTTTTCACATTTTACTTATTATGTAATCTTTTCCATTGTTATCATTGACTTATAAACTACCTTGATTGGTTTAATAATTTCGTATATGCATATAAATATTACTGTATATTAGAGTAAAGCCTGATGAGGATCTAATCGAAAACAATATTGTTCGCTTATATATGTTGTTCTAAATTTACAATATGGGAATATTTCAAATTTTGAAGTCACGTGGGGATCCGATTGCATTTAAGGTGCTCAATGAGTTCCTAAAGTTTAATGCTCGTCTCACTGAAGCGAAAACATCGTTGGAATTTATTAATGATTGTATGCGGAATGATAGATATCCTAAAATATATTGGAAATGTTTACGCCGGAACAAAGTTTATCCGAATGCCAGAACCCTTAAACGGCATGCACTTAACCAAACGGATTCATTAAAATTACACATAAACAATCTAGAAAGAAATCTTTCACAAAGAGAATATATGCTCGATAACCTACCACAGGAAATAAAATCACAATTTATGGATTATAATAACATGGTGGCAAAAAGTAGATCAGAAAAACTGGGAGCAAAACTAATTCAGTCACTGGAACCTCATAAACCTGAAAGAAAATTTCCTATGGACCCTGAGCGGTACGTTCATAATTTCTCTAGTGTTACATTAGACGCATTGCAAGTAGAGGCATTGTCACTCGGCCCTAGGTTTTGCGACTATAGTAATAAAATAAACCAACTAGATACAGATGTACAGTTTGAAAATTTATTTACACAAACAACAGATTTGGTGCCTACTTCTCCTGAGGAATTAACCAGGTTTAAGACCACGTTGGTAGACATCTGACAACAATACAAAAATAGTAAATGTACGGTGAAAACTCCACTTACCAAACAGCACCGAGATGCTTTACATGTACTTAGAAACGACAATACTCTAATCATAAGCAAGCCGGACAAAGGAGGGGGGCTAGTTCTTATGAACAAAGCTGATTACATTAATAAAATGAACGTGATTTTGAATGATCCGACAAAATTTCAGAAACTCAACGACATTAAGGACTTAAATATGAAGGCAGAAAAATTGCTGACTATCTCACTGAAGGAATTAAGAAATAAAGGTATTCTCACTCCTGACTTACATGACTCACTCAAGCCTACTGGATCGAACACACCGCGACTATATGGTTTACCTAAAGTTCACAAGACAGGTCTTCCTCTTCGCCCAGTTTGAGATATGTATAATTCGCCTTATCATAAAACTGCAAAGTGGCTAGTTCGTATCCTAAACCCCTTACACAAATTAGTCGTCAATAGAAGCGTGAAAGACGTCTTCGATTTCATATCTAAAGTGGAACATATAAATTTAAATGGGAAACGAATGATATCTTTAGATGTTGCTTCCCTGTTCACCAATGTGCCGTTAACAGAGACTATCGATTTTGTGTGCCAACAACTGCAGGAAAAACAAATCAATATTGGAATTCCTGGGGTTAGTCTTAAAGAATTACTTTTAAAATGCACAATGAATGTCCATTTTGTCTTTAATAACACATATTATAGACAGATTGATGGTATAGCGATGGGTTCGCCACTAGGTCCCATCCTTGCGGATTTTTTTCTGGCGAAACTAGAAAACGGACCTCTCAAGGAGGTTATCAATAAACTGGATTTCTACTGTCGTTACGTTGATGACACCTTCATCATTGCCGATCAAAACCTTAGAAAAGAACAACTACTGGAACTATTTAATAACAAACATCCTGCTATTAAATTTACATGTGAGGAGGAAATAGATAACAAACTAAATTTTCTGGACGTTTTGTTAAGTAGAAAAGAAGATGGTTCTATCAGCAGGGGTGTGTATAGGAAAAGTTCTTCGCCTAGCCAATACACACATTTTTTAAGCTTTGTGCCTCTTCATTATAAGAGAAACTTAGTCAAATGCCTTGCAAATAGAGCTCTTAAGATATGCTCAGTCGACACTATCGATAGAGAATTACAACACATTCATAATATTTTGATTGAATTAGGATATCCACTGGGTTTCCTGAAGAAACACTTGCGCGTAAAAAACAGGAAAATAGTGACCCTGACGGCTAATAAGAAACCACTTTTCTTGAAACTGCAATTCAATGGTGATGTGGCTAGCGATGTATTACGAGATAGATTGACTAAATCAGTAAAGAGAACGTTTAATGCTGCCAACCTCTGCCTATCGTATTCGACCCGATCGATGGTGATTCCGCAATTGAAGGATAAGTTACCTGGTTATGCCACTTCTATGTGTATCTACGAATTCAGCTGCTCCTGTGGAGAAAGCTATATCGGGCGCACTACCAGGCAACTGAACCAACGAGTTAGTGAACACCTCCCTTCGTGGTTAGGAAAAGGCTATGTCAAAACAATACGCAGCTCGGTTCTATCACACTTGATCGATAGCGGTCATATAGTGGACAGAAACAAGTCGTTCAAAGTTATTTATCGGATTCCCACTAGTTTTCCTTATGGTGTTCGATCTCGTCTCTTACACATAGCAGAAGCTATAGGAATCCGAGCCAACAAGCCAAGTCTTTGTGTCCAGAAGAAATTTGTAACTCCCTTATCTCTCCCTTGGCCTTAAGTAATAAATGAATGTATTTATTTATTTATTTATTCTCTTCGTTTATTATTTTTTTCTTCACACCCTCCTACCACTTTATTTTCTCTCAACTATACGTTTCATGGTCCAATTATCTGAACATTTCTTATTACGTCATCTTATAATTTTATAATTGTTATCTCAGTTTCTATATTTTTCTAATCATTGACCTATTTCAGATTATGTAACATTGATTTGAACCTTTATTATTATTGCTTATCAAAAACTAATACACCTGTTGTCACACCATCAATTTGTACTTTTCACATTTTACTTATTATGTAATCTTTTCCATTGTTATCATTGACTTATAAACTACCTTGATTGGTTTAATAATTTCGTATATGCATATAAATATTACTGTATATTAGAGTAAAGCCTGATGAGGATCTAATCGAAAACAATATTGTTCGCTTATATATGTTGTTCTAAATTTACAATATGGGAATATTTCAAATTTTGAAGTCACGTGGGGATCCGATTGCATTTAAGGTGCTCAATGAGTTCCTAAAGTTTAATGCTCGTCTCACTGAAGCGAAAACATCGTTGGAATTTATTAATGATTGTATGCGGAATGATAGATATCCTAAAATATATTGGAAATGTTTACGCCGGAACAAAGTTTATCCGAATGCCAGAACCCTTAAACGGCATGCACTTAACCAAACGGATTCATTAAAATTACACATAAACAATCTAGAAAGAAATCTTTCACAAAGAGAATATATGCTCGATAACCTACCACAGGAAATAAAATCACAATTTATGGATTATAATAACATGGTGGCAAAAAGTAGATCAGAAAAACTGGGAGCAAAACTAATTCAGTCACTGGAACCTCATAAACCTGAAAGAAAATTTCCTATGGACCCTGAGC
The DNA here is from genome assembly GCA_944470425.2 of Schistosoma bovis. Classification (NCBI taxonomy): domain Eukaryota; kingdom Metazoa; phylum Platyhelminthes; class Trematoda; order Strigeidida; family Schistosomatidae; genus Schistosoma; species Schistosoma bovis. The sequence goes on along the minus strand of CALYCU020000017.1, from coordinate 18,418 downwards.
GGTACGTTCATAATTTCTCTAGTGTTACATTAGACGCATTGCAAGTAGAGGCATTGTCACTCGGCCCTAGGTTTTGCGACTATAGTAATAAAATAAACCAACTAGATACAGATGTACAGTTTGAAAATTTATTTACACAAACAACAGATTTGGTGCCTACTTCTCCTGAGGAATTAACCAGGTTTAAGACCACGTTGGTAGACATCTGACAACAATACAAAAATAGTAAATGTACGGTGAAAACTCCACTTACCAAACAGCACCGAGATGCTTTACATGTACTTAGAAACGACAATACTCTAATCATAAGCAAGCCGGACAAAGGAGGGGGGCCAGTTCTTATGAACAAAGCTGATTACATTAATAAAATGAACGTGATTTTGAATGATCCGACAAAATTTCAGAAACTCAACGACATTAAGGACTTAAATATGAAGGCAGAAAAATTGCTGACTATCTCACTGAAGGAATTAAGAAATAAAGGTATTCTCACTCCTGACTTACATGACTCACTCAAGCCTACTGGATCGAACACACCGCGACTATATGGTTTACCTAAAGTTCACAAGACAGGTCTTCCTCTTCGCCCAGTTTTAGATATGTATAATTCGCCTTATCATAAAACTGCAAAGTGGCTAGTTCGTATCCTAAACCCCTTACACAAATTAGTCGTCAATAGAAGCGTGAAAGACGTCTTCGATTTCATATCTAAAGTGGAACATATAAATTTAAATGGGAAACGAATGATATCTTTAGATGTTGCTTCCCTGTTCACCAATGTGCCGTTAACAGAGACTATCGATTTTGTGTGCCAACAACTGCAGGAAAAACAAATCAATATTGGAATTCCTGGGGTTAGTCTTAAAGAATTACTTTTAAAATGCACAATGAATGTCCATTTTGTCTTTAATAACACATATTATAGACAGATTGATGGTATAGCGATGGGTTCGCCACTAGGTCCCATCCTTGCGGATTTTTTTCTGGCGAAACTAGAAAACGGACCTCTCAAGGAGGTTATCAATAAACTGGATTTCTACTGTCGTTACGTTGATGACACCTTCATCATTGCCGATCAAAACCTTAGAAAAGAACAACTACTGGAACTATTTAATAACAAACATCCTGCTATTAAATTTACATGTGAGGAGGAAATAGATAACAAACTAAATTTTCTGGACGTTTTGTTAAGTAGAAAAGAAGATGGTTCTATCAGCAGGGGTGTGTATAGGAAAAGTTCTTCGCCTAGCCAATACACACATTTTTTAAGCTTTGTGCCTCTTCATTATAAGAGAAACTTAGTCAAATGCCTTGCAAATAGAGCTCTTAAGATATGCTCAGTCGACACTATCGATAGAGAATTACAACACATTCATAATATTTTGATTGAATTAGGATATCCACTGGGTTTCCTGAAGAAACACTTGCGCGTAAAAAACAGGAAAATAGTGACCCTGACGGCTAATAAGAAACCACTTTTCTTGAAACTGCAATTCAATGGTGATGTGGCTAGCGATGTATTACGAGATAGATTGACTAAATCAGTAAAGAGAACGTTTAATGCTGCCAACCTCTGCCTATCGTATTCGACCCGATCGATGGTGATTCCGCAATTGAAGGATAAGTTACCTGGTTATGCCACTTCTATGTGTATCTACGAATTCAGCTGCTCCTGTGGAGAAAGCTATATCGGGCGCACTACCAGGCAACTGAACCAACGAGTTAGTGAACACCTCCCTTCGTGGTTAGGAAAAGGCTATGTCAAAACAATACGCAGCTCGGTTCTATCACACTTGATCGATAGCGGTCATATAGTGGACAGAAACAAGTCGTTCAAAGTTATTTATCGGATTCCCACTAGTTTTCCTTATGGTGTTCGATCTCGTCTCTTACACATAGCAGAAGCTATAGGAATCCGAGCCAACAAGCCAAGTCTTTGTGTCCAGAAGAAATTTGTAACTCCCTTATCTCTCCCTTGGCCTTAAGTAATAAATGAATGTATTTATTTATTTATTTATTCTCTTCGTTTATTATTTTTTTCTTCACACCCTCCTACCACTTTATTTTCTCTCAACTATACGTTTCATGGTCCAATTATCTGAACATTTCTTATTACGTCATCTTATAATTTTATAATTGTTATCTCAGTTTCTATATTTTTCTAATCATTGACCTATTTCAGATTATGTAACATTGATTTGAACCTTTATTATTATTGCTTATCAAAAACTAATACACCTGTTGTCACACCATCAATTTGTACTTTTCACATTTTACTTATTATGTAATCTTTTCCATTGTTATCATTGACTTATAAACTACCTTGATTGGTTTAATAATTTCGTATATGCATATAAATATTACTGTATATTAGAGTAAAGCCTGATGAGGATCTAATCGAAAACAATATTGTTCGCTTATATATGTTGTTCTAAATTTACAATATGGGAATATTTCAAATTTTGAAGTCACGTGGGGATCCGATTGCATTTAAGGTGCTCAATGAGTTCCTAAAGTTTAATGCTCGTCTCACTGAAGCGAAAACATCGTTGGAATTTATTAATGATTGTATGCGGAATGATAGATATCCTAAAATATATTGGAAATGTTTACGCCGGAACAAAGTTTATCCGAATGCCAGAACCCTTAAACGGCATGCACTTAACCAAACGGATTCATTAAAATTACACATAAACAATCTAGAAAGAAATCTTTCACAAAGAGAATATATGCTCGATAACCTACCACAGGAAATAAAATCACAATTTATGGATTATAATAACATGGTGGCAAAAAGTAGATCAGAAAAACTGGGAGCAAAACTAATTCAGTCACTGGAACCTCATAAACCTGAAAGAAAATTTCCTATGGACCCTGAGCGGTACGTTCATAATTTCTCTAGTGTTACATTAGACGCATTGCAAGTAGAGGCATTGTCACTCGGCCCTAGGTTTTGCGACTATAGTAATAAAATAAACCAACTAGATACAGATGTACAGTTTGAAAATTTATTTACACAAACAACAGATTTGGTGCCTACTTCTCCTGAGGAATTAACCAGGTTTAAGACCACGTTGGTAGACATCTGACAACAATACAAAAATAGTAAATGTACGGTGAAAACTCCACTTACCAAACAGCACCGAGATGCTTTACATGTACTTAGAAACGACAATACTCTAATCATAAGCAAGCCGGACAAAGGAGGGGGGCTAGTTCTTATGAACAAAGCTGATTACATTAATAAAATGAACGTGATTTTGAATGATCCGACAAAATTTCAGAAACTCAACGACATTAAGGACTTAAATATGAAGGCAGAAAAATTGCTGACTATCTCACTGAAGGAATTAAGAAATAAAGGTATTCTCACTCCTGACTTACATGACTCACTCAAGCCTACTGGATCGAACACACCGCGACTATATGGTTTACCTAAAGTTCACAAGACAGGTCTTCCTCTTCGCCCAGTTTGAGATATGTATAATTCGCCTTATCATAAAACTGCAAAGTGGCTAGTTCGTATCCTAAACCCCTTACACAAATTAGTCGTCAATAGAAGCGTGAAAGACGTCTTCGATTTCATATCTAAAGTGGAACATATAAATTTAAATGGGAAACGAATGATATCTTTAGATGTTGCTTCCCTGTTCACCAATGTGCCGTTAACAGAGACTATCGATTTTGTGTGCCAACAACTGCAGGAAAAACAAATCAATATTGGAATTCCTGGGGTTAGTCTTAAAGAATTACTTTTAAAATGCACAATGAATGTCCATTTTGTCTTTAATAACACATATTATAGACAGATTGATGGTATAGCGATGGGTTCGCCACTAGGTCCCATCCTTGCGGATTTTTTTCTGGCGAAACTAGAAAACGGACCTCTCAAGGAGGTTATCAATAAACTGGATTTCTACTGTCGTTACGTTGATGACACCTTCATCATTGCCGATCAAAACCTTAGAAAAGAACAACTACTGGAACTATTTAATAACAAACATCCTGCTATTAAATTTACATGTGAGGAGGAAATAGATAACAAACTAAATTTTCTGGACGTTTTGTTAAGTAGAAAAGAAGATGGTTCTATCAGCAGGGGTGTGTATAGGAAAAGTTCTTCGCCTAGCCAATACACACATTTTTTAAGCTTTGTGCCTCTTCATTATAAGAGAAACTTAGTCAAATGCCTTGCAAATAGAGCTCTTAAGATATGCTCAGTCGACACTATCGATAGAGAATTACAACACATTCATAATATTTTGATTGAATTAGGATATCCACTGGGTTTCCTGAAGAAACACTTGCGCGTAAAAAACAGGAAAATAGTGACCCTGACGGCTAATAAGAAACCACTTTTCTTGAAACTGCAATTCAATGGTGATGTGGCTAGCGATGTATTACGAGATAGATTGACTAAATCAGTAAAGAGAACGTTTAATGCTGCCAACCTCTGCCTATCGTATTCGACCCGATCGATGGTGATTCCGCAATTGAAGGATAAGTTACCTGGTTATGCCACTTCTATGTGTATCTACGAATTCAGCTGCTCCTGTGGAGAAAGCTATATCGGGCGCACTACCAGGCAACTGAACCAACGAGTTAGTGAACACCTCCCTTCGTGGTTAGGAAAAGGCTATGTCAAAACAATACGCAGCTCGGTTCTATCACACTTGATCGATAGCGGTCATATAGTGGACAGAAACAAGTCGTTCAAAGTTATTTATCGGATTCCCACTAGTTTTCCTTATGGTGTTCGATCTCGTCTCTTACACATAGCAGAAGCTATAGGAATCCGAGCCAACAAGCCAAGTCTTTGTGTCCAGAAGAAATTTGTAACTCCCTTATCTCTCCCTTGGCCTTAAGTAATAAATGAATGTATTTATTTATTTATTTATTCTCTTCGTTTATTATTTTTTTCTTCACACCCTCCTACCACTTTATTTTCTCTCAACTATACGTTTCATGGTCCAATTATCTGAACATTTCTTATTACGTCATCTTATAATTTTATAATTGTTATCTCAGTTTCTATATTTTTCTAATCATTGACCTATTTCAGATTATGTAACATTGATTTGAACCTTTATTATTATTGCTTATCAAAAACTAATACACCTGTTGTCACACCATCAATTTGTACTTTTCACATTTTACTTATTATGTAATCTTTTCCATTGTTATCATTGACTTATAAACTACCTTGATTGGTTTAATAATTTCGTATATGCATATAAATATTACTGTATATTAGAGTAAAGCCTGATGAGGATCTAATCGAAAACAATATTGTTCGCTTATATATGTTGTTCTAAATTTACAATATGGGAATATTTCAAATTTTGAAGTTACGTGGGGATTCGATTGCATTTAAGGTGCTCAATGAGTTTCTAAAGTTTAATGCTCGTCTCACTGAAGCGAAAACATCGTTGGAATTTATTAATGATTGTATACGGAATGATAGATATCCTAAAATATATTGGAAATGTTTACGCCGGAACAAAGTTTATCCGAATGCCAGAACCCTTAAACGGCATGCACTTAACCAAACGGATTCATTAAAATTACACATAAACAATCTAGAAAGAAATCTTTCACAAAGAGAATATATGCTCGATAACCTACCACAGGAAATAAAATCACAATTTATGGATTATAATAACATGGTGGCAAAAAGTAGATCAGAAAAACTGGGAGCAAAACTAATTCAGTCACTGGAACCTCATAAACCTGAAAGAAAATTTCCTATGGACCCTGAGCGGTACGTTCATAATTTCTCTAGTGTTACATTAGACGCATTGCAAGTAGAGGCATTGTCACTCGGCCCTAGGTTTTGCGACTATAGTAATAAAATAAACCAACTAGATACAGATGTACAGTTTGAAAATTTATTTACACAAACAACAGATTTGGTGCCTACTTCTCCTGAGGAATTAACCAGGTTTAAGACCACGTTGGTAGACATCTGACAACAATACAAAAATAGTAAATGTACGGTGAAAACTCCACTTACCAAACAGCACCGAGATGCTTTACATGTACTTAGAAACGATAATACTCTAATCATAAGCAAGCCGGACAAAGGAGAGGGGCTAGTTCTTATGAACAAAGCTGATTACATTAATAAAATGAACGTGATTTTGAATGATCCGACAAAATTTCAGAAACTCAACGACATTAAGGACTTAAATATGAAGGCAGAAAAATTGCTGACTATCTCACTGAAGGAATTAAGAAATAAAGGTATTCTCACTCCTGACTTACATGACTCACTCAAGCCTACTGGATCGAACACACCGCGACTATATGGTTTACCTAAAGTTCACAAGACAGGTCTTCCTCTTCGCCCAGTTTGAGATATGTATAATTCGCCTTATCATAAAACTGCAAAGTGGCTAGTTCGTATCCTAAACCCCTTACACAAATTAGTCGTCAATAGAAGCGTGAAAGACGTCTTCGATTTCATATCTAAAGTGGAACATATAAATTTAAATGGGAAACGAATGATATCTTTAGATGTTGCTTCCCTGTTCACCAATGTGCCGTTAACAGAGACTATCGATTTTGTGTGCCAACAACTGCAGGAAAAACAAATCAATATTGGAATTCCTGGGGTTAGTCTTAAAGAATTACTTTTAAAATGCACAATGAATGTCCATTTTGTCTTTAATAACACATATTATAGACAGATTGATGGTATAGCGATGGGTTCGCCACTAGGTCCCATCCTTGCGGATTTTTTTCTGGCGAAACTAGAAAACGGACCTCTCAAGGAGGTTATCAATAAACTGGATTTCTACTGTCGTTACGTTGATGACACCTTCATCATTGCCGATCAAAACCTTAGAAAAGAACAACTACTGGAACTATTTAATAACAAACATCCTGCTATTAAATTTACATGTGAGGAGGAAATAGATAACAAACTAAATTTTCTGGACGTTTTGTTAAGTAGAAAAGAAGATGGTTCTATCAGCAGGGGTGTGTATAGGAAAAGTTCTTCGCCTAGCCAATACACACATTTTTTAAGCTTTGTGCCTCTTCATTATAAGAGAAACTTAGTCAAATGCCTTGCAAATAGAGCTCTTAAGATATGCTCAGTCGACACTATCGATAGAGAATTACAACACATTCATAATATTTTGATTGAATTAGGATATCCACTGGGTTTCCTGAAGAAACACTTGCGCGTAAAAAACAGGAAAATAGTGACCCTGACGGCTAATAAGAAACCACTTTTCTTGAAACTGCAATTCAATGGTGATGTGGCTAGCGATGTATTACGAGATAGATTGACTAAATCAGTAAAGAGAACGTTTAATGCTGCCAACCTCTGCCTATCGTATTCGACCCGATCGATGGTGATTCCGCAATTGAAGGATAAGTTACCTGGTTATGCCACTTCTATGTGTATCTACGAATTCAGCTGCTCCTGTGGAGAAAGCTATATCGGGCGCACTACCAGGCAACTGAACCAACGAGTTAGTGAACACCTCCCTTCGTGGTTAGGAAAAGGCTATGTCAAAACAATACGCAGCTCGGTTCTATCACACTTGATCGATAGCGGTCATATAGTGGACAGAAACAAGTCGTTCAAAGTTATTTATCGGATTCCCACTAGTTTTCCTTATGGTGTTCGATCTCGTCTCTTACACATAGCAGAAGCTATAGGAATCCGAGCCAACAAGCCAAGTCTTTGTGTCCAGAAGAAATTTGTAACTCCCTTATCTCTCCCTTGGCCTTAAGTAATAAATGAATGTATTTATTTATTTATTTATTCTCTTCGTTTATTATTTTTTTCTTCACACCCTCCTACCACTTTATTTTCTCTCAACTATACGTTTCATGGTCCAATTATCTGAACATTTCTTATTACGTCATCTTATAATTTTATAATTGTTATCTCAGTTTCTATATTTTTCTAATCATTGACCTATTTCAGATTATGTAACATTGATTTGAACCTTTATTATTATTGCTTATCAAAAACTAATACACCTGTTGTCACACCATCAATTTGTACTTTTCACATTTTACTTATTATGTAATCTTTTCCATTGTTATCATTGACTTATAAACTACCTTGATTGGTTTAATAATTTCGTATATGCATATAAATATTACTGTATATTAGAGTAAAGCCTGATGAGGATCTAATCGAAAACAATATTGTTCGCTTATATATGTTGTTCTAAATTTACAATATGGGAATATTTCAAATTTTGAAGTCACGTGGGGATCCGATTGCATTTAAGGTGCTCAATGAGTTCCTAAAGTTTAATGCTCGTCTCACTGAAGCGAAAACATCGTTGGAATTTATTAATGATTGTATGCGGAATGATAGATATCCTAAAATATATTGGAAATGTTTACGCCGGAACAAAGTTTATCCGAATGCCAGAACCCTTAAACGGCATGCACTTAACCAAACGGATTCATTAAAATTACACATAAACAATCTAGAAAGAAATCTTTCACAAAGAGAATATATGCTCGATAACCTACCACAGGAAATAAAATCACAATTTATGGATTATAATAACATGGTGGCAAAAAGTAGATCAGAAAAACTGGGAGCAAAACTAATTCAGTCACTGGAACCTCATAAACCTGAAAGAAAATTTCCTATGGACCCTGAGCGGTACGTTCATAATTTCTCTAGTGTTACATTAGACGCATTGCAAGTAGAGGCATTGTCACTCGGCCCTAGGTTTTGCGACTATAGTAATAAAATAAACCAACTAGATACAGATGTACAGTTTGAAAATTTATTTACACAAACAACAGATTTGGTGCCTACTTCTCCTGAGGAATTAACCAGGTTTAAGACCACGTTGGTAGACATCTGACAACAATACAAAAATAGTAAATGTACGGTGAAAACTCCACTTACCAAACAGCACCGAGATGCTTTACATGTACTTAGAAACGATAATACTCTAATCATAAGCAAGCCGGACAAAGGAGAGGGGCTAGTTCTTATGAACAAAGCTGATTACATTAATAAAATGAACGTGATTTTGAATGATCCGACAAAATTTCAGAAACTCAACGACATTAAGGACTTAAATATGAAGGCAGAAAAATTGCTGACTATCTCACTGAAGGAATTAAGAAATAAAGGTATTCTCACTCCTGACTTACATGACTCACTCAAGCCTACTGGATCGAACACACCGCGACTATATGGTTTACCTAAAGTTCACAAGACAGGTCTTCCTCTTCGCCCAGTTTTAGATATGTATAATTCGCCTTATCATAAAACTGCAAAGTGGCTAGTTCGTATCCTAAACCCCTTACACAAATTAGTCGTCAATAGAAGCGTGAAAGACGTCTTCGATTTCATATCTAAAGTGGAACATATAAATTTAAATGGGAAACGAATGATATCTTTAGATGTTGCTTCCCTGTTCACCAATGTGCCGTTAACAGAGACTATCGATTTTGTGTGCCAACAACTGCAGGAAAAACAAATCAATATTGGAATTCCTGGGGTTAGTCTTAAAGAATTACTTTTAAAATGCACAATGAATGTCCATTTTGTCTTTAATAACACATATTATAGACAGATTGATGGTATAGCGATGGGTTCGCCACTAGGTCCCATCCTTGCGGATTTTTTTCTGGCGAAACTAGAAAACGGACCTCTCAAGGAGGTTATCAATAAACTGGATTTCTACTGTCGTTACGTTGATGACACCTTCATCATTGCCGATCAAAACCTTAGAAAAGAACAACTACTGGAACTATTTAATAACAAACATCCTGCTATTAAATTTACATGTGAGGAGGAAATAGATAACAAACTAAATTTTCTGGACGTTTTGTTAAGTAGAAAAGAAGATGGTTCTATCAGCAGGGGTGTGTATAGGAAAAGTTCTTCGCCTAGCCAATACACACATTTTTTAAGCTTTGTGCCTCTTCATTATAAGAGAAACTTAGTCAAATGCCTTGCAAATAGAGCTCTTAAGATATGCTCAGTCGACACTATCGATAGAGAATTACAACACATTCATAATATTTTGATTGAATTAGGATATCCACTGGGTTTCCTGAAGAAACACTTGCGCGTAAAAAACAGGAAAATAGTGACCCTGACGGCTAATAAGAAACCACTTTTCTTGAAACTGCAATTCAATGGTGATGTGGCTAGCGATGTATTACGAGATAGATTGACTAAATCAGTAAAGAGAACGTTTAATGCTGCCAACCTCTGCCTATCGTATTCGACCCGATCGATGGTGATTCCGCAATTGAAGGATAAGTTACCTGGTTATGCCACTTCTATGTGTATCTACGAATTCAGCTGCTCCTGTGGAGAAAGCTATATCGGGCGCACTACCAGGCAACTGAACCAACGAGTTAGTGAACACCTCCCTTCGTGGTTAGGAAAAGGCTATGTCAAAACAATACGCAGCTCGGTTCTATCACACTTGATCGATAGCGGTCATATAGTGGACAGAAACAAGTCGTTCAAAGTTATTTATCGGATTCCCACTAGTTTTCCTTATGGTGTTCGATCTCGTCTCTTACACATAGCAGAAGCTATAGGAATCCGAGCCAACAAGCCAAGTCTTTGTGTCCAGAAGAAATTTGTAACTCCCTTATCTCTCCCTTGGCCTTAAGTAATAAATGAATGTATTTATTTATTTATTTATTCTCTTCGTTTATTATTTTTTTCTTCACACCCTCCTACCACTTTATTTTCTCTCAACTATACGTTTCATGGTCCAATTATCTGAACATTTCTTATTACGTCATCTTATAATTTTATAATTGTTATCTCAGTTTCTATATTTTTCTAATCATTGACCTATTTCAGATTATGTAACATTGATTTGAACCTTTATTATTATTGCTTATCAAAAACTAATACACCTGTTGTCACACCATCAATTTGTACTTTTCACATTTTACTTATTATGTAATCTTTTCCATTGTTATCATTGACTTATAAACTACCTTGATTGGTTTAATAATTTCGTATATGCATATAAATATTACTGTATATTAGAGTAAAGCCTGATGAGGATCTAATCGAAAACAATATTGTTCGCTTATATATGTTGTTCTAAATTTACAATATGGGAATATTTCAAATTTTGAAGTTACGTGGGGATTCGATTGCATTTAAGGTGCTCAATGAGTTCCTAAAGTTTAATGCTCGTCTCACTGAAGCGAAAACATCGTTGGAATTTATTAATGATTGTATGCGGAATGATAGATATCCTAAAATATATTGGAAATGTTTACGCCGGAACAAAGTTTATCCGAATGCCAGAACCCTTAAACGGCATGCACTTAACCAAACGGATTCATTAAAATTACACATAAACAATCTAGAAAGAAATCTTTCACAAAGAGAATATATGCTCGATAACCTACCACAGGAAATAAAATCACAATTTATGGATTATAATAACATGGTGGCAAAAAGTAGATCAGAAAAACTGGGAGCAAAACTAATTCAGTCACTGGAACCTCATAAACCTGAAAGAAAATTTCCTATGGACCCTGAGCGGTACGTTCATAATTTCTCTAGTGTTACATTAGACGCATTGCAAGTAGAGGCATTGTCACTCGGCCCTAGGTTTTGCGACTATAGTAATAAAATAAACCAACTAGATACAGATGTACAGTTTGAAAATTTATTTACACAAACAACAGATTTGGTGCCTACTTCTCCTGAGGAATTAACCAGGTTTAAGACCACGTTGGTAGACATCTGACAACAATACAAAAATAGTAAATGTACGGTGAAAACTCCACTTACCAAACAGCACCGAGATGCTTTACATGTACTTAGAAACGACAATACTCTAATCATAAGCAAGCCGGACAAAGGAGAGGGGCTAGTTCTTATGAACAAAGCTGATTACATTAATAAAATGAACGTGATTTTGAATGATCCGACAAAATTTCAGAAACTCAACGACATTAAGGACTTAAATATGAAGGCAGAAAAATTGCTGACTATCTCACTGAAGGAATTAAGAAATAAAGGTATTCTCACTCCTGACTTACATGACTCACTCAAGCCTACTGGATCGAACACACCGCGACTATATGGTTTACCTAAAGTTCACAAGACAGGTCTTCCTCTTCGCCCAGTTTGAGATATGTATAATTCGCCTTATCATAAAACTGCAAAGTGGCTAGTTCGTATCCTAAACCCCTTACACAAATTAGTCGTCAATAGAAGCGTGAAAGACGTCTTCGATTTCATATCTAAAGTGGAACATATAAATTTAAATGGGAAACGAATGATATCTTTAGATGTTGCTTCCCTGTTCACCAATGTGCCGTTAACAGAGACTATCGATTTTGTGTGCCAACAACTGCAGGAAAAACAAATCAATATTGGAATTCCTGGGGTTAGTCTTAAAGAATTACTTTTAAAATGCACAATGAATGTCCATTTTGTCTTTAATAACACATATTATAGACAGATTGATGGTATAGCGATGGGTTCGCCACTAGGTCCCATCCTTGCGGATTTTTTTCTGGCGAAACTAGAAAACGGACCTCTCAAGGAGGTTATCAATAAACTGGATTTCTACTGTCGTTACGTTGATGACACCTTCATCATTGCCGATCAAAACCTTAGAAAAGAACAACTACTGGAACTATTTAATAACAAACATCCTGCTATTAAATTTACATGTGAGGAGGAAATAGATAACAAACTAAATTTTCTGGACGTTTTGTTAAGTAGAAAAGAAGATGGTTCTATCAGCAGGGGTGTGTATAGGAAAAGTTCTTCGCCTAGCCAATACACACATTTTTTAAGCTTTGTGCCTCTTCATTATAAGAGAAACTTAGTCAAATGCCTTGCAAATAGAGCTCTTAAGATATGCTCAGTCGACACTATCGATAGAGAATTACAACACATTCATAATATTTTGATTGAATTAGGATATCCACTGGGTTTCCTGAAGAAACACTTGCGCGTAAAAAACAGGAAAATAGTGACCCTGACGGCTAATAAGAAACCACTTTTCTTGAAACTGCAATTCAATGGTGATGTGGCTAGCGATGTATTACGAGATAGATTGACTAAATCAGTAAAGAGAACGTTTAATGCTGCCAACCTCTGCCTATCGTATTCGACCCGATCGATGGTGATTCCGCAATTGAAGGATAAGTTACCTGGTTATGCCACTTCTATGTGTATCTACGAATTCAGCTGCTCCTGTGGAGAAAGCTATATCGGGCGCACTACCAGGCAACTGAACCAACGAGTTAGTGAACACCTCCCTTCGTGGTTAGGAAAAGGCTATGTCAAAACAATACGCAGCTCGGTTCTATCACACTTGATCGATAGCGGTCATATAGTGGACAGAAACAAGTCGTTCAAAGTTATTTATCGGATTCCCACTAGTTTTCCTTATGGTGTTCGATCTCGTCTCTTACACATAGCAGAAGCTATAGGAATCCGAGCCAACAAGCCAAGTCTTTGTGTCCAGAAGAAATTTGTAACTCCCTTATCTCTCCCTTGGCCTTAAGTAATAAATGAATGTATTTATTTATTTATTTATTCTCTTCGTTTATTATTTTTTTCTTCACACCCTCCTACCACTTTATTTTCTCTCAACTATACGTTTCATGGTCCAATTATCTGAACATTTCTTATTACGTCATCTTATAATTTTATAATTGTTATCTCAGTTTCTATATTTTTCTAATCATTGACCTATTTCAGATTATGTAACATTGATTTGAACCTTTATTATTATTGCTTATCAAAAACTAATACACCTGTTGTCACACCATCAATTTGTACTTTTCACATTTTACTTATTATGTAATCTTTTCCATTGTTATCATTGACTTATAAACTACCTTGATTGGTTTAATAATTTCGTATATGCATATAAATATTACTGTATATTAGAGTAAAGCCTGATGAGGATCTAATCGAAAACAATATTGTTCGCTTATATATGTTGTTCTAAATTTACAATATGGGAATATTTCAAATTTTGAAGTTACGTGGGGATTCGATTGCATTTAAGGTGCTCAATGAGTTCCTAAAGTTTAATGCTCGTCTCACTGAAGCGAAAACATCGTTGGAATTTATTAATGATTGTATGCGGAATGATAGATATCCTAAAATATATTGGAAATGTTTACGCCGGAACAAAGTTTATCCGAATGCCAGAACCCTTAAACGGCATGCACTTAACCAAACGGATTCATTAAAATTACACATAAACAATCTAGAAAGAAATCTTTCACAAAGAGAATATATGCTCGATAACCTACCACAGGAAATAAAATCACAATTTATGGATTATAATAACATGGTGGCAAAAAGTAGATCAGAAAAACTGGGAGCAAAACTAATTCAGTCACTGGAACCTCATAAACCTGAAAGAAAATTTCCTATGGACCCTGAGCGGTACGTTCATAATTTCTCTAGTGTTACATTAGACGCATTGCAAGTAGAGGCATTGTCACTCGGCCCTAGGTTTTGCGACTATAGTAATAAAATAAACCAACTAGATACAGATGTACAGTTTGAAAATTTATTTACACAAACAACAGATTTGGTGCCTACTTCTCCTGAGGAATTAACCAGGTTTAAGACCACGTTGGTAGACATCTGACAACAATACAAAAATAGTAAATGTACGGTGAAAACTCCACTTACCAAACAGCACCGAGATGCTTTACATGTACTTAGAAACGACAATACTCTAATCATAAGCAAGCCGGACAAAGGAGGGGGGCTAGTTCTTATGAACAAAGCTGATTACATTAATAAAATGAACGTGATTTTGAATGATCCGACAAAATTTCAGAAACTCAACGACATTAAGGACTTAAATATGAAGGCAGAAAAATTGCTGACTATCTCACTGAAGGAATTAAGAAATAAAGGTATTCTCACTCCTGACTTACATGACTCACTCAAGCCTACTGGATCGAACACACCGCGACTATATGGTTTACCTAAAGTTCACAAGACAGGTCTTCCTCTTCGCCCAGTTTGAGATATGTATAATTCGCCTTATCATAAAACTGCAAAGTGGCTAGTTCGTATCCTAAACCCCTTACACAAATTAGTCGTCAATAGAAGCGTGAAAGACGTCTTCGATTTCATATCTAAAGTGGAACATATAAATTTAAATGGGAAACGAATGATATCTTTAGATGTTGCTTCCCTGTTCACCAATGTGCCGTTAACAGAGACTATCGATTTTGTGTGCCAACAACTGCAGGAAAAACAAATCAATATTGGAATTCCTGGGGTTAGTCTTAAAGAATTACTTTTAAAATGCACAATGAATGTCCATTTTGTCTTTAATAACACATATTATAGACAGATTGATGGTATAGCGATGGGTTCGCCACTAGGTCCCATCCTTGCGGATTTTTTTCTGGCGAAACTAGAAAACGGACCTCTCAAGGAGGTTATCAATAAACTGGATTTCTACTGTCGTTACGTTGATGACACCTTCATCATTCCCGATCAAAACCTTAGAAAAGAACAACTACTGGAACTATTTAATAACAAACATCCTGCTATTAAATTTACATGTGAGGAGGAAATAGATAACAAACTAAATTTTCTGGACGTTTTGTTAAGTAGAAAAGAAGATGGTTCTATCAGCAGGGGTGTGTATAGGAAAAGTTCTTCGCCTAGCCAATACACACATTTTTTAAGCTTTGTGCCTCTTCATTATAAGAGAAACTTAGTCAAATGCCTTGCAAATAGAGCTCTTAAGATATTCTCAGTCGACACTATCGATAGAGAATTACAACACATTCATAATATTTTGATTGAATTAGGATATCCACTGGGTTTCCTGAAGAAACACTTGCGCGTAAAAAACAGGAAAATAGTGACCCTGACGGCTAATAAGAAACCACTTTTCTTGAAACTGCAATTCAATGGTGATGTGGCTAGCGATGTATTACGAGATAGATTGACTAAATCAGTAAAGAGAACGTTTAATGCTGCCAACCTCTGCCTATCGTATTCGACCCGATCGATGGTGATTCCGCAATTGAAGGATAAGTTACCTGGTTATGCCACTTCTATGTGTATCTACGAATTCAGCTGCTCCTGTGGAGAAAGCTATATCGGGCGCACTACCAGGCAACTGAACCAACGAGTTAGTGAACACCTCCCTTCGTGGTTAGGAAAAGGCTATGTCAAAACAATACGCAGCTCGGTTCTATCACACTTGATCGATAGCGGTCATATAGTGGACAGAAACAAGTCGTTCAAAGTTATTTATCGGATTCCCACTAGTTTTCCTTATGGTGTTCGATCTCGTCTCTTACACATAGCAGAAGCTATAGGAATCCGAGCCAACAAGCCAAGTCTTTGTGTCCAGAAGAAATTTGTAACTCCCTTATCTCTCCCTTGGCCTTAAGTAATAAATGAATGTATTTATTTATTTATTTATTCTCTTCGTTTATTATTTTTTTCTTCACACCCTCCTACCACTTTATTTTCTCTCAACTATACGTTTCATGGTCCAATTATCTGAACATTTCTTATTACGTCATCTTATAATTTTATAATTGTTATCTCAGTTTCTATATTTTTCTAATCATTGACCTATTTCAGATTATGTAACATTGATTTGAACCTTTATTATTATTGCTTATCAAAAACTAATACACCTGTTGTCACACCATCAATTTGTACTTTTCACATTTTACTTATTATGTAATCTTTTCCATTGTTATCATTGACTTATAAACTACCTTGATTGGTTTAATAATTTCGTATATGCATATAAATATTACTGTATATTAGAGTAAAGCCTGATGAGGATCTAATCGAAAACAATATTGTTCGCTTATATATGTTGTTCTAAATTTACAATATGGGAATATTTCAAATTTTGAAGTTACGTGGGGATTCGATTGCATTTAAGGTGCTCAATGAGTTTCTAAAGTTTAATGCTCGTCTCACTGAAGTGAAAACATCGTTGGAATTTATTAAAGATTGTATACGGAATGATAGATATCCTAAAATATATTGGAAATGTTTACGCCGGAACAAAGTTTATCCGAATGCCAGAACCCTTAAACGGCATGCACTTAACCAAACGGATTCATTAAAATTACACATAAACAATCTAGAAAGAAATCTTTCACAAAGAGAATATATGCTCGATAACCTACCACAGGAAATAAAATCACAATTTATGGATTATAATAACATGGTGGCAAAAAGTAGATCAGAAAAACTGGGAGCAAAACTAATTCAGTCACTGGAACCTCATAAACCTGAAAGAAAATTTCCTATGGACCCTGAGCGGTACGTTCATAATTTCTCTAGTGTTACATTAGACGCATTGCAAGTAGAGGCATTGTCACTCGGCCCTAGGTTTTGCGACTATAGTAATAAAATAAACCAACTAGATACAGATGTACAGTTTGAAAATTTATTTACACAAACAACAGATTTGGTGCCTACTTCTCCTGAGGAATTAACCAGGTTTAAGACCACGTTGGTAGACATCTGACAACAATACAAAAATAGTAAATGTACGGTGAAAACTCCACTCACCAAACAGCACCGAGATGCTTTACATGTACTTAGAAACGACAATACTCTAATCATAAGCAAGCCGGACAAAGGAGGGGGCTAGTTCTTATGAACAAAGCTGATTACATTAATAAAATGAACGTGATTTTGAATGTTCCGACAAAATTTCAGAAACTCAACGACATTAAGGACTTAAATATGAAGGCAGAAAAATTGCTGACTATCTCACTGAAGGAATTAAGAAATAAAGGTATTCTCACTCCTGACTTACATGACTCACTCAAGCCTACTGGATCGAACACACCGCGACTATATGGTTTACCTAAAGTTCACAAGACAGGTCTTCCTCTTCGCCCAGTTTGAGAGATGTATAATACGCCTTGTCATAAAACTGCAAAGTGGCTAGTTCGTATCCTAAACCCCTTACACAAATTAGTCGTCAATAGAAGCGTGAAAGACGTCTTCGATTTCATATCTAAAGTGGAACATATAAATTTAAATGGGAAACGAATGATATCTTTAGATGTTGCTTCCCTGTTCACCAATGTGCCGTTAACAGAGACTATCGATTTTGTGTGCCAACAACTGCAGGAAAAACAAATCAATATTGGAATTCCTGGGGTTAGTCTTAAAGAATTACTTTTAAAATGCACAATGAATGTCCATTTTGTCTTTAATAACACATATTATAGACAAATTGATGGTATAGCGATGGGTTCGCCACTAGGTCCCATCCTTGCGGATTTTTTTCTGGCGAAACTAGAAAACGGACCTCTCAAGGAGGTTATCAATAAACTGGATTTCTACTGTCGTTACGTTGATGACACCTTCATCATTGCCGATCAAAACCTTAGAAAAGAACAACTACTGGAACTATTTAATAACAAACATCCTGCTATTAAATTT
>CALYCU020000016.1:0-24748 GCA_944470425.2 Schistosoma bovis | reverse complement strand
AATTACACATAAATAAGTTATCTAAGTTCGCACAATGGTTTTTATCAATCTATCGTACTAATTTACAGTAGAGTATTCAATATGTTTTACCTGTTTTAATGATCGTTACAAAAAAACTGAACATTCAATTATATTTGAAATAATCTCAGCAATTTGAAATTTAAAATAATTCCAACGTTTCGTCCAGAAAACCTGTCTGAACTTCTTCATGATAATAACCAAACCTTAAAGAAGTTCAGTCACGTTTACTGGATGAAACAGTGGAATTATTTACATTTCAAATTGCTGAGATTATTTCAAATATAATTTTTTACATATTAATATCTTCTCTCTATACTCAACGGTCCAATTTTTGTCAAACAATTCATTCTAATCTTGATGAATATTCGTATGACCATTCAATGTTTAGATAAGTCGATTTGAGTCGTCAAGAGTTGATAATGAATACGAATAGTTTTAAAAGATGTACTACAACCCTTAGTATCTATGTATACCATACTCAATAGGAAATCATTTGAATCCTTACAAAATCATAATGAATTTTACATAAAATTTAGTATTTCCATTAAAAATGCAAAACAAAAAAAACAATTAGCTTATCAAAAATTTCGTATTCATCAATTGTCCTTAAACTTAAATTGAAAAAAAGTTCTAAATGTTCAGGACAATTGATAGATAGATAGATAAAACAAATTCATCAAGTTATTGACCAGGATACAAAATTAAAGTACATAGATAAGTTCTCAACAACAACAACAAAAAAGAGATTTTGATGATTTCTATGCATTTCTACATTGATTTGATTGTCTTTACTTATTTATTCATAAATCAAAAGTTTTATTTATGTATTTCAAATGATGTAATGTATTATTCAAATCTATCAGAAGGAGTTTTGTGGAGATTGTAGTAGCTTCAACAGTTGAGATCATGAGTCAGTTGAAGCTAGACCACCATGGAAAACCTGGAAGTACTGGATAGCCGCTTCGTCCTAGTGTAGGACTCCTCAGCAGTGCGCATCCACAACCCCGCCTCGCAGGATTCGAACCCAGGACCTATCAGTCTCGCGCCAAGCGCTTAACCAGCTAGACCACTGAGCCGATCGGCATCCAACGGTGTTAATGTCTTACTTCAACTAATCCACGAAATTGAGCGACACATCCACCATTGTTATCAATAAGGTAATAACTCACTGTATTCAAATCTACATACATTTTAAAGATAAGGTGAGATTATCCACAATATTTCCAAAGTTGAACGGATGTAATTAAGATCATGGACCAATCAATGTTAGACTATCGTTGACAACTTGAAAGCACTAGACACTTGTTTTATCCTAGTAATGAGACTCCTCAACAGTGCACACTCACAATCCCGCGCGCGATTGCTTAACCTTTAGGCTGCTGAGCTGGCATTCAGTGACCTTAATATCTAACCTCAACCAACTTATTATATTGTGCGATTATCTTTGACTGTCTCACACTAGGACAAAACGGCCATCCAGTACTTCCAGGTTTACAATGATGGTCTAACATTGATCAATTCATGATCTCAATTACAACTGAACAATTTCCATAACCGTATACAGCAGCAGCCTCTGCAGCTATAGGCCTCAACATGCACAAATGAAAAAGCAAGATTGTCAAATACAGCATGGTAAACATCAACCCAATCACACTTGATGGAGAAAATCTGGAAGAGATGGAAACTTTCATGTACCTGGACAGCATCATAGAAGAACAAAGAGGATCGTATGCAGATACAAATGCAAGGATTGAAAAAGCAAGGGCAGCATTCCTACAGCTAAAGAAAATAACCGTCAACCAATATCAAAGTCAGAATTTTCAAAATAAACATCAAAACAGTTCTAATGCGTGAAGCTAGAACTTGGAGAACTATCACAACCATCATCAAAAATGTACAAGTATTTATAAACAATTGTCTAAGTAAGATACTCAATGGCCGTTGATTGGATACAATCAGCGACAATCTACTGTAGGAGAGAACAAACTAGCTCTCATCTGAAGAGGAAATTAGGAAAAGACGTTGGAGTTGGATAGGACATAGATTGCGGGGATCACCAAACTGCATAACGAGACAAGCTGTAACTTTGAATCCCGAAGGGAAGCGGAAACGTGAGAGACCAAAGGACACAGTGCGTCGAGAATTTAAGAATACATGAAAAGGATGAATAGCAAGTGAAAAAATTTGGAAAGGATTGCCCAGGACAAGGTTAGATGGAGAATGCTAGTGGGCAGCCTATGTTCCTCCACGAGGAGTAGCAGGCGTAAGTAAGTAAGCGAAAATGACTTTTGTTAAAAAAAGATATATACGCATAGTAACAAGAACTTTATTCAATAGCATACGTTTCATTACAGTCAATAATTTCCACAGAACAAATTATTCAATAGTACAATAGATTCCCATCTTTTAATCTATTAAACATGAGAATATTTTTTAAAGAACGTGTATAAAAAGGTTTTTCAAAATAAGCGGTTAGCTTATATCTATCAGTTTCCTTCCAATAATCTTGTACTTTGTCGTATAATATAACTTTATTGCTTTAATTTAATTGTAATCTCAATGGTTAAGATCATGAGTCGGTTGAAGCTAGACCACCATGGTAAACCTGGAAGCACTGGAAGCAATAGGACGAAACGGCCGTCCAGTGCTTTCAGGTTTTCTATGGTGCTCTAGATTCAACTGACTCATGATCTTAACCATTGAAATCACTATAATATCTACAAAACCCATCTGACATTAATTGTAATCGTTTGTCAGTTTCCAAAAAAGGACAGAGAAAAATTAAAAAAAAACATACTAACTTTAATGATGATTTTGTTTAAATCCCACAAAAATATATTTTGCTACAAATTATAGGCTTTTTATGCAAATCCATAAGTTACATATGTTTAACTTGGAATGAATAGAAAACACGAAAATTAATCCTAATACTTTTTTACAATCAAAATGTAGTTTCTACAACGTAATGAATTCCTATGAGAAAACTTGATATTCAGTATTTATTATTAAGTAGTTACTCATGAAATCATTGAGATGGTGGAGAAGATTTGTAGCTCAGGTGGATGATTTTAATGGAGTTTTGTTTTCTATGCTAGATGCTTTGGTCGTGGGGTCTTTATCGTTCTTCTGAACGACATCATCAGCACAAACTTCAGATAGGAGTGAAGTGTTCGGACTTCTCAATATGTGGTTGACCGCTTGTCCTGTACACTTCGATGTTGGTTGGTTCTTGCCGACCTTTGATTTTCGTTCCTATGTTTGTGCATCATTTTCCTGATCGGTTGATAAGTTGGATCGATTTCGGTGTGCATGTTGATTGCTGATTGACCTGAGTGCCAAGCTTCTAAAAATTCTCTGGTGTTTTTGGAATTTCCTCTATCCAAGATTTCCACATTTTTCCAGTCAAATGAGTGTCCGCAATTGTCCACGTGTATTGATATAAGCGAGGAAATTTCATGGCGTTTGGCCGCTTATTGATGTTCATGTAGGCGAAGATGAAGAGGGCGTCCGCTTTGTCCGATGTAGTGTTTTTCGGAGTTGGCGCAGTTTATTTTTAGATGATGTTTGATTTGTCTTCTTTCGTCATTTCATCCTTTGGTTTGCATAGGATTGATTGTAGTGATTTTGTCAGTATGTGTGCCACACTTATTCTGAAGGTTTTCAGCAGTCTCGTTGCGGTTAGGGAAATCATTCAACGGTTTAGAATCTAAGTTTATTTTTTCTTTGTTTCATATGATGTACATTCTCTTGATTTTACTGGTGAAATTTTAAGTCTAATAGTTATCTCATTAATTAGTGACCTATAAAAACAATATCTTACAATCGTACAATATTACTAAGATGTAGGAATATCCCACTGATGAGTTACTCATGAATTAAATTGAGCGTCTTGAGTTCCACTGTTAGTCACTATCGAAAGACAATGAAACTTTTATTCACTTTTTCATTTATTTTTAGTGTATGTAACAAGTGTGTTACATAACTAAAAGAAAATAAATATTCTCTAGTTTGCTACTGGATATAAAACATTTCATATCAATCCAATTAGCGAATAGTTTAGTATCATTGATTCAGTTTGAATAAAGACAAATTACTTATCAGTATTTCATATCAATAAAAATGATTCAATATGTAATTGGCCATAAATATGTACAACAATCTTTTTTTATAATAAATCTACTTCGTATTATTTTACTTGTATCTTCTCATTGTTATTTAGGACTGCAATTGATCAGTCTCATGTTGGCATACGTTCATCCTGTGCCGATTGCCTCGATATTGCCTTAAGTCACAAGCTTTTTGTAAGCAGTGAAAGATAGTGGCTAGCAGTGGAATCCAGGACGCGCGTTTCGTCCTAGTTGGGACTCGTCAGCTGGATGTACCTGCATCTCAGAGTTAATGTTCACTCTGGGACTCGAATCCAGTACCATTCGCTTCAAACGCCAACGCGTTATCCACTGAGTCCTGATAGCCACTTGCTTTTCCCATGGGGTGAAGTTTAAATTCGCTTGATGTTGTTTTATTTGTATCTTTACATTGTTATTTAGGACTGCTATTTATGACCAGAGTAAACATCAACTCTAAGATGCAGGTACATCCTACTAACGAGTCCCAAACAGGACGAACTGCGCGTCATGGATCCTACTGCTAACCACTATCCGTTTTTTGTTATAATATTTTTTAGTTGAAACAAATTATCAAACATAATTTAAAGTGAAAATATTAGAAGTTCATAAATTAGATAACAGTATCTATTAGAAAGATAAGTATTCAGAACTATCTGTATCATTAAAAAAGTTAACTTTCAGAAACTAATAATAACTATTAAGAAAAAGAAAACATTGAAAGGGGTTACCTATCATGATTCACAGAAATGTAAATTATCGACTTTTTGAAATGACTCCAATGAACATGGTGTTTCTAAATCACACTGTCAATTAGCCAGTAAATGAAAATCAAATATATGTAAACTGAATTACATTAAAATCTAATTACTAATTTTAAATAAATATGTAATGACAAGATAATTTCATATATATATATATAAGTTAATGAATCTTAAATTCCATTGTAAGATGAATTCATGAAAACATATATAGATTCATTTCAAAATATCACTAAATCAGATTTATAAATGTTGTATAATCCAGTGTATAGTCAGCTGATAGATGTTACGACAGTATGTGTATATATTGATTACAAAAGGCAACACATTTTATAGAATTCAACGTAAACAGATCCAATTTATTAATTTGTTAACTAATTTATTTTGAAAATTCTTCATGGCATTCAAATTATGTACAAATAGTACAAGTAAGATAAGGGAAGATCATGGTCTCCCGCTAGAACTTCAGGTCCCTCTATGAAGCTGGACGTTCCTATTGTGTTCAATCCAAGTATAAGATGTTAGTTAACAAGCCAGTAATCCAATTAAAAGGAACATTGGCTAAACAATGAGATCGGATTTGTGTCCATGAATTTGTAGCGCAACAGTTTTCAATGTTCAATATACGTGTATAACAAGTCATTTTTTTGAGCACTTTCCGTTTACTTAATGGGTGAGTACTGAGTTTAAACACATAATTTTTACTGATGATTTCAATTCAAACTCAAACTTTCAATTTATTTCTTTTTTATCCAAAAAATTGAGATATACTATAGAGTCGTGTTCACAGAAGACATATCTAGATAGCTTTAAATGATAAAAATGAAATCCCCAGTAACAGTTATTCTGTATTACGTAATACTCATGGATTAAATGAACGGAAAAATTCTCGAAATTGCTAGATACTGCACTTTTATTGGGCAATGAAATGAAGGATGGTTGATCTCACACTTAAACAAATCAACAAATCAATTTAATTCCTATCTCTTTTGATTTTAATAAAAGAAAAGTATAATAGCTAACATATCAATAAGGTCTAAGAACATATGGAACATATGGATAGTGTAAAAGAATGCACATATGCTAATAAGAGACTGATCAATTGCAGTCACATGCATCAATTGGAAGATTCAAGTAAAAAATACCAAGTAAATTTTAACTTTAACCAATCGGACAATCAAGTGGCTACTAGGACTCAATAGCTAAGTGGATAATGCGATGGCATTGAAAGTGAAAGGTACTGGGTCCGAGTCCCAGAGTGAACATCGACTCTGAGATGCAGGTGAATCCTGCTGACGAGCCCCAAATAAGACGAAACGCACGTCCTAGATTTCACTGCTAGCCACCATCCATCATTTAGAAATTCTTTATTTACCGTATTTATCTACTGATGTAAAATATATTAACCGAATGAGGCCATCCAAGAAAATGTAATTAGAGCAAGACATGGAATTATTTAAATAAGACCAATCTTAAGATCAAATAACAATGGCATAATAACGAAAGCAAAGTTAATAGAATCAGTTCTAATACACGCACTGATTTAAAGGGCTAAAAACGGTACTACTACGGCAAAAAGACGTAAAACAGCTGAAATCAGTGCTAAGCACTGCAAGACATGGGATATTATGAATTAATAATGAAAAATAAATGATTATAGATGGGCTGAGAAGGAGTATAAAATTATCAAACCGAGCTGAGGAAATAAGACAAAATAGATCCAATATGTGGTATATAGCAAAATTAAGAGGAGAAAGTATAGTAAGATAGAAAGCAAGAATGAACTCAAAACAAGCACACATGAAAGACTGGTCAAGGCAACTGCAAATAGTAATGGAGGAGCTCAAAGAGCGACTCGCCATGGGTTAGATAGATAATTCTATTAAAGTAATATTAGATACATTGATACATACAAACTAAGGATAACAGGAAAGAGAGAATTGATTTTCAAATGCTTCAATAAGAACTGTAGTTGATTGTTTGCCACTAATAAAGAAATTCACCGTCATTACCGAAAGGACCAAGGTCCTAAAGAAGCGGAGACGACTGGTCTTTAATACCTAATAAATGACTGCTGGAAATTCTCCGTGGCTGAAGGATGGTTAATAAAACACATTCAGGTGTGGCAAACAAAGTATACATCTGATGGCTAACTGGATATGACAGAAACGATCTGATTCAAACTATGTCTAAAGGAAAGAAACTAAGAAATGAGAAGCCTGACATGCATAACTACCCATGTAAAGATTGTCCAAAAGTGCTACCAGCATGGAAAGGGATGGTCAGTCATTGCCATACGGTTCACAAGAGGTTATCAATCACCAAAATGTAAACAAGGTAAAGTAAGTTCAAGACTTAAACGACTATTGAGTCCCAGTGGCTGTGTCATGCCATCAATGAGTGTCCAGTTAAGCCAACCGGCCTCGCTAGCCTATATGTCTGGAAGGGGGACCTTAAAACATATTTGCCACATAACAATTATCACGGGGACCAAAATGATCTTATGAATCATAGGACTAAATAAATTCACCACTTACAACTCTAGTCCAGATGTAAACGAATATCAAAACATCGGTATTGGATTCATCATTTATAAACGTATGATACTGATATCTCAGACTTTACCAAGATTGACGGTAGAGTTACCACAATCAAATTTAATATTAAGTCCATAATATTATGTATTAACTAGGAATAAATGAATAGTAACAACTAGAAACTATTTATGGAGTATTATTACATATATTCCTATTGCACAACTATTAAGTAACTATATTATATGTATATTCATATTCCTTTTATTATAAGCTTCCATTTGACTCATTGACTACTATTATACAACTTACTATCCTTAAGCCATTCCCAATTTATTATTTACAGCCTCTCACAATCACAACCACTTTTTGGCTTAATCCTGTATAATTGTCATTTTCTATTTTATGGTATGATGTGCTTTGTTTTACTTGTATATAAACTGTGTATGTTTACAATACATTGTTCTACAGTGGAAGCTGATATTGGTATTCCGGACTGAACAGGGAGGGCTAAATGAGAAGAACCAATAAGGACTCTATGTTGGTTGTACCAGTCAATGCGTGTTTTGGTTTAGCACAGTGATAAGATTGTATAAGTAGTGTTCTGATTGATGACTTGGTCACATGATTGTTAATAGGCCATAAGAAAACACACAGGACATGCGATCAGCCTAATAGGTATCTATGGATCTGCTTGAGATAATGAATTAGTAATTCTTTTGCTTCACGTAGATTTCTGATCAGTGATTTGATTGGACCGGATTTTAAAATATTTTAGGTAACTATAGAGACTACTTCCAGGAGGAGCTAGATGGTCACAGGTGACAAAGTGTTCAAGAATAGGACTATCGATAGTTTAAATTCCTTCTTTGAACTATTATACACAATAATGCTGAAAAATTCGTTATACAGAAAACACTCTTTGTGTAGCTAGTATGACCTGATGAATAAAGATTGAGTTGTTCCAGAGTGGTTGCTTATCCTTAACACACTTTATAATGTACTATCGAATGCAGTAAACAATTCGGTACTGTACATGATAGATGTTCTGTCCCAGTGATCTTGACGGTTGGTTTTCTCGAAGTTTTACTACAGAAAGAAGTTCAGTGTTCATAAACAAGTCTTCTTGGGTACTGAGGGTATAAGTTCTAATCGCCGTTAATATTTCCTTCAATGAACTTAAGAGGGCAGTCGTTTTCAATGAATTTCCGACAGACTATACTCAATTCATCATCAATTGCACCTTCTGTGCAAATTTTTCTGGCCACTGGTGATAGATTAAGATTCTCTACCAGAATAAAGGCACTCAGCTTTGAAAATTTGTGTGCCGTTCATCCTAAGCTGGTTTTCAGTGTGTTAATCTTTGAAGAGGGGCATTCGATCTTTGTTTCGGCAAGGCATCAGATACACTAAATTTTGAGTTTAAGACTAATGCCAGTGTGAACGTAATTGATTTGTAGTACATCATTAAATTAGCTGTTTTCTTCACAAATGATGAAGTTATCATATCTCTTGTATAACTCAAATTTATCGATCTTCGGTTGAGGAATAATTTAAATCTAACAATGTATCTGAAATTTTTATCATCATAAAGAACCATTCCAAATGATTGGATTAAATGTACTTTGATATTTTTTTTTCAATTAGTTACTATTTTATAAATTTGTCTATTTGATAATGAATGATTGGATACAACACAGCAGGATGCTTTACTTTAATTAAGTGTTGTGCTGATTGACATTCCTAGGATGATGACGAATTTTTGTTGAAACTTAAGCTATCTCATATAAATGAAGTAAAATCAGAGATATTATCATTAGTACTACGGATTAGTTTATATACTGATCTATAAGTGAACAGTACCCAGTGTTTTGTTTTATATCTAGTCATTTCAATTGATCAAATCATGTAGATCAATTTAGTCAACCATTTGTAAAATAAACGATGATTATTTATACCATTATGTTCTATTGGTATTTGAAAATATGTTATTTAGATATTTGGATATAACTCACACTACTACTGTGCTGTGTATTTACATTTGCGGACAGATATAAGTAGTATGTAGCAAGAATTAAAACTAGAATGACTACTAGTAGAAAAGTGAAATAATGAGAAGAGGGAGGAAAGCAAAGAATAACAAACAACAACAGGACCGGAAGAACGAAGAAGTATGTAATAGACAACTGAAGGAAGATATGCAAATAATGTATTCAATATATAATTTTCATGTTTTACAATGCTACTGTTTGATTTCATGTAAAACAATAAGTTGGTTTTTCCCCACCAAGTATTCGTTGACTACTACTACTACTACTACTACTACTACTACTACTACTACTACTACTACTACTACTACTACTACTACTACTACTACCACTACTATTACTACTACTACCACTACTACTACTACTATCACACTAGTAGTACTCTTCATACTATAATTATAATTGATGTCCTAATTAAAACATCAATAAATCCTGACTGTATTGATTAAATTCACCTTCGATTAGATTTAACTCTTCACAAAAGTGAGTGTATCACGTGAAATTGTAATTGTATTAAGGATTATTCATTATTGTCAATATTGATATTAGTGTAATGTGAATATGAGTTTTATAAAAATTATTGGCCTGATTATTATTATTATTATTATTATAAGTATTTACAGTTCAAGCATTCCATTGATTAGAATCAGTATTGGATTTACCTACATCAATATTAACAGAAAGAGATGCAATGATTAAAATGAAATAATAATGAAACAGCAACAGTGTGTATGATACCAAAAAACATAATTAAAAATAGGAATATGTTTTGAAAAGAATGAATGAAATCACTCAATAAAAATGATCCAATATTATTGAATGTTACAGTCTCAGTCAGTCAGTCAGTCAGTAACAACGTAGAACTTCGTACGTACGTAAATCAGTTCGAGTTGCCATACCCCATTGGCACAGAGATGCAGTTGTTGATTCAAATCCCGTAGTGGTAGAGGCGGTAAGAGTATAAGCAAGATAAAGAAAGAATATTATATAGATTAGTGCAACTAATTTCTAGTCATGATATTTAAGATATCCACCTATTTATTACAACTCAAACTAGTTAGTATGAACTGTTCGACCTGTCCTAATCTAATAAGTAACGTATCTGTTTATAATGTTTAAAGGTTTAAGTTTTAATACACAGCTGCATTTCAGAAAGACAATTGCAAAT
This sequence comes from Schistosoma bovis, assembly GCA_944470425.2. Lineage (NCBI taxonomy): Eukaryota > Metazoa > Platyhelminthes > Trematoda > Strigeidida > Schistosomatidae > Schistosoma > Schistosoma bovis. The sequence goes on along the minus strand of CALYCU020000016.1, from coordinate 14,092 downwards.
AAACTTGACATTCAAACTGAATTGTAGGACTCGTCATTAGTACACATTAAACTATTCATTTCATGATTAAAAGAATAAAAGCTCGTAAGTTTGTTGAAAAATGTAGGATACGCGTTTAATGACAACAATAAATACAGTTTATCGGAGTATAACTTATCAGTTAAACTATTTATAATAATGAAAATCATATATAAACTATAAGAGTTATCTTTCATTTCAGTTGTACAAAAGTAACTCTCTATATTTAATTAACTAGAAGACAATTAAGATTATTTTGGATATTTATAAATTTTGAATAAACCAAATACTTTGAACTAAACAGTAAAACATAAAATATTAATCTGAAAATATTTTGTGGTTAACTAGGTCATTAATGGATTATGAAGACCTCCATATCTTAGAGGAAGCACGGAATACGATTAACAGCTTCCATGAAGTTAAACGACTTGGACTTTGCAGATGAACTAGACCTTCTATCCCATACACACGAAAAAATGAAGATGAAGACAACTAGTGTAGCAACAGCCTCTACAGCAATAAACTTCAACATACACAAATCAAAAAGCAAGATCGTCAAATACAGTATGGAGAACATCATTACAATCACACTTGATGGAAAAAAATCTGGAAGAGATGGAAACTTTCATGTACCTGGACAACATCATAGACGAACAAGGAGGGTTCGGTGCAGACTCTAAGGCGAGGATCGGCAAAGTAAGGACAACATTCCCACAACTGAACAACAGATGGAACTCAAAACAACTGTCAGAATCTTCCAGACCAACGTCGAAACAGTTCTACTGTATGGAGCTAGAACTTGGAGAACTATCACAACCATCATCAAAAATGTACAAGTATTTATAAACAATTGTTTAAGTACAATACTCAATGTCCGTTGATTGGATACCATCAGCAACAGTCTACTGTGGGAGAGAACAAACCAGCTACCATCTGAAGAGGAAATTAGGAAAAGACGTTGGAGTTGGATAGGACATACATTGCGGGGATCACCAAACTGCATCAGGCGGCAAGCCATAACTTGGAATCCTGAAAAGAAACGGAAGCGTGAGAGACCAAAGAACGCATTGCGTCGGGAATTGGAAGGATGTATGAAAATGATGAATAGCAACTGGAAACATGTGGAAAGAATTGCCCAGGACAAGGTTGGATGGAGAATGCTAGTGGCGGCCTATGCTCCTTCACGAGTGGTAACACATGTAATTAATTAAATAAGTAGATCATCATACTTAAGTTAGTTTCACATGAATAACAAAGGATTAGGATAATTAAGCGAAATATACACAAGCAATCTTTATTTAACTGACCTTTAATTGCTTTTTCCAATAACATCATTCCCATAATGTCTCTAAACCATCCTATTTCACGAAAACGTATCACATTTATAAATGGTACATCTGGATTTAATTGATTTGGCACTTGTACACTACCTATAGCAACAGCAATAAAACGTGAATGCCATTCTGGTCGCCCACCTTGATCACGTGATCTACATAGTAATGGATGTAAACAATGTCGACTGAAATAAGTAATATGTTCAGTTGCATCATCCGGTATAAATAAAACAATACGACTAGCTTGAGAAAATAAACAAGCATTAATTCGTGTTGAATCTGACCAGAGATCATTTTTCATATAAGTTGAATTATTTAAACATAAAACATTTAAATTAGGATATTTATTCATAACATGATTTGATAAATGTCTAGCAGCATCTTCATGTTTCCAATATGATGAATCATTACTGATATTATCTGAATAACATTGTCTTGCATAGAAAGCAGGTGATAAAATTATTGCATGATGATAACCACCAGTCGACATGTGTACAAAATCAGTAATAATTCTTATGATAAGTATTTATTCTGTTCAATGAATTTCAGAATGGTAATTTCCTTTGCTCTATTATTATTACTACTACTACTACTCGAGTGATACCTTTCTTTGTTTGTAATAGCATAAAAGATAGAAAGATTTAATATATCCCATAACTTTCCATATAATCTATTCCATGGACAACTATTTAGACAATTTTAGCAGATTTATATAAATCAATTGATTGAGTTAGACAGAATCTTTTATTATTCGGTTAGATAATTTGACTTAACAAAGCTATTTATTCGTCGTTTAATAATGTATCCGATACTTATGTACAAATGTGATACTAATTAGAATGAATAGACGAACATTCATTTGTATATATGCAAATTAAGAATGTCTGTTTCTCAACACTTCAATATGTCTATACAACTTACACACAAATTACTTATTGATTAAATGATCAATTTGCACAATCATTTGAATAATCAATAATTATTAATTGAAATTATTGAGACTAAAAATTTAATTCACTTAGAGATAAACGCGTAGGTGTGATCTAATTAGTTACTCATTCGTTTCAATGATAGATAAGTTTTGGATGCCGGTTCAGTCGTCTAGAGCTTAAGTGTTCGCACTCGAGATTGATAGGTCCTGGGTTCGAATCCTTTGGGTGGGATCGTAGATGCACACTATTGAGGAGTCCTATACTAGGACAAAGCGGCCGTCCAGTGTTCGCAACTGGATAGTTTTTATTGTACGATCACTTTTGGTATTTTACAATGTCCTAGGATATGACAAACAAATGGGAACAATATCAATTCATCTTGTATTTGATGAAGGGCTACATCTAATATTTACTTTTGTTTAAATATGATAAGTCTTTTTAATAGGAACGCTCTATTCGGTTCCTAAGCTGTTCTGATAACCCGCAAGCTAGAACTACTCAGCGACCTGAACTCGAGAGAAAAGGTGCAAAATAAGCGAAAAACACTTTACGCCAAAGATTCATTTTTGTACAGAAAAACTTGGATATTTATAGATGTTAACATTTGTTAAATCAACATCATATTTTGGCTAACCCGCTAAAAGACATATTATGCTACTGACTAACAGTAGCACGCCACGTTGATATTCTAGAAAGCTCCATCATGCTCTGATTGGCTAAGACTCTCCGGCTCCTTTAGGGCCTCTGGATGCTCGGTTACAGTTCTCAGAAAGCCAACTCAACAAAATAATCCTATTTTTCAATCTAATTGTTTTCGATATCTTCTACTTACTAAAAAGTAGATAATCTCTGAAACAATCTTCAATATTCGTGTATGCATTAAATCTTCCATCTACTATATTATCATATATATATTGGTGTTTACTAAATGATCAACACTTTTCATTTTGTATCAATTGTAGTATTATCAATATCCAAACAGAATCATCGGTATCTTCATAAATTATTCTTTTGTTTCCATTATCAAAAAGATGAAGTTAATTGAAATATTAAACAATTATTTCAAATTCTTATACTCAGTAAGCTGAATTCATTAGTTCTTATATTTTCAACTTAGGAAATAAAATCCTAGAAACAAAATGAATGAAAAACTAGAGTAATTTTAATTTCAAATAGTTAGATATAATACTAATTTTATTTCATCAACTATATTAATGAATATCGATAACATGTAATTGTAGCATTTTGCGGTGTTTAAGTGAACTAATGATACCTTTGTAGGTTGAAATCATGAGTCAGTTGAAGCTAGACCACCATTGAAAACCTGGAAGCACTGGACGGCCGTTTCGTCCTGGTATGGGACTCCTCAGCAGTACGCATCCACGAGCCCCGCACCACGCGAGGCACTGAAAGCAATGGGACGAAACGACCGTCCAGTGCTTCCAGGTTTTCAATGGTGGTCTAGCTTCAACTGACTCATGATTTCAACCTGTGAAATTTCCAAAAACTCTCCACAAAACCCATTCTGATGATACCTTTGTACTTGTTGAATGCTTGATTTCGAATTCCAAATACAGTATATTCGTTAGTGCTTATCTAGTACTTCTTGATCCAATCACGTTATTCCTGGGATTCTTAGTTCGTACTATTATTCAATTACTTCTAATTATCATACATTTACAATCTAGTTACCGTCTATCATCAGACTATTCAAATAATAGTGATTTTAATTCATATATGGTGAACTAACCATTAACTGACTAACTTATTTGTAACTAAGTTTAACAATACAGTACAATATTCGATAAGATTATTCAGACTATATGACAAAATTAAATGATTATTTAAAGCAAAAAGAAACTTCTATGATATTTACCAACAGTCTGAAATGTTAATATCCAATTACATTGTTTCCTATCAAAAGCATATATAAATCACACCGGAATCCGTGTATTTAAGTAAAATACTTAGAGTTTATCAGTATGGGGGTTGTGGAGATTGTTAAGTTTTTGGTTGAGATCATGAATTAATTGATGTTAGACCACCGTTGGAAACCTGGAAGCACTGGACGGCCGTTTCGTCCTAGTATGGGACTCCTCAGCAGTGCGCATCCACGGGGTGCGGGATCGTGGATGCGCACTGCTGAGGAGTCCCATACTAGGACGAAACGGCCGTCCAGTGCTTCCAGGTTTCCAACGGTGGTCTAACATCAATTAATTCATGATCTCAACCAAATACTTAGAGTTTATTAAAACAACTGAGTTTCATAAATCAGTCAATAAATGTCCTATTTTTGAGCCAAGTGTAATGAAAAGATAACTTTGAGAGAATAATAAACGTCTTCATCCATACTGTAGATGACTGTAGAAATTCTGAGACCTATATTTTTTTATCACAGTAATGAAGTTCAAGTCCAAGACACAATTTTATATTTCAAACCGATTTTGTTTTCAAACGACTAGTGTTAGGGATGGTTGGAAGAAAGTTAGGGAAGGTCAAACCAAAACATGGTATCAGTGCCTGAAGTCACTAACTTCTAATCTGAGCCATGTTGGTAGATGCAGACTACTTGGTTGGGGTCCTCGTGACTTTCGTAACCAATGGTTGGAGACTCTTGGTGACATAGCTCACAATCGATCACAATGGCGTATGTGTACATACTCTCTGTCTCCCCTTAAACTATGAAATTTCAATTGCTTTATATATTCTTATCTACCAACTAATTCTTTCTTCACTTACTACATCCTTATATGCAATCTTTTTTATATATATTACCACCATTGAATTAACTACTTCTATGAATTCGGTGTTCATTTTGTTGTGCTAATGAGGTATGGCAACTTGAACCAATGAATATATATGCCTGGCCCCATGTTGTAGCTGAGTGACTGATTTACTTTCAAATATATATTTGGGGAATGCTACTTATGTTCACAAATATATGTAGCATGTAACACCAATCAGAAGTGGAATGCATGGCAGCAGAATATTAAGAAGATCGAATTGAAGAGAACAGGAATGTAACCAAGGTGCAGTCGTAATAATGACAGGAATGAAAAAGAGATAAAGTTCGTAAGAGGTAACGGATGGAAGATGTGCAGATGAAGCATTTAATGAATGCTTTTTATATTTTATCAAGATACTCTGTAATTTTGCACTAAACAATAAATTGGTTATCTCCACCTCATCCAAAACATATATATAATGACTCAGCACATAAATATTTAATTTAATGGTAGTTGTAATGATTGGAATTTTCTTCTCATATGAATACTTTTGGCTGTATTACTCTCTCTGAGTTGGATAATTTAATTTCACAGCTACCATTATTGATAGGCTAGGTCAATTAAATATATCACTTTAAGGCCAAATGATAAATACTGATGCATGCACGCTATTGATCGAGATCTGACTTAGTAATCCAGTCGAAACAGAGATAAACTCATGGATGAGTTTGTGACTATATGGTGTCATGTTTGCTCCAAAACATTGGATTGCTGATATTAATCACATTTAAGGTTCTAGAAGAGCCATTAGTGAATAAACTCAAAGTAGAACAAGATGGCCGTCCCATGTTTCTTGGTTTTTCACAGTTTATAGTTTCTAGAATGGGTTAAATTTCTTGATGGTAATTATCCAACTTCTTTAGCACCCTATCATAGTCAGACACAAAAAATTACTATCTATCGTTTTCATATTAGGTTTTTGAAGGTAGTCAGCATGAAAACATGGGTCCCAGGTTCGTTTTAGGTAGCACTCGTCAATCAAGCGTAACTACTTCGATATTGAGCAAACTGATGCTCCTTGTATTGTCCTGACGTGAGCCACCCAGTTTCACACTCTGAGATGCTACAACTGACAGAGGATATTCTTTACTGATGAGGCCAACTAGCATGAAAAATAGGTTCATGGTATCTTGGAAACTACTTTCAACCAGGCAGCATCAAACCACAGTGCATGTGATATAGTCCCACTCAGATTAGTGGCTGTTCCACAACTTAATTGATTAAATTCGTTCAACAATAAGGGCTAGATAAATATGACTTTGGCCACCACTCAGTCGTCAATCAATGCATCTATCTATCCCTCACATCATTTTACATTAGTCTATCATCAGATGTGATTTAGTATTGTTATAATTATTTTTAAATTAATTAATTAACCTTTTTTAGAAAAAATTTCCCTGGTCCTGTTTACCTTTATCTCATAAAGAATATCATTGAAACTCATGACACTTTACAAATTCACCTTAATGGTAATTTTTGTAGACGGTTATTTTCAAAATATCGATTTTGATCTAGTCATATGAGAAACAAATTACTTTAGCAAGAGAAAGAGTTACTTTATTCAACACAATAAGGAGAATGTTAATATTGACTGAAATATAGAATAGTCAATATCATTCCTCAGTTACATTGAATAGTACTTTGTTCCTACATTATACTTTACTATGATTGAGTGAAAGTTTACTCCTAATAAGTGATTAGTGTTACAAAGGATAAATTAACTGATAAGATGCTTGGCATAAATAAGCTAACCGAATTTTTTTTAAATGTTCGCTGTACTGATCTCCATATCCTAACCGACCTGATTTTAGAAGACAAAAACACTACACAATTGATTTAATGCGTATAATAGAATTAAAGCTATTATTTATTATACAAAATACCTAATCAATATAGCATGACCAAGTTAATTAACAGATAACAAATAACTGACAGTATGTAAACAGTATTGTTCCATTTATGTCGTAAATACAGTGGTACTGTTTAAAGAAATAACTGACCATTCAACGATCAATCAACTATCAATACATCTCAGTCTTATAAGAGGCCAGTCACAGAATCGAATCTTTCATGGAACATCAGTTCCCTCGTGATGAATGCCAACTAGCACGAAACCCAAGTTTGGGGTTTAAAAAACCGCTATCAACAGCACTTGTTCATTACTAATTTGAAACTATTCGCCAGTGCTCAACTACGTCTCCGTACAAGATTAGGTCCAAGGTTTGGGGGTCTTGTGATGATGATGATAATTTAAGATCACTTACGTCTGTTATCCCTCGTGGAGGAACATAGGCCGCCTAACAGTATTCTTCATCGCACTCTTTCTTAGGGCAATCCTTTCCAGTTGTTTCCGATTGCTGTTCATTCTTTTGATATCCATCTCGTCTATTAAGTCAGTCAATCAATATTTGATGATAAAACATAACCTTGAAAATATATTCTTATTTGTTTGTCCAAAGATTGATGAATAACTTAATTCAAATTACGTTCAAGTTGGTTTCCTGAGCTATCGCTTTGAAATTGACCTATAATCCAAAATATACTTTTTTTATAAACCTCAGGATCTAACGGTTGTTGTAATCCTATCGGACAAAAAATAAATCAACAATGTTTTAATCATTATGTACTCAAAACATTAATCAAGAGAATATGATAAAGAAGTCATATTCTCAAAGAGAACCTATTTCTACAAATTATAACTTCTTGAAGATCATAAATAAAGATTAGGCTATATTGGTTAGCAACTTAATGTAAAACTTTCGATTTCAACGTATTGATTATGTTCACTTAAAAATCTAACAGTCGCTAGTTCCATTCTTTACGGCATCATATATATTCAGTGTCAAAAAGTACCAAACTAAAAAAAGAGAACATTGATTTTTAAATTCCAATGATCATTTTCAATTCATCTTATTGAATGATCAGAATGACAATGGAATTTCATAAAAAGTATTTTTTTTTTTAAGATTTATCTTATTAAATAAAATCTACGATTGATAGACAGAGATTAGATTGTTAATTTAAAGAAATATAGCTTTTAAATATTTTCAATGGTTAAGATCATGAGTCAGTTGAAGCTAGACCACCATGGAAAACCTGGAAGCACTGGATGGCCATTTCGTCCTACTGTCGGACTCCTCAGCAGCGCGCAACCACGACCTCGCCCCCTGCAAGATTATTTTTGGTATCCCAACAATAATAACAACAACAAAATGATTATATCATACGTTTACCATAATTAGAGATTTATAGAAGTTTAGATGTATAGTAAGATAAATTAGTTACTGATTTTCGCTGAAAACAATTACTTGTCAGTAGTCTCTGATAATATCTGTAACAGTTTTTTTATTTAAAAATTATACATTTACCATTAAGGCAATCGGTTGTAACGATTTTTATCATAAACTGTTACAAATTTGCCAATGGATGCATTTTCTAGCAGCATTTCCATTCACATGAATAATTACCAGTCGTCTCAGTTGGTGGGTAATAATAAATCTCAGCTAGTACAAATAAGACCAATATCATTCATGGGTTTTCTCGTTATTATCAGAATAGGGGATTGTGGAGTTTGTAGTGATTTAAAAAGTTGAATTCATGAATCGACCTAAGCTATATCACCATTGAAGACCTGAGAGCACTAGACGGCTGTTTCGTCCTAGTACAAGACTCCTCAGAAGTGAGCACCCACGATCCCACACTAGAACCTAGGGCCTTCGGCCTCACACATGAACGCCTAACCTCTAGATCAATGAGCCGGCATCCAATGTTGTTAATGTCTAACTTCAACCTATCCACCGTATTACGCGACCATCTTCGATTGTCTTCGGTAGGTAACCGTATCATACTAGGACGAAAAGGCCATCCAGCTCTTCCAAGTTTTTCAATTTAATCTAGCTTCAATCAACTCATGAATTCAACTATTAAAAATTACTACAATCTCCACAAAACCACCTTTCTGATAATAAATATGAATGGGTGCTAAATAAATTTCTCAAAATGTTTGTAAGCATTATAATACGATTTATGAACCAGAGAAGTTTAAGCCAAGAAAATAAAAAGTGGAAGGTTGTAAGAATAGTAATAAAATTATGTGATCATATCTTCAACATAAAACAAACTACAGATGTTTTTCTGATTAATACCATAAAACACAAAATATTTATACATCCTTCATTCTAACTAGCATGAATATAAAAATAAATAAAGATTCATTGATAACAATTTTTATCATCAATTTCGTATATAATACTAAAATCTGTTAATGGAAGTTATGGTAAATAGTTAAATCAGTGATAAATCTTTCAACTAAATACTTGGATCGTTTTCTTGAGCTGTTCTATAACCCCAGGTTGAATCTACTCAAAAACTTAAACATGAGAGAAAAGGTGCGAAATGTGGTTATTGAGCTTTATTTCAAGGTTAAGTTATGTACAGAAAATTGAGAGTATTTATGGTATTTCAGATGACCCTGGGCTTCTGGAAAGTTCCGAAACCCTACTAAATATAGTAGCAGGATAGGTAATTATTCAATCAGAAATGTGACATGTAACATTTTACTTTCTAGATGTTTCAGAGAAACTTCTATTCAATGCTGTTTGAACAGAAATATTTCCTAGCAATTCGAGAGCCCCTCTGGGCTCTTTTTCAAGAAATATTCTGAATCTTCCCAAAAATCAATAACCCTTAAACCGATCAACAGTTGTCTTTACAATTAAATTAAATTAAAGTAGGTAAACATTAGAAATCCTAGTAATATTGAATAGGTTCTCTTATTTGCTTCAATTTCTCTTTTACAGTTGATTTTTATAATTGTACGTATGTTTAAATCTAGAGTATTTAAATCCCTCAAGAAGTAGATTATACTTATCACATAGTCTAGCTGAACTTTACCATAATAATCTATATATTTTAACTCTATCTTACGATAGTTTAACTGTCAATCTCATATATCCTGACGTTATATCAGACTAAGAAATTCACTTTCAAATTAAATCAGTAAAAACAGAACAAATGGTTTAAGGCTAGTAGTGGAGTCCAAGATGCATATTCCCTACTATTTAGGACTCGTCAGCTGGATGTAACTGCATCCCGATGCTGATGTTCACATCGAAACTAGTACCTCTCATTCAAGCGCCAAAATAAATTATTCGCTAAGTTATTGAGTTCAACAAATACTTATCAAGATTCAATCAAATATATCAACAAAGGAATAATTGAAACTTTTCCTAGTAATGATGCAATCACATGTAGCTTAACGAAGATTAAGAAATAATTTCCGCTCTACTAAAGTACATTTAACTGTTTCACATCTTCTATATCCGCGATACCTACTACCTATACTTAAGAATGAGGTACCACTACAATTACTATGACGCGAAATAAGAACACAATGACTGGTATAAGTGAAAATTTATTAACCTCAAAAAACACGACGATCCTAGTCGGAAGTACACTCATTTATTTATAGACTGTAGACCTATTCCCAGAGTTATAACAAATAACATACTCCATATCATACTAAGCATAGTTCACATTAATTTAACATAAAGAATATCATATCTTAAATAACCATCATATTAAAACAAAAATAATGTTATACCATATAAAATATGACACTGGTAAATAAACGCTACACTGAGTAATTAACACATTGAATTAGAAACAGAAGTAATATTCAACAAGAATCACAATAAGTAAAAGAATGTAACTTTGTCTTTTTCAACTCGTCATATCTAATCTTTATCAATTGTTATGATGTAATACCTATAAGTAAATCTGTTGTTTATGCTTATATACTTATTGCTTATATTCCTAGTATTTATTATATGCTGACGAGAATAACGAAAGGCAACGGTTTGGATCTATTTGTGAATTTATATCATATATATATATATATATATATATATATATATATATATATATATATATATATATATATATATATATATATATATATATATATAGCATAATTGTTAATCAACTAAACTATGTATATTCATAATCCTCTTATTATGAGGTTTTATTTGACCTATTGACTATTATTACACGATTTACACTTCTTAAGTTATGCCCAGTTTATTAATTACAATCTCTTACAATCACACCCATTTTTGATTTGATCGTGTACAAGTATTATTTTTCTATTTTATGGTGTGATGTGGTCTGTTTGGATTGTATATAAACCTAGTATGTTTAAAATCTATGATTCGTATTGCAGAGGCTGAGATTTGTGTTCTGAACTTAACAAGCAAAGAAAAAGACCAATCGCGGCTTCAAGCTGTATACATCATTTGTTGTCCATATAAATCCCCGTATCTAAATTTAGCAATCATATTCACAATAATCATGGGGTCATGGATGCGCACTGCTTAGGAGTCTCATAATAGGACGAAATAGCCGTCCAGTACTTCCAGATTTTTCATGATGGTCTAGCTTCAATTGGACTCATATCTCAACTATTGAAATAATCATATAAGTTAATGATCTAACAAATATTAATGTTTCTTTATTTCCAATCATCACTAATTATTTTACACCTATTTGGTATATCATTCCATGACAGTTAGATTGATCATTATGAAATGATAATTTTGTCAGTGAAACGATCAAATCAGTTCATATTGCAAAGTGAATGTGTTAATATAGAAAATTATTGTTTTATTATTCTATTCATTTGATCAATGTATTATTATTATTGTATAAACAATTAAGTATAGAGTATAGGGATCATTGTTAATTTAATTGTATCAATAATATCAACATATACTAATCTATAATAACAATTAGAATGGGAATAAAGTATATAAACATGATTTTATCATCTATAATACAATTGAATATAAATGGCTAATTCAATATATTACATAAAATACAATAGAGTATTTAACTAACAGTATAAATAACTACTATTAACAAGTTAATGTAAATAGTGTAAACTACTGTAAACTATCTTTTGTTATTTGTACTACTATCCAATCTTTAATATACAAACACACACACACACTACTATTCGGTATGTATGAATATTCACAATAAAGTACACTTTCTAGCTGAGTTAAGGCAGAAAGAGTTAGATACATAAAGAATTACATCAAAGCTTTTACTAATCATTTCATAAAACTAATTGGACATTTAAACAACGAATTATTCTACACGAAATAATCATTCACAATGTAAATGATTAAGATAAAATAATGTAAACTAGAAATTAATAGAGGGGGGAAAAAGATGAAATGTTTTTAGGATAAAAGTTTCCCTATTGGTTACTCACTTATGTATATACATTAATAAATGAGTTATCACTTAGTAACAAGAAAACACATTTAATCAGACTATTTAAATTGAAATAATTACATAATCATTTTTTTTGTTTTCAAAAAAATTGTTAAAATTTATTTTTCTTTAATACAATGTTTATATTTGAAATGCCACGTGTTGTACATATACGTAAACCGGAATTAGCAATATTACATCGTTTCATACAATTTGGTATATTAACTTATTTTATAATTTATGTCATGTGGTTAAAAAAAGGTTATCAATCATTTGATCGTCCTATTAGTGGTGTAGCTGTTAAAGTATATGGTATAGCATGGAAACAAATATTTAAATATCAAAATCCTGATACAAATGGTATAATTGTATTAGATAATGGTGATTATTTATTACAACCAACACAAAATTCTGGTTTTTATTTAATTACAACAATTAAACATTTTGTTATACAAAGTATGACAACATGTAGTGAAAGTGATCGTTTACCCGATGCAATATGTTATCATGATAATGATTGTCCAATTGGTTATCAAGCTGGTTATAAACCTTATGGTCCAGATGGTATTGTACCAAATGAAAATAATATAGAAATTGATGAAAGTGGACATGGAATATTTACTGGAAAATGTTTAATACATTATAATAAATGTCAAATTTATGGTTGGTGTCCAACTGGTGATGATTATGAATATGAATTACGTAAACAACGTTATTATAAATTACAATTAATAAAACCACCAAATATATTAGAAGGTTTTTATAATTATTTTAATGATTTAGATTTTTTAGATAATAAACGACAAATTAATGAACGTACTATACATTTAATAGATCCATTTTTTGAAATGATTAATTTTACATTATTTATTAAAAATAGTATAGAATTTCCACAATTTAAAATAAAACGTAGTAATATCTTATCATGGATGACAGAAATTTATATAAAAAATTGTTTATATCAATCAACACATCCGATTGATAAATATTGTCCAAGATTTCGTTTATATGATATATTTCAATTAGCTAAAATTAATTCAAATCGTTTATTAAAATATGGTGGTGTTATAGCTATAACTATACATTGGCAATGTAATTTCGATTGGAATATTAATTATTGTTTACCAAATTATGAATTTTTAGAATTAGAAAGTGTATATAAAGTAAGAAAAATGAATAGAAATAAAATAAATTATAATAAAATAATGAATTCATCTGAATCAATATTAGATTATACTTATAAAGCATATCAATCATATAACAATGATAATGCTGTTGAGGATGATGATGATATTATTGATGATAATGAAGAAGTGATTACAATACATGAAGGTTCCAGTTTACGTAGTACTGCATATTATGGTTATGATACAGAATTAATCAAACAACGTAAACGTATATTAATACATGTTAATGGTATACAATTTATTATAAGAGTGAATGGTATAGCTGGTAAATTTAATTTATTATCATTTACAATGAAATTTGGTTCAGGATTAGCATTACTTAGTTTATCAACAATAATAACTGATTTTATTTTATTTTATTTTACATATAATCGAAAAAAATATAAAAAAATTATATGTGATGATAAAACAATCCATTTTTTATCACAAATGATTATTAAGAAAAAAAAATTTATTAACATCTGAATTGGAAACAAAATCTTCTTCTTGTTGACAAACCTTTTTCTTTGTTTGTTTGTGTATGTGTGTGCGTGTCTGTTTAAAAACAAAAAAAAAACACT
>CALYCU020000015.1:0-136184 GCA_944470425.2 Schistosoma bovis | reverse complement strand
TGAGAAGTCGTTACCAGTGGAGTTCAACCAGGTCTGTTGTGAGATAGGAACTCACTGAAGACAATGGTGTACGGTAGCGCAACTTCGTGGATTGGTTGAAGTTAGACATTAACACCGTTGGATGCCGGCTCAGTGGTCTAATGGTTAAGTGCTCGCGCGCGAAGCCAGTAGGTCCTGGGTTCGAGCCCCGGGTGGTGCGGGGTCGTGGATGCGCACTGCTGAGGAGTCCCATACTAGGACGAAACGGCCGTCCAGTGCTTCCAGGTTTTCAATGGTGGTCTAGCTTCAACTGACTCAACAGTTCAATCTGTGAAAATTTCTAAAAATCTCCACAAAACACATTCTGATAACAATAATAATAATAATCACCTGCTCACTAGTGACTGACTTCAGGAGACACTTCTGGAGTTCTAGTGAGAAGTCGTTACCAGTGGAGTTCAACCAGGTCTGTTGTGAGATAGGAACTCACTGAAGACAATGGTGTACGGTAGCGCAACTTCGTGGATTGGTTGAAGTTAGACATTAACACCGTTGGATGCCGGCTCAGTGGTCTAATGGTTAAGTGCTCGCGCGCGAAGCCAGTAGGTCCTGGGTTCGAGCCCCGGGTGGTGCGGGGTCGTGGATGCGCACTGCTGAGGAGTCCCATACTAGGACGAAACGGCCGTCCAGTGCTTCCAGGTTTTCAATGGTGGTCTAGCTTCAACTGACTCAACAGTTCAATCTGTGAAAATTTCTAAAAATCTCCACAAAACACATTCTGATAACAATAATAATAATAATCACCTGCTCACTAGTGACTGACTTCAGGAGACACTTCTGGAGTTCTAGTGAGAAGTCGTTACCAGTGGAGTTCAACCAGGTCTGTTGTGAGATAGGAACTCACTGAAGACAATGGTGTACGGTAGCGCAACTTCGTGGATTGGTTGAAGTTAGACATTAACACCGTTGGATGCCGGCTCAGTGGTCTAATGGTTAAGTGCTCGCGCGCGAAGCCAGTAGGTCCTGGGTTCGAGCCCCGGGTGGTGCGGGGTCGTGGATGCGCACTGCTGAGGAGTCCCATACTAGGACGAAACGGCCGTCCAGTGCTTCCAGGTTTTCAATGGTGGTCTAGCTTCAACTGACTCAACAGTTCAATCTGTGAAAATTTCTAAAAATCTCCACAAAACACATTCTGATAACAATAATAATAATAATCACCTGCTCACTAGTGACTGACTTCAGGAGACACTTCTGGAGTTCTAGTGAGAAGTCGTTACCAGTGGAGTTCAACCAGGTCTGTTGTGAGATAGGAACTCACTGAAGACAATGGTGTACGGTAGCGCAACTTCGTGGATTGGTTGAAGTTAGACATTAACACCGTTGGATGCCGGCTCAGTGGTCTAATGGTTAAGTGCTCGCGCGCGAAGCCAGTAGGTCCTGGGTTCGAGCCCCGGGTGGTGCGGGGTCGTGGATGCGCACTGCTGAGGAGTCCCATACTAGGACGAAACGGCCGTCCAGTGCTTCCAGGTTTTCAATGGTGGTCTAGCTTCAACTGACTCAACAGTTCAATCTGTGAAAATTTCTAAAAATCTCCACAAAACACATTCTGATAACAATAATAATAATAATCACCTGCTCACTAGTGACTGACTTCAGGAGACACTTCTGGAGTTCTAGTGAGAAGTCGTTACCAGTGGAGTTCAACCAGGTCTGTTGTGAGATAGGAACTCACTGAAGACAATGGTGTACGGTAGCGCAACTTCGTGGATTGGTTGAAGTTAGACATTAACACCGTTGGATGCCGGCTCAGTGGTCTAATGGTTAAGTGCTCGCGCGCGAAGCCAGTAGGTCCTGGGTTCGAGCCCCGGGTGGTGCGGGGTCGTGGATGCGCACTGCTGAGGAGTCCCATACTAGGACGAAACGGCCGTCCAGTGCTTCCAGGTTTTCAATGGTGGTCTAGCTTCAACTGACTCAACAGTTCAATCTGTGAAAATTTCTAAAAATCTCCACAAAACACATTCTGATAACAATAATAATAATAATCACCTGCTCACTAGTGACTGACTTCAGGAGACACTTCTGGAGTTCTAGTGAGAAGTCGTTACCAGTGGAGTTCAACCAGGTCTGTTGTGAGATAGGAACTCACTGAAGACAATGGTGTACGGTAGCGCAACTTCGTGGATTGGTTGAAGTTAGACATTAACACCGTTGGATGCCGGCTCAGTGGTCTAATGGTTAAGTGCTCGCGCGCGAAGCCAGTAGGTCCTGGGTTCGAGCCCCGGGTGGTGCGGGGTCGTGGATGCGCACTGCTGAGGAGTCCCATACTAGGACGAAACGGCCGTCCAGTGCTTCCAGGTTTTCAATGGTGGTCTAGCTTCAACTGACTCAACAGTTCAATCTGTGAAAATTTCTAAAAATCTCCACAAAACACATTCTGATAACAATAATAATAATAATCACCTGCTCACTAGTGACTGACTTCAGGAGACACTTCTGGAGTTCTAGTGAGAAGTCGTTACCAGTGGAGTTCAACCAGGTCTGTTGTGAGATAGGAACTCACTGAAGACAATGGTGTACGGTAGCGCAACTTCGTGGATTGGTTGAAGTTAGACATTAACACCGTTGGATGCCGGCTCAGTGGTCTAATGGTTAAGTGCTCGCGCGCGAAGCCAGTAGGTCCTGGGTTCGAGCCCCGGGTGGTGCGGGGTCGTGGATGCGCACTGCTGAGGAGTCCCATACTAGGACGAAACGGCCGTCCAGTGCTTCCAGGTTTTCAATGGTGGTCTAGCTTCAACTGACTCAACAGTTCAATCTGTGAAAATTTCTAAAAATCTCCACAAAACACATTCTGATAACAATAATAATAATAATCACCTGCTCACTAGTGACTGACTTCAGGAGACACTTCTGGAGTTCTAGTGAGAAGTCGTTACCAGTGGAGTTCAACCAGGTCTGTTGTGAGATAGGAACTCACTGAAGACAATGGTGTACGGTAGCGCAACTTCGTGGATTGGTTGAAGTTAGACATTAACACCGTTGGATGCCGGCTCAGTGGTCTAATGGTTAAGTGCTCGCGCGCGAAGCCAGTAGGTCCTGGGTTCGAGCCCCGGGTGGTGCGGGGTCGTGGATGCGCACTGCTGAGGAGTCCCATACTAGGACGAAACGGCCGTCCAGTGCTTCCAGGTTTTCAATGGTGGTCTAGCTTCAACTGACTCAACAGTTCAATCTGTGAAAATTTCTAAAAATCTCCACAAAACACATTCTGATAACAATAATAATAATAATCACCTGCTCACTAGTGACTGACTTCAGGAGACACTTCTGGAGTTCTAGTGAGAAGTCGTTACCAGTGGAGTTCAACCAGGTCTGTTGTGAGATAGGAACTCACTGAAGACAATGGTGTACGGTAGCGCAACTTCGTGGATTGGTTGAAGTTAGACATTAACACCGTTGGATGCCGGCTCAGTGGTCTAATGGTTAAGTGCTCGCGCGCGAAGCCAGTAGGTCCTGGGTTCGAGCCCCGGGTGGTGCGGGGTCGTGGATGCGCACTGCTGAGGAGTCCCATACTAGGACGAAACGGCCGTCCAGTGCTTCCAGGTTTTCAATGGTGGTCTAGCTTCAACTGACTCAACAGTTCAATCTGTGAAAATTTCTAAAAATCTCCACAAAACACATTCTGATAACAATAATAATAATAATCACCTGCTCACTAGTGACTGACTTCAGGAGACACTTCTGGAGTTCTAGTGAGAAGTCGTTACCAGTGGAGTTCAACCAGGTCTGTTGTGAGATAGGAACTCACTGAAGACAATGGTGTACGGTAGCGCAACTTCGTGGATTGGTTGAAGTTAGACATTAACACCGTTGGATGCCGGCTCAGTGGTCTAATGGTTAAGTGCTCGCGCGCGAAGCCAGTAGGTCCTGGGTTCGAGCCCCGGGTGGTGCGGGGTCGTGGATGCGCACTGCTGAGGAGTCCCATACTAGGACGAAACGGCCGTCCAGTGCTTCCAGGTTTTCAATGGTGGTCTAGCTTCAACTGACTCAACAGTTCAATCTGTGAAAATTTCTAAAAATCTCCACAAAACACATTCTGATAACAATAATAATAATAATCACCTGCTCACTAGTGACTGACTTCAGGAGACACTTCTGGAGTTCTAGTGAGAAGTCGTTACCAGTGGAGTTCAACCAGGTCTGTTGTGAGATAGGAACTCACTGAAGACAATGGTGTACGGTAGCGCAACTTCGTGGATTGGTTGAAGTTAGACATTAACACCGTTGGATGCCGGCTCAGTGGTCTAATGGTTAAGTGCTCGCGCGCGAAGCCAGTAGGTCCTGGGTTCGAGCCCCGGGTGGTGCGGGGTCGTGGATGCGCACTGCTGAGGAGTCCCATACTAGGACGAAACGGCCGTCCAGTGCTTCCAGGTTTTCAATGGTGGTCTAGCTTCAACTGACTCAACAGTTCAATCTGTGAAAATTTCTAAAAATCTCCACAAAACACATTCTGATAACAATAATAATAATAATCACCTGCTCACTAGTGACTGACTTCAGGAGACACTTCTGGAGTTCTAGTGAGAAGTCGTTACCAGTGGAGTTCAACCAGGTCTGTTGTGAGATAGGAACTCACTGAAGACAATGGTGTACGGTAGCGCAACTTCGTGGATTGGTTGAAGTTAGACATTAACACCGTTGGATGCCGGCTCAGTGGTCTAATGGTTAAGTGCTCGCGCGCGAAGCCAGTAGGTCCTGGGTTCGAGCCCCGGGTGGTGCGGGGTCGTGGATGCGCACTGCTGAGGAGTCCCATACTAGGACGAAACGGCCGTCCAGTGCTTCCAGGTTTTCAATGGTGGTCTAGCTTCAACTGACTCAACAGTTCAATCTGTGAAAATTTCTAAAAATCTCCACAAAACACATTCTGATAACAATAATAATAATAATCACCTGCTCACTAGTGACTGACTTCAGGAGACACTTCTGGAGTTCTAGTGAGAAGTCGTTACCAGTGGAGTTCAACCAGGTCTGTTGTGAGATAGGAACTCACTGAAGACAATGGTGTACGGTAGCGCAACTTCGTGGATTGGTTGAAGTTAGACATTAACACCGTTGGATGCCGGCTCAGTGGTCTAATGGTTAAGTGCTCGCGCGCGAAGCCAGTAGGTCCTGGGTTCGAGCCCCGGGTGGTGCGGGGTCGTGGATGCGCACTGCTGAGGAGTCCCATACTAGGACGAAACGGCCGTCCAGTGCTTCCAGGTTTTCAATGGTGGTCTAGCTTCAACTGACTCATGAGTTCAATCTGTGAAAATTTCTAAAAATCTCCACAAAACACATTCTGATAACAATAATAATAATAATCACCTGCTCACTAGTGACTGACTTCAGGAGACACTTCTGGAGTTCTAGTGAGAAGTCGTTACCAGTGGAGTTCAACCAGGTCTGTTGTGAGATAGGAACTCACTGAAGACAATGGTGTACGGTAGCGCAACTTCGTGGATTGGTTGAAGTTAGACATTAACACCGTTGGATGCCGGCTCAGTGGTCTAATGGTTAAGTGCTCGCGCGCGAAGCCAGTAGGTCCTGGGTTCGAGCCCCGGGTGGTGCGGGGTCGTGGATGCGCACTGCTGAGGAGTCCCATACTAGGACGAAACGGCCGTCCAGTGCTTCCAGGTTTTCAATGGTGGTCTAGCTTCAACTGACTCAACAGTTCAATCTGTGAAAATTTCTAAAAATCTCCACAAAACACATTCTGATAACAATAATAATAATAATCACCTGCTCACTAGTGACTGACTTCAGGAGACACTTCTGGAGTTCTAGTGAGAAGTCGTTACCAGTGGAGTTCAACCAGGTCTGTTGTGAGATAGGAACTCACTGAAGACAATGGTGTACGGTAGCGCAACTTCGTGGATTGGTTGAAGTTAGACATTAACACCGTTGGATGCCGGCTCAGTGGTCTAATGGTTAAGTGCTCGCGCGCGAAGCCAGTAGGTCCTGGGTTCGAGCCCCGGGTGGTGCGGGGTCGTGGATGCGCACTGCTGAGGAGTCCCATACTAGGACGAAACGGCCGTCCAGTGCTTCCAGGTTTTCAATGGTGGTCTAGCTTCAACTGACTCAACAGTTCAATCTGTGAAAATTTCTAAAAATCTCCACAAAACACATTCTGATAACAATAATAATAATAATAATCACCTGCTCACTAGTGACTGACTTCAGGAGACACTTCTGGAGTTCTAGTGAGAAGTCGTTACCAGTGGAGTTCAACCAGGTCTGTTGTGAGATAGGAACTCACTGAAGACAATGGTGTGCGGTAGCGCAACTTCGTGGATTGGTTGAAGTTAGACATTAACACCGTTGGATGCCGGCTCAGTGGTCTAATGGTTAAGTGCTCGCGCGCGAAGCCAGTAGGTCCTGGGTTCGAGCTCCGGGTGGTGCGGGGTCGTGGATGCGCACTGCTGAGGAGTCCCATGCTAGGACGGAACGGCCGTCCAGTGCTTCAACTGACTCATGAGTTCAATCTGTGAAAATTTCTAAAAAATCTCCACAAAACACATTCTGATAATAATAATCACCTGCTCACTAGTGACTGACTTCAGGAGACACTTCTGGAGTTCTAGTGAGAAGTCGTTACCAGTGGAGTTCAACCAGGTCTGTTGTGAGATAGGAACTCACTGAAGACAATGGTGTACGGTAGCGCAACTTCGTGGATTGGTTGAAGTTAGACATTAACACCGTTGGATGCCGGCTCAGTGGTCTAATGGTTAAGTGCTCGCGCGCGAAGCCAGTAGGTCCTGGGTTCGAGCCCCGGGTGGTGCGGGGTCGTGGATGCGCACTGCTGAGGAGTCCCATACTAGGACGAAACGGCCGTCCAGTGCTTCCAGGTTTTCAATGGTGGTCTAGCTTCAACTGACTCAACAGTTCAATCTGTGAAAATTTCTGAAAATCTCCACAAAACACATTCTGATAACAATAATAATAATAATCACCTGCTCACTAGTGACTGACTTCAGGAGACACTTCTGGAGTTCTAGTGAGAAGTCGTTACCAGTGGAGTTCAACCAGGTCTGTTGTGAGATAGGAACTCACTGAAGACAATGGTGTACGGTAGCGCAACTTCGTGGATTGGTTGAAGTTAGACATTAACACCGTTGGATGCCGGCTCAGTGGTCTAATGGTTAAGTGCTCGCGCGCGAAGCCAGTAGGTCCTGGGTTCGAGCCCCGGGTGGTGCGGGGTCGTGGATGCGCACTGCTGAGGAGTCCCATACTAGGACGAAACGGCCGTCCAGTGCTTCCAGGTTTTCAATGGTGGTCTAGCTTCAACTGACTCAACAGTTCAATCTGTGAAAATTTCTAAAAATCTCCACAAAACACATTCTGATAACAATAATAATAATAATCACCTGCTCACTAGTGACTGACTTCAGGAGACACTTCTGGAGTTCTAGTGAGAAGTCGTTACCAGTGGAGTTCAACCAGGTCTGTTGTGAGATAGGAACTCACTGAAGACAATGGTGTACGGTAGCGCAACTTCGTGGA
Source organism: Schistosoma bovis (assembly GCA_944470425.2). Taxonomy (NCBI): domain Eukaryota; kingdom Metazoa; phylum Platyhelminthes; class Trematoda; order Strigeidida; family Schistosomatidae; genus Schistosoma; species Schistosoma bovis. Next base: position 128,672 of record CALYCU020000015.1, on the reverse strand, counting down.
TTGGTTGAAGTTAGACATTAACACCGTTGGATGCCGGCTCAGTGGTCTAATGGTTAAGTGCTCGCGCGCGAAGCCAGTAGGTCCTGGGTTCGAGCTCCGGGTGGTGCGGGGTCGTGGATGCGCACTGCTGAGGAGTCCCATACTAGGACGAAACGGCCGTCCAGTGCTTCCAGGTTTTCAATGGTGGTCTAGCTTCAACTGACTCAACAGTTCAATCTGTGAAAATTTCTAAAAATCTCCACAAAACACATTCTGATAACAATAATAATAATAATCACCTGCTCACTAGTGACTGACTTCAGGAGACACTTCTGGAGTTCTAGTGAGAAGTCGTTACCAGTGGAGTTCAACCAGGTCTGTTGTGAGATAGGAACTCACTGAAGACAATGGTGTACGGTAGCGCAACTTCGTGGATTGGTTGAAGTTAGACATTAACACCGTTGGATGCCGACTCAGTGGTCTAATGGTTAAGTGCTCGCGCGCGAAGCCAGTAGGTCCTGGGTTCGAGCCCCGGGTGGTGCGGGGTCGTGGATGCGCACTGCTGAGGAGTCCCATACTAGGACGAAACGGCCGTCCAGTGCTTCCAGGTTTTCAATGGTGGTCTAGCTTCAACTGACTCAACAGTTCAATCTGTGAAAATTTCTAAAAATCTCCACAAAACACATTCTGATAACAATAATAATAATAATCACCTGCTCACTAGTGACTGACTTCAGGAGACACTTCTGGAGTTCTAGTGAGAAGTCGTTACCAGTGGAGTTCAACCAGGTCTGTTGTGAGATAGGAACTCACTGAAGACAATGGTGTACGGTAGCGCAACTTCGTGGATTGGTTGAAGTTAGACATTAACACCGTTGGATGCCGGCTCAGTGGTCTAATGGTTAAGTGCTCGCGCGCGAAGCCAGTAGGTCCTGGGTTCGAGCCCCGGGTGGTGCGGGGTCGTGGATGCGCACTGCTGAGGAGTCCCATACTAGGACGAAACGGCCGTCCAGTGCTTCCAGGTTTTCAATGGTGGTCTAGCTTCAACTGACTCATGATTTCAATCTGTGAAAATTTCTAAAAATCTCCACAAAACCCATTCTGATAACAATAATAATAATAATCACCTGCTCACTAGTGACTGACTTCAGGAGACACTTCTGGAGTTCTAGTGAGAAGTCGTTACCAGTGGAGTTCAACCAGGTCTGTTGTGAGATAGGAACTCACTGAGGACAATGGTGTACGGTAGCGCAACTTCGTGGATTGGTTGAAGTTAGACATTAACACCGTTGGATGCCGGCTCAGTGGTCTAATGGTTAAGTGCTCGCGCGCGAAGCCAGTAGGTCCTGGGTTCGAGCTCCGGGTGGTGCGGGGTCGTGGATGCGCACTGCTGAGGAGTCCCATGCTAGGACGGAACGGCCGTCCAGTGCTTCCAGGTTTTCAATGGTGGTCTAGCTTCAACTGACTCAACAGTTCAATCTGTGAAAATTTCTTAAAATCTCCACAAAACACATTCTGATAACAATAATAATAATAATCACCTGCTCACTAGTGACTGACTTCAGGAGACACTTCTGGAGTTCTAGTGAGAAGTCGTTACCAGTGGAGTTCAACCAGGTCTGTTGTGAGATAGGAACTCACTGAAGACAATGGTGTACGGTAGCGCAACTTCGTGGATTGGTTGAAGTTAGACATTAACACCGTTGGATGCCGGCTCAGTGGTCTAATGGTTAAGTGCTCGCGCGCGAAGCCAGTAGGTCCTGGGTTCGAGCTCCGGGTGGTGCGGGGTCGTGGATGCGCACTGCTGAGGAGTCCCATACTAGGACGAAACGGCCGTCCAGTGCTTCCAGGTTTTCAATGGTGGTCTAGCTTCAACTGACTCAACAGTTCAATCTGTGAAAATTTCTTAAAATCTCCACAAAACACATTCTGATAACAATAATAATAATAATCACCTGCTCACTAGTGACTGACTTCAGGAGACACTTCTGGAGTTCTAGTGAGAAGTCGTTACCAGTGGAGTTCAACCAGGTCTGTTGTGAGATAGGAACTCACTGAAGACAATGGTGTACGGTAGCGCAACTTCGTGGATTGGTTGAAGTTAGACATTAACACCGTTGGATGCCGGCTCAGTGGTCTAATGGTTAAGTGCTCGCGCGCGAAGCCAGTAGGTCCTGGGTTCGAGCCCCGGGTGGTGCGGGTTCGTGGATGCGCACTGCTGAGGAGTCCCATACTAGGACGAAACGGCCGTCCAGTGCTTCCAGGTTTTCAATGGTGGTCTAGCTTCAACTGACTCAACAGTTCAATCTGTGAAAATTTCTAAAAATCTCCACAAAACACATTCTGATAACAATAATAATAATAATCACCTGCTCACTAGTGACTGACTTCAGGAGACACTTCTGGAGTTCTAGTGAGAAGTCGTTACCAGTGGAGTTCAACCAGGTCTGTTGTGAGATAGGAACTCACTGAAGACAATGGTGTACGGTAGCGCAACTTCGTGGATTGGTTGAAGTTAGACATTAACACCGTTGGATGCCGACTCAGTGGTCTAATGGTTAAGTGCTCGCGCGCGAAGCCAGTAGGTCCTGGGTTCGAGCCCCGGGTGGTGCGGGGTCGTGGATGCGCCCTGCCGAGGAGTCCCATACTAGGACGAAACGGCCGTCCAGTGCTTCCAGGTTTTCAATGGTGGTCTAGCTTCAACTGACTCAACAGTTCAATCTGTGAAAATTTCTAAAAATCTCCACAAAACACATTCTGATAACAATAATAATAATAATCACCTGCTCACTAGTGACTGACTTCAGGAGACACTTCTGGAGTTCTAGTGAGAAGTCGTTACCAGTGGAGTTCAACCAGGTCTGTTGTGAGATAGGAACTCACTGAAGACAATGGTGTACGGTAGCGCAACTTCGTGGATTGGTTGAAGTTAGACATTAACACCGTTGGATGCCGGCTCAGTGGTCTAATGGTTAAGTGCTCGCGCGCGAAGCCAGTAGGTCCTGGGTTCGAGCTCCGGGTGGTGCGTAGTCGCGGATGCGCCCTGCCGAGGAGTCCCATACTAGGACGAAACGGCCGTCCAGTGCTTCCAGGTTTTCAATGGTGGTCTAGCTTCAACTGACTCAACAGTTCAATCTGTGAAAATTTCTAAAAATCTCCACAAAACACATTCTGATAACAATAATAATAATAATCACCTGCTCACTAGTGACTGACTTCAGGAGACACTTCTGGAGTTCTAGTGAGAAGTCGTTACCAGTGGAGTTCAACCAGGTCTGTTGTGAGATAGGAACTCACTGAAGACAATGGTGTACGGTAGCGCAACTTCGTGGATTGGTTGAAGTTAGACATTAACACCGTTGGATGCCGACTCAGTGGTCTAATGGTTAAGTGCTCGCGCGCGAAGCCAGTAGGTCCTGGGTTCGAGCCCCGGGTGGTGCGTGGTCGTGGATGCGCCCTGCTGAGGAGTCCCATACTAGGACGAAACGGCCGTCCAGTGCTTCCAGGTTTTCAATGGTGGTCTAGCTTCAACTGACTCAACAGTTCAATCTGTGAAAATTTCTAAAAATCTCCACAAAACACATTCTGATAACAATAATAATAATAATCACCTGCTCACTAGTGACTGACTTCAGGAGACACTTCTGGAGTTCTAGTGAGAAGTCGTTACCAGTGGAGTTCAACCAGGTCTGTTGTGAGATAGGAACTCACTGAAGACAATGGTGTACGGTAGCGCAACTTCGTGGATTGGTTGAAGTTAGACATTAACACCGTTGGATGCCGACTCAGTGGTCTAATGGTTAAGTGCTCGCGCGCGAAGCCAGTAGGTCCTGGGTTCGAGCTCCGGGTGGTGCGGGGTCGTGGATGCGCACTGCTGAGGAGTCCCATACTAGGACGAAACGGCCGTCCAGTGCTTCCAGGTTTTCAATGGTGGTCTAGCTTCAACTGACTCAACAGTTCAATCTGTGAAAATTTCTAAAAATCTCCACAAAACACATTCTGATAACAATAATAATAATAATCACCTGCTCACTAGTGACTGACTTCAGGAGACACTTCTGGAGTTCTAGTGAGAAGTCGTTACCAGTGGAGTTCAACCAGGTCTGTTGTGAGATAGGAACTCACTGAGGACAATGGTGTACGGTAGCGCAACTTCGTGGATTGGTTGAAGTTAGACATTAACACCGTTGGATGCCGGCTCAGTGGTCTAATGGTTAAGTGCTCGCGCGCGAAGCCAGTAGGTCCTGGGTTCGAGCTCCGGGTGGTGCGTAGTCGCGGATGCGCCCTGCTGAGCAGTCCCATACTAGGACGAAATGGCCGTCCCGTGCTTCCAAGTTTTCAATAGTGGTCTAGCTTTAATTGACTCAACAGTTCAATCTGTGAAAATTTCTAAAAATCTCCACAAAACACATTCTGATAACAATAATAATAATAATCACCTGCTCACTAGTGACTGACTTCAGGAGACACTTCTGGAGTTCTAGTGAGAAGTCGTTACCAGTGGAGTTCAACCAGGTCTGTTGTGAGATAGGAACTCACTGAAGACAATGGTGTACGGTAGCGCAACTTCGTGGATTGGTTGAAGTTAGACATTAACACCGTTGGATGCCGACTCAGTGGTCTAATGGTTAAGTGCTCGCGCGCGAAGCCAGTAGGTCCTGGGTTCGAGCCCCGGGTGGTGCGGGGTCGTGGATGCGCACTGCTGATGAGTCCCATACTAGGACGAAACGGCCGTCCAGTGCTTCCAGGTTTTCAATGGTGGTCTAGCTTCAACTGACTCAACAGTTCAATCTGTGAAAATTTCTAAAAATCTCCACAAAACACATTCTGATAACAATAATAATAATAATCACCTGCTCACTAGTGACTGACTTCAGGAGACACTTCTGGAGTTCTAGTGAGAAGTCGTTACCAGTGGAGTTCAACCAGGTCTGTTGTGAGATAGGAACTCACTGAAGACAATGGTGTACGGTAGCGCAACTTCGTGGATTGGTTGAAGTTAGACATTAACACCGTTGGATGCCGGCTCAGTGGTCTAATGGTTAAGTGCTCGCGCGCGAAGCCAGTAGGTCCTGGGTTCGAGCTCCGGGTGGTGCGGGGTCGTGGATGCGCACTGCTGAGGAGTCCCATGCTAGGACGGAACGGCCGTCCAGTGCTTCCAGGTTTTCAATGGTGGTCTAGCTTCAACTGACTCAACAGTTCAATCTGTGAAAATTTCTAAAAATCTCCACAAAACACATTCTGATAACAATAATAATAATAATCACCTGCTCACTAGTGACTGACTTCAGGAGACACTTCTGGAGTTCTAGTGAGAAGTCGTTACCAGTGGAGTTCAACCAGGTCTGTTGTGAGATAGGAACTCACTGAAGACAATGGTGTACGGTAGCGCAACTTCGTGGATTGGTTGAAGTTAGACATTAACACCGTTGGATGCCGACTCAGTGGTCTAATGGTTAAGTGCTCGCGCGCGAAGCCAGTAGGTCCTGGGTTCGAGCTCCGGGTGGTGCGGGGTCGTGGATGCGCACTGCTGAGGAGTCCCATACTAGGACGAAACGGCCGTCCAGTGCTTCCAGGTTTTCAATGGTGGTCTAGCTTCAACTGACTCAACAGTTCAATCTGTGAAAATTTCTAAAAATCTCCACAAAACACATTCTGATAACAATAATAATAATAATCACCTGCTCACTAGTGACTGACTTCAGGAGACACTTCTGGAGTTCTAGTGAGAAGTCGTTACCAGTGGAGTTCAACCAGGTCTGTTGTGAGATAGGAACTCACTGAAGACAATGGTGTACGGTAGCGCAACTTCGTGGATTGGTTGAAGTTAGACATTAACACCGTTGGATGCCGGCTCAGTGGTCTAATGGTTAAGTGCTCGCGCGCGAAGCCAGTAGGTCCTGGGTTCGAGCTCCGGGTGGTGCGTAGTCGCGGATGCGCCCTGCCGAGGAGTCCCATACTAGGACGAAACGGCCGTCCAGTGCTTCCAGGTTTTCAATGGTGGTCTAGCTTCAACTGACTCAACAGTTCAATCTGTGAAAATTTCTAAAAATCTCCACAAAACACATTCTGATAACAATAATAATAATAATCACCTGCTCACTAGTGACTGACTTCAGGAGACACTTCTGGAGTTCTAGTGAGAAGTCGTTACCAGTGGAGTTCAACCAGGTCTGTTGTGAGATAGGAACTCACTGAAGACAATGGTGTACGGTAGCGCAACTTCGTGGATTGGTTGAAGTTAGACATTAACACCGTTGGATGCCGACTCAGTGGTCTAATGGTTAAGTGCTCGCGCGCGAAGCCAGTAGGTCCTGGGTTCGAGCCCCGGGTGGTGCGGGTTCGTGGATGCGCACTGCTGATGAGTCCCATACTAGGACGAAACGGCCGTCCAGTGCTTCCGGGTTTTCAATGGTGGTCTAGCTTCAACTGACTCAACAGTTCAATCTGTGAAAATTTCTAAAAATCTCCACAAAACACATTCTGATAACAATAATAATAATAATCACCTGCTCACTAGTGACTGACTTCAGGAGACACTTCTGGAGTTCTAGTGAGAAGTCGTTACCAGTGGAGTTCAACCAGGTCTGTTGTGAGATAGGAACTCACTGAAGACAATGGTGTACGGTAGCGCAACTTCGTGGATTGGTTGAAGTTAGACATTAACACCGTTGGATGCCGACTCAGTGGTCTAATGGTTAAGTGCTCGCGCGCGAAGCCAGTAGGTCCTGGGTTCGAGCCCCGGGTGGTGCGTGGTCGTGGATGCGCCCTGCTGAGGAGTCCCATACTAGGACGAAACGGCCGTCCAGTGCTTCCAGGTTTTCAATGGTGGTCTAGCTTCAACTGACTCAACAGTTCAATCTGTGAAAATTTCTAAAAATCTCCACAAAACACATTCTGATAACAATAATAATAATAATCACCTGCTCACTAGTGACTGACTTCAGGAGACACTTCTGGAGTTCTAGTGAGAAGTCGTTACCAGTGGAGTTCAACCAGGTCTGTTGTGAGATAGGAACTCACTGAAGACAATGGTGTACGGTAGCGCAACTTCGTGGATTGGTTGAAGTTAGACATTAACACCGTTGGATGCCGACTCAGTGGTCTAATGGTTAAGTGCTCGCGCGCGAAGCCAGTAGGTCCTGGGTTCGAGCTCCGGGTGGTGCGGGGTCGTGGATGCGCACTGCTGAGGAGTCCCATGCTAGGACGAAACGGCCGTCCAGTGCTTCCGGGTTTTCAATGGTGGTCTAGCTTCAACTGACTCAACAGTTCAATCTGTGAAAATTTCTAAAAATCTCCACAAAACACATTCTGATAACAATAATAATAATAATCACCTGCTCACTAGTGACTGACTTCAGGAGACACTTCTGGAGTTCTAGTGAGAAGTCGTTACCAGTGGAGTTCAACCAGGTCTGTTGTGAGATAGGAACTCACTGAAGACAATGGTGTACGGTAGCGCAACTTCGTGGATTGGTTGAAGTTAGACATTAACACCGTTGGATGCCGGCTCAGTGGTCTAATGGTTAAGTGCTCGCGCGCGAAGCCAGTAGGTCCTGGGTTCGAGCTCCGAGTGGTGCGGGGTCGTGGATGCGCACTGCTGAGGAGTCCCATACTAGGACGAAACGGCCGTCCAGTGCTTCCAGGTTTTCAATGGTGGTCTAGCTTCAACTGACTCAACAGTTCAATCTGTGAAAATTTCTTAAAATCTCCACAAAACACATTCTGATAACAATAATAATAATAATCACCTGCTCACTAGTGACTGACTTCAGGAGACACTTCTGGAGTTCTAGTGAGAAGTCGTTACCAGTGGAGTTCAACCAGGTCTGTTGTGAGATAGGAACTCACTGAAGACAATGGTGTACGGTAGCGCAACTTCGTGGATTGGTTGAAGTTAGACATTAACACCGTTGGATGCCGGCTCAGTGGTCTAATGGTTAAGTGCTCGCGCGCGAAGCCAGTAGGTCCTGGGTTCGAGCCCCGGGTGGTGCGGGGTCGTGGATGCGCACTGCTGAGGAGTCCCATACTAGGACGAAACGGCCGTCCAGTGCTTCCAGGTTTTCAATGGTGGTCTAGCTTCAACTGACTCAACAGTTCAATCTGTGAAAATTTCTAAAAATCTCCACAAAACACATTCTGATAACAATAATAATAATAATCACCTGCTCACTAGTGACTGACTTCAGGAGACACTTCTGGAGTTCTAGTGAGAAGTCGTTACCAGTGGAGTTCAACCAGGTCTGTTGTGAGATAGGAACTCACTGAAGACAATGGTGTACGGTAGCGCAACTTCGTGGATTGGTTGAAGTTAGACATTAACACCGTTGGATGCCGGCTCAGTGGTCTAATGTTTAAGTGCTCGCGCGCGAAGCCAGTAGGTCCTGGGTTCGAGCCCCGGGTGGTGCGGAGTCGTGGATGCGCCCTGCCGAGCAGTCCCATACTAGGACGAAACGGCCGTCCAGTGCTTCCAGGTTTTCAATGGTGGTCTAGCTTCAACTGACTCAACAGTTCAATCTGTGAAAATTTCTAAAAATCTCCACAAAACACATTCTGATAACAATAATAATAATAATAATCACCTGCTCACTAGTGACTGACTTCAGGAGACACTTCTGGAGTTCTAGTGAGAAGTCGTTACCAGTGGAGTTCAACCAGGTCTGTTGTGAGATAGGAACTCACTGAAGACAATGGTGTACGGTAGCGCAACTTCGTGGATTGGTTGAAGTTAGACATTAACATCGTTGGATGCCGACTCAGTGGTCTAATGGTTAAGTGCTCGCGCGCGAAGCCAGTAGGTCCTGGGTTCGAGCTCCGGGTGGTGCGTAGTCGCGGATGCGCCCTGCCGAGCAGTCCCATACTAGGACGAAACGGCCGTCCAGTGCTTCCAGGTTTTCAATGGTGGTCTAGCTTCAACTGACTCAACAGTTCAATCTGTGAAAATTTCTAAAAATCTCCACAAAACACATTCTGATAACAATAATAATAATAATCACCTGCTCACTAGTGACTGACTTCAGGAGACACTTCTGGAGTTCTAGTGAGAAGTCGTTACCAGTGGAGTTCAACCAGGTCTGTTGTGAGATAGGAACTCACTGAAGACAATGGTGTACGGTAGCGCAACTTCGTGGATTGGTTGAAGTTAGACATTAACATCGTTGGATGCCGACTCAGTGGTCTAATGGTTAAGTGCTCGCGCGCGAAGCCAGTAGGTCCTGGGTTCGAGCCCCGGGTGGTGCGGGGTCGTGGATGCGCACTGCTGATGAGTCCCATACTAGGACGAAACGGCCGTCCAGTGCTTCCGGGTTTTCAATGGTGGTCTAGCTTCAACTGACTCAACAGTTCAATCTGTGAAAATTTCTAAAAATCTCCACAAAACACATTCTGATAACAATAATAATAATAATCACCTGCTCACTAGTGACTGACTTCAGGAGACACTTCTGGAGTTCTAGTGAGAAGTCGTTACCAGTGGAGTTCAACCAGGTCTGTTGTGAGATAGGAACTCACTGAAGACAATGGTGTACGGTAGCGCAACTTCGTGGATTGGTTGAAGTTAGACATTAACACCGTTGGATGCCGACTCAGTGGTCTAATGGTTAAGTGCTCGCGCGCGAAGCCAGTAGGTCCTGGGTTCGAGCCCCGGGTGGTGCGTGGTCGTGGATGCGCCCTGCCGAGCAGTCCCATACTAGGACGAAACGGCCGTCCAGTGCTTCCAGGTTTTCAATGGTGGTCTAGCTTCAACTGACTCAACAGTTCAATCTGTGAAAATTTCTAAAAATCTCCACAAAACACATTCTGATAACAATAATAATAATAATAATCACCTGCTCACTAGTGACTGACTTCAGGAGACACTTCTGGAGTTCTAGTGAGAAGTCGTTACCAGTGGAGTTCAACCAGGTCTGTTGTGAGATAGGAACTCACTGAAGACAATGGTGTACGGTAGCGCAACTTCGTGGATTGGTTGAAGTTAGACATTAACACCGTTGGATGCCGACTCAGTGGTCTAATGGTTAAGTGCTCGCGCGCGAAGCCAGTAGGTCCTGGGTTCGAGCCCCGGGTGGTGCGGGTCGTGGATGCGCACTGCTGAGGAGTCCCATACTAGGACGAAACGGCCGTCCAGTGCTTCCAGGTTTTCAATGGTGGTCTAGCTTCAACTGACTCAACAGTTCAATCTGTGAATTTTTTTTTGTCAAAATAAAGCTTATAATAAGAGGAATATAATATGCATTTTTTGTTCACTTAATAATTATGCTGGAGATATATTCGTTTATTTTTGTTCAATAAGTGGATCCCATAATTTACCATTCATTGTTCTTTTCGGGAAATAACAGTTATAAATAAAATAAATTATACATTTGTCATGTCCAAGTGAGTAGAAAATTTATATTTCTGACGCTTCATGACTTCATGTAGGCCACTTCTTCAAAGTACCATTATTTTATTTTACTATTTGAACACATAAATATTGGTTCAAGAGGGCACCAAATATATAAGCTCCACACACAATAATGGGAATTTGAAGAGGAGAAGGAAAAAAGGTGAAGAGCGTAAAAAAATAACAATAATGAACAGATTAGTGGAAGGCAGTGCAATAATAATAACAGTAATAATGGGGGAAACGAAAAGGTACAATCAGAAGAAATCTTTCGGTTAAGAAATGAGCGACCACTTTTTATGAAGAAAGTAAAAGTTTACAGCAGGATCGCCACTGGCTTCTATTCTGAGCCATATCTGATAACGTCTCTAGCCACTGTGTAGCACCATCTCTCGGACCCCAACCAGGGAGTCGTGAAGGACCAACACAAGCCAGTCCTTTGCAGCTTTCTTTCATGCCACGACACCATGTCATGCACTGACCAGCTCTCCGCTTCTTCCAACCAGTCCCAGAGTCGGCAAATAATGCACGACGTGGAATTCTCTGGGACGACATTCGGAGAACATGTCCAAGCCACCGAAGTCGGTGTTTCAAGATGGTGACACCAATTGAATTATCATCTCTGTGCCCGAACACACGATGCCGAACCTCTGCATTACTGATATGGTGTTGCCACTGAATGTCAGCAATCCTTCGGAGACAGCGATGATCGAACACAGAGAGTCGTCTAACGTCCTCAACTCGGAGAGGCCAGGTTTCACAAGCATAGAGCAAAACTGCTCTCACCGACGCGTTGTAGATCCGGCCTTTTACAGCCAGACTAACATCACGAAGGCGCCAAAGGTGGCCCAGATTGGCATAAGCCGCTCTGGCTTTCACTATTCGTGCATTGATCTCATCACTCACACCCCCACCAGCACTTATGCAGCTACCCAGATACACGAACTTCTCGACTACGTCTATCTGCTCACCATCCAGGGTGAGTACAGGATTAGAATCCTGCCAGTCTTGTAGAAGCACTTTGCACTTCGAAGGTGCAAAGCACATACCATACCTACGGACACTGATTGCCAACTGATTAAGTGCGGATTGCATGCCTTGGGCATTATCGCACAGTAAGACAATATCGTCCGCATACTCAAGGTTGAGAAGTCTTTCTCCAGGCAACAGATCCACACCACCATTACTTACATTCATCAGAGCTGTTTCCAGAATGTCATCGATGGCAAAGTTGAAGAGGAATGGTGAGATTGGGCAACCCTGCCTAACCCCACTGCTCGAATGGAACAATGGAGAGAGGTGGTTGTATGCCCTCACTCTACCTGAGGTGTTTGTATATAGGGCTTTTAGGATGTTAATAAACTTCTCAGGCACACCCTTCTTCAATAGACAATCCCAGAGAACAGTCCTGTCCAACGAATCGAAGGCAGCCCTGATGTCAAGAAACACTACGATTGTTGGCCTTTGATAAGTATGGCGGTGTTCCAACAGTTGGCGGAGGGTGAAGATATGATCAATATATCCTCGACCAGAACGAAAACCATCCTGTTCCTTCTGCGAGTCAGTCTTTCTCGGGTTTTGAACAATCTACGAAGTATGACGGAAGCCAATAGCTTGGACGCAATCGGGAGTAGACTTATCCCCCGACAGTTGCTACAGAAACGACATGAATCCTTTTTAAAGATAGGGACAACTATTGACTCATTCCATAACTTTGGTACACTCTCTAGTTCCCAGACCTTTGTAAACAACACAGTCAATTCCTTAGTCAAAAAGTCACCACCATCTTTAAAAAGAGCCGGAGGTAAGTCATCTGGGCCAGGTGATTTGTAACGCTTCAAGAGTTGGAGTTCCTTGCGGACTTCCTCCTCATTTGGTGGATCAGTCGTCACCGGCCATGGAGGGCAGGACAGTCTGACCGATGTTGCCGGAGCAGCAGGCCAGTTGAACTGCCCTTCGAAAAATTCTGCCCATCGTCCAAGACGTCGATGGATGTTAGTGATTGGCATCCCATCATCCTCGCAGATTGTTTCACTCACACCAGACTTCTTGCTGCCAGTGGCTCGGATGAGTTGGAAGAGCTTCCGGTAGTTACCAGATGCAGCTGCTGCTTCCAGCTCATTAGCACGCATCGACCACCAGGCTTCTCGGTCCTTACGCAAGCTTTGCCCGATTTCCTTACGTAAATCCTTCGTTTATGGTCAAACTCACGGTCACCCGGAGTAGACCGACGGGCTTCAATGAGTTGTAAGGAACCAGAAGAAACCCAGTGCTTAAAAGCGGGACGTTTCGCAAACCCACAACTGACTGTTCCCGCCATTTTCATGGCGTCATGCAATTGCAACCAATGCTCATCTATACTTTTCGGTGGAGTGGTAGCTAGCCTAGAGGCTAGCTCGGTTCGATACTTACTAGCAACAGAAGTTGCAACCAGCTTGCTAACATCAATCCGTTGATGGCGTTCACTTCGTTGTCCACTGAAAAGTAAGGCAAGATTGGCGCAGACCAAGGCATGGTCAGAGTCCAGATAGGTACTCCAAAAGGAGCGGCAGTCTTGTACACAACCACGCCAGCGGTAGCTGATCGCGATGTGATCAATCTGAGTCCAGGCTTGAGATGCAGAGGGAGGACGCCAGGTGGCACATCGGCGATGACTGTGCCGAAAGTTAGTGCTAGCCAGAAACAGGTTGTGGTCTGCGCACAGTTGTAGTAGACAGTCCCCGTTTTCTGACCTGCGACCAACAAGTCCCCATCGGGAACTTCCTAATCTAACAGCACATAACCGACTGTTAATGGGGATCCAATCGATTAGTGCTGCCTCAGCTCTAGCGCTTAGTGCGACACCAACGCCAGCAAGACCAGACGAAGATGCCACAGGGTCCTCGGATAAACGCACGTAAAACAAGCTTTTCGAAGCGGCAGATGGAGATCGAATTTGTAGTACTTCACCATAGTCTTGAATACGGGTCTCAGATAGACAGCAAACATTGATATTAAGACTTTCTAAAGACATTGCCAGCCCTATCTGTTGTCCAACATCCATAAGTGTGCGAACGTTGAAGGCAGCCAGTTTGAATGATGCACGTGGTTTTAGAAAAAATGCTTCAGTACTCACATTCGGTGGTAATATACAATTTTCAACCAGGCAGTGACTCGAAAACGTTTAGATAGAACTGAGTTCCCACCATAGGCGAGCTGTTGTATAAGTCGAAATATAAGGATACATAAAGTGGGAATAAAAGAGAGTGAATAAATGACGTAGTAAATAATAATAATAATGTGAGTCATTTGATTGTTATTCGGAGCAAGAATAATATTTTCCATAAATACACAGTTCATTATTTTTTGTGTATGGGCTGTGATACTCCCCAGGTGCCCAGACCAAAACGGGTGGTTTTCTTAGAGGGCCACACCCTGAGCCTTTGACCTAAAGGTCTGACACACGAGGCAGTGGAGCATCGTGAAGAGATGCCGTCTCATCGTAGCCGGTGACCATTATTTAAACTTGGGTTAATTTAATTTGTTTGTTTATTCCTTGAAAAATTGGCTTACATTGAGTCACAAAACGTCCGAAAACCCTATTGTTCTACTTATTGGGATATTACAAACATTTTATTTATGATGTCTTCAATAATTTTGTTGTGGCTTTAATTCCGGCTAGTTATCACGTAATTTATTCGCCAATCAAAATACGACTTATTCACTCTTGTACTGTGCTTAACCAATGACGTTTAACCGATCTGATCAGCCTAGCGTCCTTATCGGTCCTTTGCTCTCATAGCCACTCCATATTTGTGTATTAATGGGTTTCAGACGTTACTCGTAATTTAATCTTCACTAGGGTATAACAGTTCTATGCAATTATAAACTGAAATTTTATAAAACAAAGTTATTCTATCATCTCGTTAGTATTAACTGAATTTAATACTTTGCCTAAGTAATAGGTAAATTTTAAAAAAAACTTTTATTGATTTATGATAGAAGTTATTACTCGATTACTTATTTTACAACTCTGAGGCTGTGGTGTTTGTGTTGTACATGCCCTATGCTTACATCCTGCCTAGTCAACATTATTTTATTGCTTTCATAATTGGGTAAAGTGAAGTGAGTACTTCTCACTTTTAAATGTTTTTATATGCTAGTGAATAGTTATCTTAAGTAAGTTCATTGTTGCACGTCCAGAAACGTTTTTGCGTTAAATGACATTTTGTCTTATTTCAGACATATCGGTTGCAAATACTTCTGTCCTAGCATTGATTTTTTAATACTGAGACTTGATTACACCACATGAAGATTTAAACTCTGATGTGTTTTCTATTAAATCAGTAAATCCTGAATACGAAAAGAAAAGTAAATCCTCAGTTACCCTTTTAATTATATTCCATATATACATAAACTTATAAGAAAATCATCATTTTAGAAATAATTCATTGTTGCGATTTATATAACAAATGAAACTGATGAGTTTTAATCTTGATCATTAACAATAAAGTTTCATATCGTTTAGAAATCTTTATTTTATATTACAATGAATTGATTTTAATACAATAAGTTAATTAAGTAAAATCTTAAATGCTTACTCAAATATTAAATTCTTTAAAAAGTTACAAATGTTCTTATAAAACATTTTGAAGTACAAACTACAAAATGTTCTAATCTTTATTAAAAGATTAACATATTATACAGATATATATATATCTTAAATTCGATTGGTTCGTCCATTAATTATAGTCTCACCATGGTGTATATAGATGATATGGCGTAGGCTACTTATATGCACATAAGTAGTATACAATTATAGTTAACAGTAGAATATATCTCAGTAGAAGATCGAGAAGGAAAGAAAGAGAACGGAAAGCAATTGTTATGAAAATGCAGAAATTATGAAATCTGAGACGATGAACTGATGTTTGTCAAAAAGCAGTTAGGTTTGAGATAATAGATTGATATTTTGCAAATTAATGATTTACTATATGGCTCACAAATTTTAGTGAGATATTCTTTAATTTTGTGTTCAAATACATTCGGTTGTCCTCACTGTGTGCTCTCGTTCGCTACAATGATACTTATTAGATTTTTCTAAACTATTTAATTATATGAATTATTTTTATGTTTATTCATTAATAAATATTTTAATTATTTAATAAATTCAATTTAAAAAGTATCTGCGACAGTTGAGATCATGAGCCAATTGAAGCTAGACCACCATGGAAAACCTGGAAGCACTGGGAGACCACTCCGTCCTACTGTGGGACTCCTCAGCAGTGCGCATCCACGACCCCGCCTCGCGGGATTCGAACCCAGGACCTACCAGTCTCGCGCCCGGCACTTAACGAACTAAACCACTGAGCCGGCGTCCAACGATCTTAATGTCTAACTTCAACTAATCCACTAAACTGAGCGACACATCTGACATTGTCATCAGTGAGTTACTATCTCACAACAGACCTGGCTGAACTCCACTGGTCACTACTCCTCACTAGAACTCCAGAATATACCTAGCTTCAATTGACTCATGATCTCATCTGCTGAAATTACTACAATCTTCACAAAACCCTTTCTGATATTAAAGTGTCATTAGTTTAACGACTTGTCATTTGTTTTTTGTTGTTTATTTTGTTTTATTTTTTAAAAATTAGAAAAAAGATATTGTTGAAGTACATTTTGTCACTGCTTCACCACGTATTAATGTACTTTTAAATGGAACATATCTTACTATTGAATTATATAACAAAACATTAAATAAATGGAATATTCTGTATACCAAATCTAATTGGGAAACAAAGTATGTAGTTCTTTTTATATATATTTTTTAATCACGTTTTTTGAATAAACATTTCTTATGTGTTTACAGTATTTTAAAAAAATCTTATTTCAAGTAAATTACGAAGTAGTAATACTTCATCATTTCAGATGGCTGGGACATGTGTTACGTATGCCCAAACACCGACTGCCCCGACGTGCGATGTTTTATGGTGTAGGAGTAGGTTGGAAGAAAGATAGGGGCGGTCAGACCAAAGCATGGCACAAGTCCATGAAGTCACTGACAAGTCGATTGAGTCATGTTGATAGGTGTAAACTACCTGGATCCGCGTGATGATAGCAACCGATAGTCAGGAACCCTGAATAACATGGCTCAAAATTGTCTGCAATGGCGCAAGTGCATCTACTCTTTGTGTTCTCCCAAATTCTAATCTTCTGAATTCTTCATGTCCCTTTCTTTTTTCTCTTTCTAAATTTATTTCACTGGATTATACTCATTGAGTAACATCTTCAAACCCTAATGTTTCCGATCACTGCTTATACTCTTACTACCTCTACAACTACGGGATTTCAATCGACAACTGCATCTCTGTGCTAATGTGGTATGGCAACTCGAACTGATGTACGTACGTACGAAGTTCTACGTTGTTACTGACTGACTGACTGATATTGAGTTATAGGTGCTGTATTCTCTAAGCCTAATGGTTTTTCATATTTAATCGAAAAATCTTACCGGTTTTCAATCAAATTTTTTTGCGATTAACTAAAGCGTAATTTTAAATATGCGTTACAAGAAATAAGAAAAAGAATTCATTCTTCCTCAATAATAAATGTATACTTGATTAAAGTATGTTAACATTATGATTTGAATTTAAAGAAACAGTTATTGTAAATTATTTAACTTTGGACACCTATTTTTTTTAATGACAGAACAGCTCAGTAATGGATGTATTCGATTCTGTCAGAAATTCAACTCATGTACTGCATATTTAACAATTATTATAATCTTCTGTTTTAAAAAAATGGTGATATTTGTTTTACATCATAACCAGACTTTAGTTAGATATTTTTGAGAGTCAAAAAGTAATGAGAAGTTGTTTAATACTTGTACGAGACCCCTCAGTAGTTCACATATATGACCGCACCACGGATTAAAATCTAAACTCTTGGGCTTAAAAGAATGTACTTAATGTCTATATTACCAAGTCAAATGGTATTTATGTCTAACTTTACAAATTTACGACCGACGTTTAATATGCTTACTGGTTAACTGCCTCATACTCGATATTACTGGACTGTAAATGTAACAGTCTCCATAAATCCCTTGTACTAATAGTGATAGCATACTAATTATAGAGGTTCTTAATGACAAATATTCAATCATGCTGCATATGAAACAGTTACCAAACCCACTGGAATTCGACCGAGCAGAATAGAAAATTTATTAAAGTTAAACATATAAACTATTTATTGCTGACTTGGTGGTATAGATACTAAGTGAATTCTTCAAGCCTCAAGAGTTTTAAGTTCAATCCGTAGTATGGACATGAGTATCCCGTATTGAAGAGTCTAATACTAGTATCAAACAGTTTTTAACTGCTTTCTGGCTTTTAAAAATTGTTTAACCGAAATTGAAACGTGATATAAAGTATCAAATTCAACAGTCTCCATAAACCCATCGCATAGTGTTGGTTAATTTTGCTTGACGGTGCCTTATATTTAGCTATCTTTTTTGTTTAATTAATTAATCAAAGTTAAGTTAGGATATAATTTACATTCTTCCTATTTTTTAACTGTCCTCTTAAAGCATGATCCATTACTTTCTAATTTAAGGAGGTTATATGTGTGGTAACACCTATATATATAACATAATCTAAAGTGAAAAACCAAAAGATGACGTCAGTAAATTTAACTTGTTGGTTAGACTATACTTAGTATAATTCTACATACATCTCAATTAATTTATTCGCATTATAAATGTTATTCTTTACTAAACATAAAGAAACCTCATCCTTCATACTATATGAAATAAATAACCATATTTTATTCAAATGAAAAACAAACAGTAGACAATTTTATGAGTCGCAATTCAATTTTAATGAGTTTTTAATTTTGAAATAATTATTACAATTTAATTTGTTTCAATCTATAAACTATAGATATTTAATCAAAGTAAACAAATCACATTGATAGTGATTTGATTCACACGATTATGAATTAAATATTTATCATATTATTTGGGGTGCGATATGAATTCTAACTAATAAATATCTTAATAGTTGAATTCATAAGTTGATTTAAGCTAAGCTACCAGTGAAAACCTGGAAGCACTGGACAGCTGTTTCGTCCTAGTATGAGAGTCCTGAGCAGAACTCATCCACAATACTGTAGGTTGGATTCGAATCCAGGACTATTAATCTCTCATGCAAACGTTTAACTTCTAAGCCACTAAGCTAGCATTCAACGGGGTTAAATACGTATTGATAAGTAGTAGCCGTTGACAGATAACTTGTTTTTGTTTTTATAAAATTTCTCAATAATATTACACAAAGACCTGTGAATTTTCTAAGATTATTCGAAAAATTGTTTTACATTATATATGACAATTAATTCAGAGCCTTCTATTGTTTATATTGTTTTCTGAAGTCATTTTTGTCATTTCGTTGACGTAGAAAAATATAGTTATTTTTTACGTAAGTGCACTTGACCCATAGTCCTACAATAAGTTTTGTTATCTTTTTTAGAGGTTCAGTAGTCTGTATGTTTTCTTCGTAATATTTGATGGATTAATTATTCTATTTAGTGTTGAATTTTTAATTGAAATATACTTTTTGTCTTTTTATTTTTGGCTACTTTTAAGTAGCCAAAATTCGTCTTCCACATTTTCTATCATTTGTCGAACTACATCCTCAATATTAGTTGAATTTATGAGCCATGTTTTCTTCAGGTGTATGCCAACAAATGTTAACCTGAAATTTTGTATTTGTTTCGTGATGGTTTTAAAGGTGAGTAGACAATAAAATACTATTTAGTTAACTGAAGTTTAAGAATCAAAAGTGTATTTCCTCTCGTTATTTGTAATACCAAACACTAATTATCTCAAAATGATCGGTTGTATGAAATACTTGCTTTAGAAATGCATGCACCACACTGTAGTACTGAGTAGTTGAAATCGAACTGTAGAAAACTCCTTATTTAATGTACTTGAAAATTGTTTTTTTATATAATAAATTGACGTAATTTGAATGAATATAACCAAATTTAAATTTCCTCATCTGTATGTGTTAGGCTTTCTTCACGTATTGATTATTGTTTCTCTCATGATTTACCTTTTTTCGAGAGTGTCATAGACATGTTCTGATCTTACTAGCCAATCGTTTAAAATTGAAACTAAATTCATATAAAGTTCTAGATACATTTAATTTCTGTAAAACAACATTGCGTATGTGTATAGTGCATTTCCATCTCACTGTATATACAACAATATACATTTGGTTGAACTGTAAGATGTTTTATCATTCATAATTACTTGATGCTATCGGTAAACTATAATAATGTTTCAGAATATATGCTAAAAAAAAACAATATTCAGTGTATAAAACGATGTATTGACCATAGGAATAATCGTAAACTGATTCCATGGAGATCTTCTACAACTCAATAATCGGTTGTTGACCTAGTAATTCACAATGTATATTGGAATTTTCTGTTTGTTTCATAGGACTTGTGTTCTTATCTATAACAAATTTACAGCAAAGTGTGATTAAAAGACAAATTTTTCATTTGTATGATCACTTAGTTGTTATTAATGAAATATTCACTTTTTGAAATATTTTGAGATAACTAAAAGAATGTAATTATCTGGGAATACGATTTTCAAAGTATTACATCTCGCAAATTTAATTTTTGGCTAAGTTTCCCGACAACATCAACACTGTACACTTTAAAAAAGGGACTTTAGTTACTTCATGAAACATATCTCAATGGACGAGTATTATTTTTTGTCGTTAAGCGTGCATTTCACTTTGTTTCTATCTGTTTCGTATGCATTAATTTATATAGTCACTCAATCTATTTGATAACAATCTTATATATTTTACGTTATCTACCAAAGGTCATTGCCCCCAAATGCCCTGGTACGGCCGAGAGTGAAGAATGTCCGCTCTCCATCTCGTAATGCTTTCACATGGCCAAGCGTATATAGCCTCTGTCAGGGAAGTCCTACTCACTGCCCTCTCGCAGAACGGATGTTTTATACGCAAGTGATAGGATGAAAAGCGAATGTCCAGTGCTTTAACCGGGTTGGTGGACACGGAAAATCTACCTAGAGGAGTTGAAAAACTCTGATTCCAAACCACTGGTGTACATGGGCTTCAGTATCCTGAAGGAACAAATGGTGTACGAACAAACCATTGGTCACCGGCTACCATGAAACTATATGCACTACCTTGTGGATTAGATATTAAGGTCAAAGTCTCCGAGTGCGGCTCCTTAAGAAAATCAGCTACTTCGATCTGGGCACCCAAGCAGTATTCCAGTTTTCACATAAATCGAATGATTTATGTGGCGCACATCTATTTAATGCCTCTTTTTATCAATGTGTGTTTAAGTAAATCAATCAATCAAAAATCAATAAAGAGACTTTTATAACATTTTATTTTCCGAACTTCCTTTACCTGATATATCGATTTGTTCTTAAATATTCTTAATCGATGACATAATTTTCAAAACATAATTATTATATAATGTTTCAAAATTACACTAGAAATAAAGGAAAAGCAATCATTAACTCAATAGATGATATATAGAATATTATATTTAGAACGAACTAAATAAACGTTTCAATGTTTCACTTCTTGCTTTTAAACAAATTTAATAAAATAATAATCATACACTGAATTCATTTGTTTCTAATAATGATTATCATATATCTTTTATGACCTGTATTAATTTTGAATAAAATATGAATCAATCAGTCTTTGATTGATTTATTTATTTTATCAATAAATTTTAATCGATTTATTTGATTTTAGTTTATACTTCTTAGTAAATTTTTTGTTTATTTATTTTCAAACAATCCTATGAGTCTCATTTTCACTGATCAATATTTTTATTGTGAAATGTTAAGTGATTATTCAATTAAACTACATTGAGATGATGATTATTTATTTTTATTTTTATTTTTTATTTAGATTTCATAGGATGCTTTTTTAATTGTAATTAGTATTTATTATTTTAAAAAATGTATCGAATAATACTCTTTCAAATGTTTTAATACCAGAATATTCAAAATTCAAAATACGTGGTCAATTATCAACATGTAAATAGATTGATTTTTAAAAATATCATACAATAAATCATAATTAACTATGATTAAGATCATTATTGATCTTAAATAATTTACAAAGAAATATTGAATTATTATTATTATTCATTTGATTTTATGGTGAGACTATAATTTATGAATGAACTGATCAGGTATAAGATAACAGGTCTTAGATTTTGGCGCCAAATTCACTTATCCATTTGGATAAATAGAGTTTTGACATTATAGCTGATATCAATTCGTGACGAAAATTAAAGATCTAATTTTTTAACCTTAACCATCAACTGCAAATCATAATTCGAATTTCTCACATTAATTTATAACACTTATTTGGTCCTAGTTATTAGGTGAACACTCACAAGGTCAGTCGCTCGAAGTTTGCCTATAAATTGTAATCTCACTGATTTTATTAACAAAAAAATGTTTTTCTGCAATTCATTATGTATATTAGTTGAATAAACATGAAACAATAATCTTATCAAAATAATCAATAACTCTCTTCTACGTCTTACAATTTAAACATAATAGTGTGGCTTGCGCAAATGATGTCGACAAATATAAGTAGTATGTATCATTAAACGAAAGTGAAATGCCTGATGACACAAGATTAAGAAGAACAAAGAGAAGAAAACGAGAACAAAGAATGATTGGTTGGGAAATGAAGGAACAATGAAGCCTGATACGATAGATCGACAATTTACAAATGGTGTATTTAATGTATGGTTCTCAGATTCTACGAAGACGTTCTACAATTTTGTGTTCCAATAAATGAGGTTTTCCCCACTTGTACTCTCATTCACCACAAGATAGTTTATAATGTAAATCAGAGAAGTTTCTATCGATGAAGATTCATCAGAAAAATCAAGTATATTTTAGTCAGTAGAAATATAGACCTGTAAAAGCAGGTCACCGTAAGCTTATGAAATAATGCATCGACTGTTAAAACATCTATTTTATTAAAAGGTTAATATTTTACATGAGTAGTGATGGCTTAGATGTCAGATCAGTTGATTTTCAACTAGTTAGTTATGGATTCGTATCACATATCAGCTACTTCACTTCAAGAAATCACTTGTCTGAACACCAACAGTCTGGCTTACATAATCATTTACCGTATAAACGAGTCACGTAAATAGATAAGAACATTAGTTACATTAAACCATAATTTGTCGCTTATGGTGACCAAATGTATAGACTTAGTCAACAGAATTCGGTTAATAGTGCCTGTGATTTAAGTCATATGATGTCCAGTTAGTGACTAATAACCAATTGACCAAACACTACTAAATTCATAGTATACACTTTTCGTATGTTTCAAGTAATTTAATTTCCATTACATTTAAAACTATTCTCAGTCCAGTTGTGTTGATTCTATGAACAAAGACAAAAATATATCAGAAATTCAACTTTATTTTCATCTGGATTTACGACTGATTAATATGTGATTAGCGAAAGATATGATTGTCTACCGAGCGAAAACACACTATATAATAATGTAAATCCATTCCATTCTGCTTTGTATTTTACGGTATGTGAACTGCTGCTCGTAATTGAAGCAACAAATTGTCGTCTGGTTTATTAAGGTTCTCAGTATAATAGTTGGATTATCTAGTCTCCAGGTGTATCGTCTCGTATTCCCATATATATACGAGTGATACACCTGGGCATTATGTAGTATTTCATGTTGAGAGAAAATGATAAAACTATCGCAGAAATAATACTATTTCATTAATTTGTAGATATGAATGCCAAAATTGGACTTGATAGTTGCAAATAAATTAGGCAGTCGGCACAAAGGTAACAATAAATATAGTTTTTGTTATATTGTAATTGCGTTAAATAATTGTATTTTTGAGGTTTTGTAACTAAATGTAAGACATTTCTTTAGATTAGTGGCTTACATTAAGTCACGAAACGTCAGAATTACAATTTTTCCACTCATTGGGTTATAACGAAAATTATATATATATATATATATATATATATATATATATATATATATATCTTTATGTCTCTATCTCACTCACCTTAGTTAACTCATGTTTTTCTTCTTTTCTTTCTTTCATTCTGTCTTTCTTTCTTTCTGTACATAATCAATAATGATATTATTGAAATATATAGTGATAAGTTAATTACATTTATGTTTAGCAATGTAATAAATCGTCCGATGTACATTTCTGATAATTTAATGTATGAATTTATTTGAAAAATTAGTAAAAATTGAATTGGTCGATTGGAACCTGAGACTCAGTAGTTGCATGCTAGATATTGTAGGTATCAACTTACATATATTAAGTTTCTATAAAAAATATATTATTTAGTTATATCCTAATGAGTAGAAAATTTTTAGTTCTGACGTTTCGTGATTCAATGTGAATCATTTCATCAGAATAAATTAATGAGCGAATTAAATTAATGCGATTTTAAATATTACAAATGAAACAATGCAGTGGAATTTAGCATTATATGAAACGCGTAATCTACTCGCCTTTTTTAATAGTTGGAAAAGCCTTTCTGAATTATTTTGATATTTTTAACATCAACTTGGAGATTATTGATGATTTAACCTGTAAATTTTCCAATTCTGTAAGATTGTTAGATCTTTTTGTTTAACTTAATTGTTCCTTGGCACGATTAGAGATCTTACAAGCGTTTCATGTGATCCAATCATATTTCAACTTGTTTATTTTCCACGCAATCTACACACACACATATACTCAATTTCAACCGCGATACTGCATAGTACAAATGCATACATTTCTCATACCTACATTTTGACGCACAAATTAATGCCATAACAGGTCATACAAATTTCCGTTGACCAAGAATAACTTGATAATAATGTATTCAGACCAATTATTATTTTGATTGTACTCGAAATACGCTGTATTGTTTCCTTTGTACTATTTAAATTTGTGTTGATTTACTTCGGTTTTTTGTTTTCTCTGAAGAGGTGCCTTGCATTTAATCACGAAACGTCAGAAATATAATTTTTGTACTCATTAGGACATAAAAAAAAGTATTTGCTATTAACTTCATACTCAATGCTCAAGTTATTTGAAACTTTTAAGTCTTTATATTGTATAAATGTGTTCTAACGTTCAAAAACCTGTTACATATGGCAAAAGCATTGTCAATGACTACTAAAATCATTGATAAACTTTACACCTCATTCTTTCAGATGTTTCATCAATCAAACTAACCTTTCTATGATAATGATAGCAAATTGTAGCTGATAAAAACTTGTAATACAATTCAGTTTGGTTAGAAAGTTCGTATCTTTTAGGCTTGTAACAGTCCACTAGATTTCTAATAGATTATTTACCAAGTTCATGGTTTTCAAGATTTGTGTTCAACAAGACACTTATAATTACTGAAGTTCTCGTAGTGATTCGATACAACTACTTTGTACACCAAAGTATATTCCCTGATTCTAACTCATTTAAAAAGAATCGGTAGATCTTCATACAATTTCAACAAATACATACCTTTGAGTGATCAAGATATGCAATGAAAGACTGGATGTCAATAAGAATTAGCTTTTACTGGTCCAAAACCATTTTATTCACGTAACAATTTTTTGTTTCTACAGCGAATATACGCTTCAAAACAATTAGTCTATTTTAAAAACTTTGATAGAACTGTTATGTCCTTATGCCTGATTAATTATATCACGTGATACGACCACCAGTTAGAGACACGGACTTATACGACCAGACTAATGACTCATAAACCTGTACGAGCAGCCTAGATTTCCTATTGGTCCTGCAAAATGGTAGCTTCTTTCCTAACCCAGCTGGTTCAGTTCAGAATGCCAATATCAGCCTCCGCGATACGAATCATATAGTTCAGACATACCGGGTTTATATACAAACAAACCAGACCGCATCATACCATAAATAGAAAATAACAATTATACAAGATCAAGCCAAACGTTACTGTGACTTTTAAAGACTTACTAATAATTTGGGAATATCTTAAGAATAGTAAACCGTATGATAATAGCCTGTAGGTTAAATGGAAGCTTATGATAAGAGGAATATGAATATACATATAACATACTTACTTGATGGTTATACAATAAGAATATACGCATAATATTATTCCGTAAATAATTCCTGGCGGTTACAATTCCCTTATCATCCGTCCAGTTATAACACGAACAATGAGAAAACGGAGTTCATCTGAAAAATTTGATGAATATGCGTTATACACCTCAAACAATCTGGTCATATATATACATGTCAAGTCAGTTTATATGAAAATTGGTCGAGGTCAAACAAATGAAAGTTCAATTAAACAAAATGATAATTGTAAATAAAACGAAAAAAAATTAATATAGGATGGAAGGAATAAGAAATTTTCTGATTACTCTAGGCTATAGAATGACTTAAAGATTACAAGGATAAACTGAAGGTTACAACAAATCGTTTCTGTACACATAAGGCATGTTTGAATTTACGAGCAGCAAAGACTACTACAAACCTAAGAATTCATCCTTGACACTTTTTATAAAATGTTTTAAAAACTATATTAATATCGATTCTATCCCCCATTTTAATTATACGCTTTCTTACCAAAGAATATACTTTTCTAATTCACATGTTTATCAGAGCATTTGACATTCATTGTCACATAGTCTATAACCCTTGATTGCATGTATGTTTATGTAAACATGTAAATTGGTAAATTCTCATGTGTTTTATCATTATTTTATAATAGCAATATTCAAAATAATTAACTTACTTTTAAATGATCAATGATAAATGAGTTTAAACAAATTAAATAATATTATCATATTTATATTTGACTCTTACATGTTTTTTTATTGTTAGCTAAGCTTTTTCAGTAATCTTTAAAGAAATAACAAATAACATCTAGGTATTTTTATTGAAATGAAAATACATAAATGCTTTTAGTTAGAAATACTCTCTATATTAGATTGTATATGTTGCAAGGATCAAGCGAATTCATTTCATCTACAAAATCGACTGAAATTTGAAAAAAAAAAGAAATAAGGCAAATAGAAATCATTTGATTTTCTTTCTTCTTTGCTCACTTACTTACGCCTGTTACTCTGAATGGAGTATAGGCCGCCGACTAGCATTCTCCAACCCACTCTGTCCTAGGCATTTCTTTCCAGTTCTACCCAATATTTGTTCATGTTTCTCATGTCTGTCTCTATTTCTTGGCGTAATGTGTTCTTTGGTCTTCCTCGTTTCCTTTGGCTTTGAGGATTCTATATGAAGGCTTGCCTCGTGACGCAGTTGCGTGCCTTCTATTCAACTCTAAATGATAACAAGTCAGTTGAGAAATCTATATATTAAAGATTCGATCGTATATGAAATAGTGAGTATACTATACTGTTCGGAAGTTTAAAATTATAAGTTAGTTATAGATACTTATTAATGCTTGATTTCAACTGAAAGTAGGTTTTTGTTGTTGCTGTTATTAACATTAGTAGTATTAGTATTTGTATCATTATAATTATTGTACATGATAATAATATAGCAGAAATCACTTACTGCATTCATTTTGATCACTTCAAAATTTACTTTAGTTAGTATGCGGTTGTGAAAATTGTTGAATTTCACTGAAATCACGAGTCAATATACATTTGACAGCCATTGAAAACCTAAAAGCATTGAAAGGCCGTTTCATCTCAGTATGGAACACTTCAGCATTAAGCATTCATCATTTCTTAATCGAGAATCAAACACAGTGCCTTCACTCTTGCACGTAAACACCTAATCTCTGGGTCCCTGTGTTGAGGTCCAGTTATGTGCGAGTTTAAATGCAATCAACCCACAGTGTTGACCGACCATCCTTTATTATCTTCGGTGGTTAACTGCCTCACACTTGAAAGGTCTTAACTTTACTGGTCATTGCTTCTCTCCAGAACTCTGGAAATTTTGCCTTGAACTCAGTCACTAGTGAGCATATGATAACTCTTTGATTCCTGCTATCAGGGTTTTAGGTGCGCACTGCTGAGAATTCATGTACTAAGATGAAACCGACGTTGAGTGATTTCAAATTTCCAATGGTTTTTAAACTTAGATCGTTTTATGATTGCGGCAAAATTTTGTTTTAGATTTTTCATTAACAAAAAAATGAGTAGAAAACAACGTCTTGATTAGTAAACTAAAACTAATAATATATCACGTGAAAATGATGTTTCATTCATTTTCCTCTTTAAAAGAAAGTAATAGTATAGTTATTTATACAATAAAGTTAAAACTATTAAAATAAAAATGAATACGTATGTGAATAAGACAGAGTTGATTATGAAAGTCTTCGTTATTTCGTTTTTCCCCAAGATATTAACAATTTTTTACTATCTTTTGTGTTTATTTGATGTATTGAATTATCTTGTTCAGACGATATTTACTGTGGAAACAGCAGCGTCATCTACTAGTGATTTAAACCACAGGGTTAAGAAAAAAACCAATGGATTTCTAATCAGTCTATTGCACTAATAGATTCCCGTAAAACTCATCTCATCAAGCTCCGAACATAAAGAAGAGCAAAAGCAAATCAGGTCTAGGTTAACCAAAAGTCTATGGAACGACCGTGAGCAGTGGTGGGCAACGAAAGCAAGAGATGGAAAAGGCGGCGGATGTAGGTAACACAAGACAGCTCTTCAGGCTAATAAAAGAAACTGGAACTGGGAAGTCATGTGTAACTGAGACGATCTCTGAGAAAGACGACACTCTTGTCTGCTTCCAGTCTAGATGTTTAGAACGAGGGGCGCTGAATGGTGTTGGGGACGGCTAAATGAGAGTTAGGGACGGCCTAACGAAAACGTGCTATCAGTGCTTGAAGTCAATAAATAGTATCTGAGCCATGTTAGTTGGTTGGGGTGAATACGCTTTTTTTATTCCCTTAAACTGTGAGATTAAAATTACCTTATACGTCTTCCAACAAAATAATCCTTTCTCCCGTATCATGTCCTTATATGCAATCTTTATCTTCATATTTGACTACCATTGATTAACTACTCCTATGGATTTTGTGTTCAGCTTGGTGTGTTAATGAGGTATGGCAACTTGGACCGATGCATATATGTTCCTGGTCCTATGTTGTAGCTGACTGACTGAATATCATGCAAATGTTTCAAATCAAGATTAACATTCGATAAGATGGTCTAATCTATTTGTATCATTCCTAATTTTAACCATATACAACTTGCAAATACATCCAATAAATACTAAAAAACCAACATACAGCGGATTACGGTCGAAATGATTGAAACGGTGGGATTCTTTGTTGAGAAAAAAACAATCAAACGTCTACCATACTTCTATGTCTCTATGGCTTTTAAATCTGTTAGCATCTACCTTAAACATGATTGCTTCTTCATAAAAGTTCACTTATACCGACATTTTCTATGCCCACGTTATGTAAAAGTGAATGATGATACGATGACACTCAGAAAGAATAATATTCGCAAATATACATATATACAGTAGAAAATTACTGCATGACATTATTCTCTTATACAATTTATATATATCTCTTAGATAATATTAATAATAACGTAACGTATATATATATAAGTGTGGAGCCATGATGAAAAACTAGTTGAAAAGAAAGTTTTCTGCTCGATTTGTTCCTTCTTAATTTATTGTTTCATGAAAAATTACTGAGCTCTGTCAAAAAATATGAAAACCATACATTAAATACTTCATTTGCAAATCCTTCAGCAATTATTTTAAACTTCATCGTTCTTTGATTGCTATTAAAATTACTACTTGTTTATATTCCTGTTCTCTTCGATTCGATTTTTTCAACCTGCTGCAAGGCATTCCACTTCTGATTAGCGTTACGTACTACTTATGTCTATCGTCATAAGTAGCACACACCACAATAATTGTAAATTACTTATTGTTTAGCAAACTAATAATATATTTTTTAAAGTATTAGTAGACGGCATTCAATTTTTTCTCTTACAATTTATAGAAGTAACAATACTTGTAAATGTTTGAATTAGTCACATTTAAAGAAAAATAATTCATTATGTTTACTACATTCATTTTAAATTTACTAATTCAACTTCTGGATTTTATTCAATTGTAGTTATTATTATATCAACAAATAATTAATTACTAGTAATTATTGATCAGTAAGTAATTTTCTGCTGCCTATAATATAGTTCTAATAACATTGTACTATACTCTCTAATCGACTTGACGTGACAACATAATAAATTTCATTAAGTGCTAAGTGATTGACGGGAATCTACAAATATCAGGAGAATGAATGTTATACTAGTTGGTATTTCTTGGCAAGGCTTATCTAGGATTCTGTAGAAATTTATGCTGCATGCCCGAATCGAGTTGACATCACTCAATGGCAGATTCAAATATTGGCTGTTGCTAATCAATTAACCAACCGATCAATAACATGAACTAATTTGTCAAATGAGTGAGGAAGAAAACGTATAGCTTTATGGTTGTAGAAATATAGCTTTTCTAAGTGTAAAGATATTTATTCGTCACTTTTCTCTTCTTATATCTTACACTTTAAATTAGCAACGAAAAGGATATTTTATCAGACGGCCGTTTCGCCCTAGTAGGGGACTCCTCAGTAGCACAGGTCCACAATCTCTAACGCAGAAACCGAACCAAGGAATTTCGGTCCCACGCACAAACATTTGATCGCTAGAACACTGAATTAGCTTCCGGTAGTATACAAGTTTAACTTCAATCAATCTACAATGTTGCGCTACCATCTTTGGTTTGCCTTTGGTGGGTAGCTGGCTCACATTCGAAACGGCTGAACTAAACTGATCGCAGAGTCATATCCTAGAACTAAACGATCGTCAAGTGCTTCTAGGTTTTCAAAGGTTTTCTTTCTTGGATCAGTTTTTGGTCTCAATGAAATTTATCAACCTCCATGCTAGGTTCGAAGCAGTTACGAGTTCATTTAGACTGCGAACGGAACAAAGAGTCGATGATGAAAACCAAATAACCTAGCTATGCGATGCATTCCCAGCCCCGCTAACTAGAGGAAGAAGTCCAAGCTTGGAATGGGGAGGTATATTCCGTAAACAGCCAGCAATAACAACAGACACAAATCAAAACGTATATACAACACAAAACCATCCTTTGGGAGAGTTAGGAAATAGTATACTGAAAGAAGCAACGGACCAATAGCGTTTAAGATATTTCCCAAGCGGGAAATACGACATGAAGTTGACAAGAACGCTTTTGGTGCGAAAATAATGAATTTCAAATTTTCTAAATAAAATTACAAAATTAGGTCCTTTTCTAAGTGAGATCTGGGGATCTAACGTCGCCACTACTCCACAACTCTATTATTGAGAATTTAACAGATTATCCAACAAACTATTATTTAGGAAAAATCATATTAAAACAATCTTCTATACTACCTTTTTGTAATTTCCATTGACTTGCTGTGACATTCAGTTCTCCTATACGTTATGTTATTTATTCATGAGGCATAATGGGTCAATCCCTGGTGTGATATACGATTACTAATAAATCGCTCTTCGCTCTCAATAAGAAAACCCTTTTGTTGACAAGAAATGACTGTGATCAACGTGTACAAAAATCTTTTATTTTGCAATGGTTTAAAGACATGCTCCCTTTAACCCATCATGTAATTGTTATGAAATGCTTCACCGTTTTATAAATGTCCACTCAATTTTATCAATGAAGCTAAACGTATTTGTTGATAGTTAGTATTTTTACGTTAGAAGCGTCAGAACTAAAATTAAAATAAAAAGATTGAGTACACATTAGTAGTTATCCAGCCTTAACATATTTTTCTGAGTATATATGGTTCTAGACAAAAAAATATTGGATGTATCAGTTGACATTACCTCTCAACTAATTAGTTTTATCAAGTTAGTTAACAGTTAAAAAGACTTCCAGATGAAACTGTTCTTTCCTTTCAGTAGATAAATTTATCCATTTACTAATCATGAACAGTTGGACCCTATTAACTTATCCTAAGTTGTATTATAGTCATTTTACCATTATTATTATTATTACTGCAACAATGACTACCAACTACTACTAATGAATATATTTCTGATGTTTTTACTCATTGAGATATAACAAAAAATATATTTGTTATTAACTCTTTACTCACAGCTCAATTTGTTAGAAAATATGAAATCCAAACTCGGTATTGATACCTACACTAACAATTACGTCGATTTAGTAATGCGAACAATTGATACTTCGATTTTTGAATTGTTTACGCAGTTAAAATACTTCTAATATTTTATAAGTAAAGTGTAACTAAAGAAATCCTAAACTGAATGACATCGTGGATCAGTTGAATTTAGACATTAACACCGTTGGATGCCAGCTATGTGATATAGAGGTGAAGCGTTCGTACACGAGAACGAATATCCCGGATTCGAATCATGTGTGTAGGATCGTTGATATGAACTTCTGAGGAGTCCCGCACTAGGATGAAACGGCTGTCCAACGCTTCATTGGTGGTCTAGGTTAAACCGACTCATAAATTCAATCAATAAAACGACTACAATCTCTACAAACCCTCATTCTGATAGAATATATTGCGTTGAATATCTTGTCATTTATAGCATCGCCTAGAGTGTATTGTGTGAAAAAAGGGGTATGGGTTATTTTTCTCACTACATTAAACAGACAGCCCGTTGTACTTTCTTCATCAATTCAACCATGATATGTTGAGTAATTACTCAATCGATTAGTGAGAATGACGACATATCAACCTAGGTATTAATCTGGATAAAATTTAACTCTAGATTTTAATCAGTAAACAAACAGTTAAGGTGAATAGTTGTGTTCTGACTTATCAAGACATGTTTTTTTCTTTTTTAATTGATAAAGTATAACTGAAAACATAAGTTATTTAGAAAAAGTAAGCAATGATAACGATAGAATTCAGAGCACGTGTTTCATTCTATTTAAGGTTTGTCGGCTGTACGCATGTAGTCGTGGCGACATGGTTGTCTTAAGTTGATTCTTAAATATGTGTATATCTACCAATAAAACTGATCAGAATTCAATGTGCAATATCAACAACGGATTTATTTTAACTTTTGCCATAAATATAGGATGTACAACACTTATATACGTCAACTGTAAAAAAATAAACGCAGTATGGAAATCTTTGTCATTAATAATCATAATAAAGCCTCGTAAAATATAATTGCATCGTAACACCACATAAACACAATGAAATTTAATTGCAGGTATAAATAGCACGGAATTTCATTAACAGTAATATTAATAGTCGTAAAAAACCTATACATATTTAATATGATTCAAAAAAGGGAATAAATTCACTAGTTGTTGTTAACTTGTATCTTACCATTGTTATTTAGGATTGCAATTGACCAGTTTCTTGTTAGCATATGTGCATCATATGTGGACTCCCTCGATATTGCCTTAGGTTACAAGCTTTGTGAGCAAAGGTTGATGGTGGTTAGCAGTGGAATCCAAGACGCGCGTTTTGCTATATTCGGAACTCGTCAGTTGGATGTGCCTACATCTCACAGTTGATGTTCACTTTGGGATTCGAACCCAGTACCATTGGATTCAAACCCCAATGTGTTGTCCACTTAGCTACTGAGTCCTTATAGCTACCTACTTGAGCAATCGGGTCAAATTTTAAATTCACTTGTTGAAAGGATACAAGTAAACAACACCACGTGATTTCAAAAGTTTATCCCATTGCACAAATAGTTGACTATCAGGACTCTACAGCTAAGTAGGTAACGCGATGATGTTTGAAGCGAGCGGTATCGGGTTTGACTCCCAGAGTGAACATCAACTCTGAGATGCAGGTACACCCAACTGATGAGTTCTGAATATGACGAAACGAGCGCCCTGAATCCCACTTCTAGCTTCTATCTAAAGATATTCAAGGATATTCAACCAATAATTGGTATTATAGAATGTGCACCTAAATCACCAACGCGGTTAATAGTATTATTTAATGATTGCATGATTTCATATCACAATATACTCAAAAGTAAGATTCATTAAATCTGCCTAAACGCCAACATCAAAAACAAACAAACAATTAAAATCAATCTTGATAAAACAAAAGTTATTCTTACCGATTTTACAACAGAATAGAAAATATAATTTATACAAAAAGTAAATTAAATGGTTTATATCAATTGCACTGTTCATACAATATCATCAATGTTTAATTGAGTATTTCAAATTGATGTATTACTTTGTATCACAATATTTTGCATTATTTCATATTATCTATTAATATTGGAATATTGAATTTATAGGTCAGATTTAATCGATAACCATAATTCAATAATGAAAGCAAATGAATTAAGTATAATATTTATCTCCCATTTTCGTGTATTACTTTCTCGTATTACTGATTTATTTACTTCCATTGTTGAGATCATGAGTCAATTAAATCTAGACCACCATGGAAAACCTGGAAGCTCTAGACAGCCGTTACGTTCTATTGTGGGACTCCTTAGCAGTGCGCATCCCCGAGCCGTGACCAATGGAGTTCAACTCGGTCAGTTATGAGATAGTAACTCACTGCCGACAATTGTGGATGTGTCGTTCATCTCTGTGGATTAGTTGAAGTTAGACACTAACACCGTTGGATGCCGGCTCAACGGTCTAGTAGTTATGTGCTCGCGCGCGAAGCCAGTAGGTCCTGGGTTCGAATCCCGCGATGTGGGATTTTGGATGCGCACTTCTAAGGAGTTCCACAGTGAGTTCTATACAGGAGCACTTAATCAACTGTGGACATATCGCTCCAAAAGACTCTTCGTTTAAAATAGTTTACAGAGTCAAAGGAACTGGATCGAAGGGGGGTTCGAATCAATATTTTATGCACCGCAGAGGCATTGGCAATCCACAAACTAAAGCTTGAACTTTGCGTGCAGAAACGATTTGTCCAACCTCTTATCCTTCCTTGGCCTTAATGGGTATGTTTCTAGGTGTATTTTTTTAAATGCACTTTTATTATTATCCATATTTTAAATTACTATTTTTGCACTTTAAACTCTAATCATTTATTATTACTACCTTTGACAAGTTTTCTTGATTATCATTCACTTTATTATTATGACCTTTGTTGTTTTGTCGTTTTTCTTCATATCTGTCAATTGGACTATTATCTGACCCTTAAATGTTGTTCTTCCTTACCCCTTGATTAGTACGTTAACCTTATTTGTTATTTAATGTCGAATCCATTTTTTGTGATACAATCCTTTCTATCCTTCTATGGACATACATTTTCCATATAACTATATATACGAATGTACAGCTTAAGTAAATGATTTCGTCGAAAAGAAAATTTTCTTCGCTGAATTCTCTTTATCTTATTCAATGACACTATGGGTTATTTTAATTATCTGCAATTTCAATAGTTAAAATCATGAGTCAATTGAAGCTAGACCACCATAGAAAACCTGGAAGCACTAGACGGCCGTTTCGTCCTATTGTGGGACTTCTCAGCAGTATGCATACATGATTCCGCTTCCCGCGAAATCCGAATGTAAGATCTATCAGTCTTGCACGCGAGCGCTTAACTATTAGATCATTGAGCCGGCATCCAACGAAGTTAATGTCCAACTTCAATCAATCCACGCAATCGCGTCACCGTACATCAATGTCTTCAGTGAGCTGAGAAGTCCCATACTAGGACGAAACGGCCGTCCAGTGGTTCTAGGTTTTCTATGGTGGTCTAGCTTCAATTGACCCATGATTCCAACTATTGAAATTATTAATTAATTATTTTAATATTTGATAATTAATAAAAATAAATAGAAAAATTATGTAAGTCGATAAGTTACAAAATGATTATAGTATATAACAAATTAAATAGTAAAATGTCATTACTACCTAAAATAAACTGTTATATCCCAATGAGAATAATGAGTGGTAACTGTTGGGATCTATTTATGGACTAATATTATACATACATTTTTATTGTATAATTGTTAAGTAACTAAACTGCTTACATTCGTGTTCTTCTTGTCATAAGCTTTATTTTGATCTATGAACTTTTATTATACGATTTACCATTCTCGAGTTCTGCTCAGTCTATCGATTACTAATTACCACATTCACAGTCATATCTGGTTAAATCTTGTACAAATGTTATTTTCCGTTTTATGGTACGATGTGGTCTGTTTGGTTGGTATATAAACCCAATATGTTTGAAATACATAATTCATATTGCAGAGGCTGAGATTGGTGTTCTTAATTTAACGGGCAGGGCTAGGCAGGAAGCAGGACCGATAAAGACTCTAGACCGCTCGTACTTGTTTTATGCGTCATTGGTCCGATCGATAAATCACTGTTCTTTAATTGACGGTATCATTACGTTATATATTGATAGGGACACAAACCCACAAGTTATAACAGAAACTGAATCAAAAGTTCAGTTAGAAGATTTGTCGGTTTATTTTTTAGAAATTGAATAGACTTCAAATAATTCTATCAACTTGTTTGCATGTGTGTGTGTGTACGTAGATTATTCTCTGAAACACAATAATGTCTTTTATTTTGAAGCTGTTTTTTTGTATTTTGGACATAATGTCCAAATTGCGAAGTTCACAAAAAATATAGTTGAACAGAGACAATATATTTTCAATGATACTTTCTTAATGGAAGGTTAACTTACTTTTAAATAAGACAATCCAACTTCTGTGTAGAACATTTATGATGATAATAAAATATACTCAATCGAACAAGGTAACTATCATTAAATTAATATGATTTTCGATTGATTTTTTTGATGGTTTATTGTTTAAAAATACCAACAATATGAAGTGTATCATGAATTATATTAAAGAGGTTATCCTAAACTTCTTGATATCTTTGTCACGGTGCAGTGTGTTTTACGTAAATCCGCATAAGTAGTATATAACGGTGGTTAGACATAAAATGTATTTCAGTAGAAGATCGGTAAGGAAAGAACGGAAACGAGAACTCAGTTGGTATGATAATGCATGAACAATGAAATCTAAGACAATGGACTGATATTTGCAAAAAAACAGTCAAATTTAAGACTATGGATTGATATTTTGCAAATTAACCATTTACTATATGATTCTCAGATTTGATTAAGATGCTATGTAATTTCATGTCAAATACATTCGATTGTCTCCATTTGTGTTCTTTAATAAATGACTAAATATCTTAATCCCATGTTATTTCTATTCAAAGAGCTATTTTAATATTATAGTTTTAACAAACTTCTATTTATTTTAAGTTCTATTCAACCAGTTTCTTATATCTTAATAAATTTATCAAAATTTTTTTTTATTTCTAAAATATTATTTTTTTCAGATTTATTTGGAACCGAGATGGATTTTTAACATGGTTACTTGGTCGAAGTTATGCGATTATAGAATGGACAATTAGTTCGATTGATGGTATATGTATTCCTGGTATTAATAGAATAAAACAGTATGGTACATCTAAAAATATATTTGGTGAGAAAAAAGTTTTCTGGTATAACAAATGATTTCACAGTATTATGTTAAACATAAAATAATAATGAAACTATAAATTGAATTAAATTAATTTTTAGCTTCATTTATTTATATATTCTGTTTTATGTTTTACTCTTTAATATTTTCATATTTCATTTATTCATTTTACACAGTTTTGTTTCTCTAATACATATTTTTTTTAAAAATTTGTGGTGGTCGGTATTCGATATATCCCTTAAACTTCGTATACAATTCGTCTTGATAACCGTCCTATTTAACCACAACGGTATATTATTCAGAAGGCGAATACGAAGCGTTGATTACGTTTATTTCGAGACCACACACACAGATGTCCAAATTTACAGATGCATTAAACGAGCATTAAGAGTTGTGTCGAACGGCAAACAGGCAAGCGAGCGACTGAGTGAATGTAAGTAATCGAGTACAATCAAGTGAGCGAGAAAGCAGAGTCAACCATATAAATAACATGGACATATATATAGCATGTGAAATTAATGAGTAATCGAATCAAATAAGCGGTTAGTAGTGAGACTAGCAGAGTGAACAAATGCGTAGGCCGTAAGCAATATTCAAGCATGCGTATTTCATACAAGCACAAAATAATAATAAGGGTACAATAAATTGTTATAGTGCGGATGGCTTTGTCCGCTAAATAAGTTAGCAAAAGGGCTTAACTGAGTTAAATGAGAATAAACCCATTTGCACGTGAGTCGCTATAAATTCCTAAATATTCCCTTAAATAAAATACCTTTTATGAAATTGACAAAAGTACTTACTTACGGCTGTTACTTCTCGTAGAAGAGTATAGGCCGCACACCAGCACACTCCATCCAACGTTGTCCTAGGCAATCCCTTCCAGTCCTTCCAATTGTTATTTCATCTTTTTCATATCTGGTTCGATTTCCCGACGTAATGTATTCTTTGGTAACAATATTTTAACTTACTTATTACAAATCAATCTACACACAATCAGTATTTATTTGATATTAACATTTCTTTCTTTCTTAAATGTATCATTTATTTATTTATTAAATTTGTTAATTAAATTATAAAAATTCTTTTTATTAATTTGTTTTAAATGATAAAATTCTTTTCAAATTTTTCAATGACCTTGAAGTTTCTTCAGTTTTCTTTTACATATATATGATCAGTATTTATTGGTTTGATAACATTATCTAAATCTCATTTTCTTCAGGTAAGACGAATTATAAAAAAATTCTTTATAAATTTACATGATCATTGATAATAAATAAATAAATTAGATGAAGTTGATTTTGTTGTTGAATTTCAAAAAGAGACCTTGTTTTAATTATTATTATTATTAAACAAGATTCATGTATTATTCATAAACAAAATGGGATTGATTAACTAGTTTTACATTTTGTGTGTTCTTTTAGAAATGAACAAACAATTAAGTTTTTTGTTGTTGTTATTATGATTGATTTTATCAAACAATATAAAATCATATTGTTCTAAATTATTCAATGATTTATTCGTTAGGTTTTGTTTCAATTCTTAAGTACATTGATGCAGAAAATGAATTACATTTATTGCAAAAGTTGTTTTGGTCAATGGTATATTAGCTTGATTTACATAATCAGTGAGTAGAAAATAAAACTATGATTAACCTAAAATTCTAATTTTGCTAACTAGGTTTTAAATCAGATCAACCAAGTAAGGTCGCTGAGATCACAATATTAGAGGCCTGAAAGACTTTTCAATAAATAAAATGATTAGTATTAGTTGTATGTATATTCATTGCCGAAAAAAAGAGTAAAACTTTATACGAATCATAATTTCAAGGACATAATAGAACTTCTTACAGGATACAAATGTCAAAGATTAGTATTCACCTTATTTTGACTGAATTATTCGGGCTGATATCTACCGGCAGACACCTTTGGCACAACATACCAGAGATGAAATTTTTCAACGGTCAACTAATTTAAGAAACCAATGTACTACAAATCGTTGATCTAAGTCGAACAGAAATCCAGTGATTTAGCTAACCAAAGGCATCAAACAGTTGAAATATCGATCCCCTGTTTCCTTATGGTAAACGTTCTAGCAGCCACGAGCCTTTGTTTTAAAGCAGTGTAATTGATTCTACGTTATACATATACGAATTACTGAACACCGTTAAAAAGGGAACCTTGCATGATGTTCGACGTATTTTCAAGTTTACATCAGTTTCAACTAGCTTTTTCGCTCCATTAATCAATTCATCTTGTAACTGCAAAATTTCCTGCTTATAGTATTGGACTGTTCTCAGTTGCTTTTATTATTTTAAATTTAACGATAATGAATGATTTATTTTCCTTATTATTTATCTCCCCAGTTTCAATTATCTGCTTTAATTAAAAAACCTCTTGGTTTGTAGAAGATAGGTATTATATGTTAGTTTGATTGATACATCTATGTCTATGTGAAGGGACACAAGCAGAAACAAATTAACACCTAGGATAAAAATATTGTGCTACTGAAAATTCTCACCCAGTCACATCATGATATGAGAAATGGTGGAGATATTTTTATCAAGAAAACCAGGAAAAATAAAGAAATTACACATTACAAAATGTGTACAACCTTCTGATAAATATTCTTAAAAGTATAGTATCGGACTCATAAAACAATAAAATGTCAAGTTTCTCAGCATATAGATCCCATAACTCTATAGAGTCAAATCACAACATCAATCAAGAAAATAACTGAGTTGCTACTCTGAACCATGCAAATAGTTGCAGTTTCCGACTTACTTTACAGAGAGTATTGTAAACTTTTAAATAAATATTTATAATATTCCAGTGAGTAGAAAAACTAGATTTTCTGATGTTTCTTGACATAGTATAAGCCACATCTTCAGAGATTAAATAACCAAGTTGAAATTATTTATAACAATCTACTAGTCACTAGTGAGCATATGTTGATTAATATCAGATGGGTTTTGCGAAGATTGTAGTAATTTCAATGGTTAAGATCGTGAGTCAGTTGAAGCTAGACCACCATTGTTATAATTCTGTTTTCTTACGGTTAATGACCCAGCTATTCCTATTGCTTAGTATTCTCGGACACCGATTCACTCGACGAGTCCCCAAATCAGAACACGGTTGAACAGGAAAAAGATTATATTCCAAATAGCAAATCAGAAGCCAGTAGGAAGCACAATAGGGGAAAACGTCGGTATATTTATAGTGTTTTACATAAGAAGATTCCAGAGTATTCTCCGACTATCGACTAGCGCTGATTGGATAAGAATCAGCCAATCAGCGTGCACCAAAACAATCATGCATTGAGCATGCTTTAATCTAGTCTATGCCCCGCTAACAACCATGGAAAACCTGGAAGCACTGGACGGCCATTTCGTCCTATTTTGGGACTCCTCAG
This sequence comes from Schistosoma bovis, assembly GCA_944470425.2. NCBI lineage: Eukaryota > Metazoa > Platyhelminthes > Trematoda > Strigeidida > Schistosomatidae > Schistosoma > Schistosoma bovis. Next base: position 88,370 of record CALYCU020000015.1, on the reverse strand, counting down.
CAGTGCGCATCCACTGACTTCATAAGGTATTTCCTGAAGTTCTAGTGAAAAGTAGTGACCAGTGGAGTTCAACCGAGTCTGTTGTGAGATAGTAACTCACCGAGATATTAAGTAGTTCATTAAAAAAAGGAAATAAATATTTTCACAGATTGAACTGTTGAGTCAGTTGAAGCTAGACCACCATTGAAAACCTGGAAGCACTGGACGGCCGTTTCGTCCTAGTATGGGACTCCTCAGCAGTGCGCATCCACGACCCCGCACCACCCGGGGCTCGAACCCAGGACCTACTGGCTTCGCGCGCGAGCACTTAACCATTAGACCACTGAGCCGGCATCCAACGGTGTTAATGTCTAACTTCAACCAATCCACGAAGTTGCGCTACCGTACACCATTGTCTTCAGTGAGTTCCTATCTCACAACAGACCTGGTTGTACTCCACTGGTAACGGCTTCCCACTAGAACTCCAGGAGTATCTCTGGAAGTCAGTCACTAGTGAGCAGATGATTATTATCAGAATGTGTTTTGTGGAGATTTTTTTTAGAAATTTTCACAGATTGAAATCATGAGTCAGCTGAAGCTAGACCACCATTGGATTGGTTGAAGTTAGACATTAACACCGTTGGATGCCGGCTCAGTGGTCTAATGGTCAAGTGCTCGCGCGCGAAGCCAGTAGGTCCTGGGTTCGAGCCCCGCGTAGTGCGGGATCGTGTGTGCGCACTGCTGAGGAGTCCCATGCTATGACGAAACGGCCGTCCAGTGCTTCTAGGTTTTCAATGGTGGTCTAGCTTCAACTGACTCATGATTTCAATCTGTGAAATTTTCTAAAAATATCCACAAACCCCTTCTGAAAATAAATATTTGTTAAATAATTTTTTTTCAAATTAGAATTCTGTATACATGTACAATATAAAAACAAAAGACAAAAGAAAGCCACAACGATGATAACATTAATTCAAATTATATATAGGTATATTGAACATACACATATATGTTAAATATTAAAAAAACTAAAATACACAAACGTCAGTGTCAAATACAATCATTTTGCCGTTGTTAAATATAACAATTATGAGTTACTGTATAAAAGATATACGATGACAATTTATTATTTCCGTTAATTGCTTGTAATTAAAAGAGGAACGTGTGTGTGTGTGCGAGAGACACACACACACACACACAGAGAGAGAGAGAGAGAGATCAATCCTGATATCATCATTACAATTACAATGAATTGATTAATTAGAAAGAAATAAAAACTCGATGGTATATATTTCTTCACTTAAACATATTCTATTCAAAATTTATTTTGGAAGAAAAAGAAAACGAAAACAGAAAAGAAAAAAATTATTGGGGAGGAATACAAAAGGGGAAGAAAGACGAATTATTATTTAATTAATGTAAAATCATTCGAACTATCTAATCTTGAAGATAATGTTGAAATTGAATGTTTAGCATTTTGTAAACCGGATTTTTCTATAGTTCTACCAATTAATGAACCCCAAATTAATGTGAATAATATAATACCAAGTAATATTTCAAATAAACATTTTATAATTGATGTTAATCTATCAGCTGGATATATTAATATTAACATAATTAATAAAATTGTTATAAATATCGCCCATATTAAATGCAATAAACGACCATGTATACATTGATTCAAACCACGAGTTAATTGTTGATCTATATCTAATAATAAATCACGTAATCGATTTAATTCATTTGTTGACATTGTTTCACCCTCTATAGAATAAAAAAGGAGATGAATTAGTACTGTATTATATTTAAATATATTTAGTAATTATTAATATAAAGTAGATTCATTTTGTCTGTAAACAAAAACAACTAGACAATAATATCGGATTATGGTTAGTAATTGAATTTATCACGTGAGTTTCGCTTTCTTTAGGACTCGTCAGCCGGATCCATCCGTAAGGGACCCAGTGTAGATCCTTAAGTTGTTATTCCGACTCAGCAATTTGCGCTTCAAATGCTCGTGTTATTCATTCGGTTATAGGGTCTAGACAGCCACAATGTTGCGTGAGAAAGGGTGAAACATGTGTCACTATCCAAATTTAGTAAAAATGGGTATATTAGGCTAATTCGCTCAGGATTTACACATACCAATAAAGAATGTTCCATTGTAAATACTTAATACAGACAGGAAAGTATAAACCCTTGAGGGAATAAAAAATAATACTCAACAACTATATTAGTTTTGCTCGCAGTCCTGGGTCCGAGTCCTGCCTGCAGGGTCGTAGATGCGCACTGCTGAGTAGTCCCATACTAGGATGGAATGGTCATCCAATGCTTCCAGGTATTTGGTAATGGTCTAACATGAATCAGTTCATCATTTCAATGAAATCCAACAATATCCGCGACCCTATAATGAAACCCTGCTTTAGTTGTGATGGATTTTGAATTGGAATATAGTGCATTGACATGAATCGATTCATGAAATCTCCAAACGCCAGCAAAATGACACATATTTCATACATTTTTAAAAATCAACAACTAATGAATTGACGGACCGTTGTTATTACTATACCGACCTTAAATACTAAAGTCTTCTCGACAACATGCTTTACTTATCAATTAAATAAAAGTCTACAGTTTTATTAAATTACACCTAACCTCGTTTATTTATGTAGAAAGTATTCGCCACAGATTGCTCTCAATTGAGGTACATTTGAAAATCAAAAAGCAATCGAGAGCTGCTTTGTCCTCATAATAGACTTGTAGTGCCTTGTAATATATCAAATTCATATGCTTTATTCTAGCTTCCGTATATCCCGGGGCCACCGAGTAAGTAACATAGTTGTTAGGAAACGGGTACTAGGTAAGGATGGTAAATCAATTGATGAAGTAGTAAAACTTCATCATTTCAGATGGCTTGGACATATGTTACGTATGCCCAAACACCGACTGCCCCGACGTGCGATGTTTTATGGTGTAGGAGTAGGTTGGAAGAAAGATAGGGGCGGTCAGACCAAAACATGGCACAAATACATGAAGTCACCGACAAGTGGATTGAGTCATGTTGGTAGGTGTAGACTACCTGGTTGGAATCCGCGAGACAGTAGCAACCGATGGTTAGGAACTCTGAATAACATGGCTCAAAATTGTCTGCAATGGCGCAAGTGCATCTACTCTTTGTGTTCTCCCAAATTCTAATCTTCTGAATTCTTCATGTCCCTTTCTTTTTTCTCTTTCTAAATTTATTTCACTGGATTATACTCATTGAGTAACATCTTCAAACCCTAATGTTTCCGATCACTGCTTATACTCTTACTACCTCTACAACTACGGGATTTCAATCGACAACTGCATCTCTGTGCTAATGTGGTATGGCAACTCGAACTGATGTACGTACGTACGAAGTTCTACGTTGTTACTGACTGACTGAGCTTCCGTATAGACCAGTTTATTCGTTCTTGAATCAGATTTTGATGTTGTTAATTATTTACTTACTGTTTTTTTGAGTGTATGTGTATGAATTGCTTACCGTACCCATCACATGTCTTCGGATTACTTTTGTCTGGATATAAATATTAAGTCTCGCTTTATGAAAACGAGTTGGCTCATTCGCCTTTGCCGCTCCGCTTCTCTTTATCGCCTCCTATTCTGAATGTCCGTCTGGATAAACGAGAGCATGAAATAAATTCATCCAATCCAATCTGTATTTGGCTTCTTATTATTGCCAGATTAGCACGGGTAATATACGGAGTTAAATGAAAGATTTATGCTCATAGCATATTCATAGGTCTATCAACATTGGAATCAGATCAATGAGCTATCAAAGGCTTCTTGTCAATGAGTAGCCGTGACCTCAACAGTCACCAAACTCACGATCTTCAGATTTCGCAATGAACACTTAACCCTTAGAACTAATGGGCCGGCGTCGATTCATGCACTTTTCCACTTCAAACAATTCGCAATTCAGCGCAACGATCATACATGGCATTAATGGCGAATATTTTACTCTAGCCTTGTCTGAATTCCGATCGTCACGAGCAACAAGTCAAAAATAGAATTATGTTGATAAAGCTGAATGTAAATATTATGATGAAATAGAACAAAGAGATGTCGCATATCAACAAATGAAAACATTGATTACTAAAATGTACAAGTGAAGCAAACAATTCAACCAGGATAATTTTCTTTCAGATAGGGAAGTTCACCTAAAATTTAAAAAGTGTATTGAAAAACTGCAGGGGACTCGCCAGTAGTCTCTGTTGTTTTCAAGTCACTGAGTCCCATGGTTTCTATAGAACTAACCAAGAAATCGTGAAGAATTAGCAAATATCGATACTATAAATTTATTTTTCATATAACAGTCATCACAAATCTGAATTACACGCGGTCCATTTAGTAGTCCCGCCACATAGCAGGAATTTAACGGATATAAAGAAAACTATATATATGGCTCTCTTAAACTATCTACAATTGAGGATTATTAAAGTGTCACTAGAAAAACAGACCTATGCTATACTTTATATTCTTTTTAACAGCGTCTGAATTACATACATCAGAAAAACTAACGCATATCTAGTGCGTATCTGATTAAATTTCATTGGGCAATCAGCAACAGCCAAAGTGGCTGCTTACTAAATATTTCTTAAAGTCAAATTGAACACTAATATGAATAACTTTTTTAAATCTTGTGCAAAATGGATGGCAAGCACTAGGAGAATGTTTTCAATTTTAATCAACTTAAATGGCTATTGTTATTAAAAGTGAGTTTGTAGAGATTGGCTAAGTTTGCAAGCTGTATTCGTCACAGGTTGATATCAATTTAAGTACTGCTAAAAATCATGAAGTACTAGACAACTATTTCATCCCAGTATAGAACTCAGTAGTGCATGTCCACGACACCATCAGAAATCAAACCCATATTCTTCTAGTCTAGTGGTGAACATTCGACTAACCGCTAGCTTGTCGTCCAATGGTACAATACCAACTTCAATCACATTGAGATAAAACGCAACAAACATCCAAGGTCATTAGTGACAACTGATTAACTTCCGATATATTTGAACTCCAGCAGTCACAACATACTAAAAATCCATGAATATCATGATCTTAGTGAGCTGAATATTATAGTTTAGTTGATGGGATATTGTGCACATTGATTCAATTCACACAACGAATTTACCAATACAATCTACGGACAATCATGATGATTGTAATTCTAATTACATAACTACATGATAAGAAAAAATACAGATAATCAAGTAGAAACATATACCTGGTTTGACAGGATTGCGTAATCTTGTAATAGTAAAGCTTGCAGCTACACCTTCATGATCGGAATAATGTAAACCATATGGGTCGTCAGGTACTTTACGCATATCTAACCAACACGAATCACAGACAAGTTTAGCATAGGCTATAGTAAAACAGAAATTAAGTAGAAAGACAATTCATAAAATATTTTAACTTTTTTATTAATGATGATTAGAAAAAATAAAGTAAATATTTTATTACTACGATATATAATTGTTCAAGAAATGTATAAACATATACAATACTATTTGTTCTAATATAAATGAATATTCATATATACAATAAAAACACACATTTTATTATAAAGTTATTGAAGTGATACAAAACAATTAAACATTAGACTTATTTCATATTATAGGATCAGAGGTAGTTAACAGTAAACCGTGAACATGGATACTATGCTGTTTGAGACTCATTATGAAGGCGTACCTGCAATCTTGAGGCAAATGATGCATTATGTTAGATTCAAATCAGTGTCACTCACTTTCACAGTTCAAAACGTGATCACTGAGTTACACATATAAAAAAATTTCAAAATGTATATTCCCTTTTGTAACACTAATCCACTAGATATTTTAAAGCATTATTATAATATAATTTATCCAAATGTTACTGATATCAAATCAATAATAAGAGTGTAAAAATTCTAGAGTAACATACAGATTAACATGACTTAATATATTGTAGTAAGCCCATCCAATTACTGCATTATTTATCTACCCATTGGAATTTAAACACTTAATCCATAATGTAATTTTCTGTGTGATTCTGATTGAGCACATAACTGCACATCAATTTCTAATCTATTCTCTGATTGGTTGTAATACACAGACGATCAATAATTTATCCACAATCGATTAACACTCATAAATATAAATGGATTTTTAACACACACACAAACACACTCTTGGTTTCCCTGTGTGCTTGCTTCTTATACGTTTGCGGATTTTACCAATCTTTAACAATAAACTATCTCTATAACTGGTGTTCAGGCTTTTGAATAATCTCGAGTAAATCCATAATTCTACTAAGAGATTTAGCCTGCATTAAATACTCAGTTAACGGGATACTATTTATTGGAGTCAGATATAGGGGAAATTAACCTCTACAGCATTAAACTTTAAGCATCTCAGTAACTAAATGTAAATAAAAATGAAAAATGTGTTATTTTTTTGTTTTCTGATAAATAAAAGTTCAGTTCGTACTGTATTTGTTTGTTTCGATTTCTTTTTTCTCCACGAAATTGTTTATTTCATAAAGTGAAATTATTTAAATAATTAAATCCATTTTTTAATTAATCCATATTATTTAGATAAATTATATATGTATAAATATATCACTTTTTCATTCTATTTGTGTGTGGGCTGTGGTACTGCCTGGGTGCCCAGACCGAAGTAGGTGGTTTTCTTTGGGAGTCACACTCGGAGCCCTCGATCTAAAGGTTTGACCCACAAGACAGTGGAGCGACATCAGGAGATGCAGTCCCTTGATAGTCGGTGACCAACAATTGGTTCATACGCCATTTGTTCCTTCAGGATACTGGAGCCCATGTGCACCATTGGTTTAGAATCAGGGTTTTCCAACTCTCCTAGGTGGATCCTCCATATCCACCAACCCGGTTAAAGCGTTGACCATTCGCTTTTCGTCTTCTCAATTTTGCAAACAACACCCCCGTCACGAGAAGGCAGTGAATAGGACTTCCCTGACAGAGGCTATATACCCGTGGCCATGTGAGAGCATTTCGAGAGGGAGTGAGAGCCCTCCCCACTCCCGGCCATACCAGGACATTTGGGAGCATATATATCTGGTGCCCCCTTGTACCAATATTTATGTGTTCAAATAAAAAACAAATAAATATATCACTAAGTAACACCGTAGATTTAAAAAAACCTGATATATTGAATAATCAATTAGAAAATGAAGGTAGAATTTATCAGTGATAACTTCTAAAAAATTTCGTAGTTTCAGTTTTACAATAATCTTTTATTTTGAACTTAAACATTATGAATATTTTTTATGCTTAACTGATTTTTAATCTTATAGTTACTAATTTAAAAAATGTATTATACATTCTAAATCTATTTTAAGCTGATTTGTGTTTAGAGGATAAAGTATTTTATAAAAGAATTAAGCATATCTTTTAATTCTTTTCCGTTTATGCAATTGAAATTCTTCGGACTATATAATAGTATAAGAGATAGTATTTTTAATAGTTGAGATCATGAATCAACTGAAGCTAGACCCTCATAGAAAATTTGGAAGTAATGAACGGCCGTTTCGTCCTATTGTGCGACTACACAGCAGTGTGCGTCCACGATCCACGATCTCACAAGATGGGATAGTGGAAGCACAATGCTGAGAAATCCGACAATAGAACAAAACGACCGTCCAGTGCTTCCAGGTTTTCCATGGTGGTCTAGCTTCAGTTGACTCATGAACTCAACTATAATATCCACAAAACCCCTTCTGACATTAAAATATTTTTGTTTAGAAAGCAAACAAAAAAACAACTTTCTTAAAATGTGTAATTCACAAAAAGATAATTGAAAGTTGTCTATTATATATAGATTTGTTTTACAACTAAAATATTAGCAGAAATGATCAATTATGTAGCAATCTCTTCATTCTCAAACTAACATCAAATGGAGCAGTGTTGGAAAATTTAAGGGAGGGATTGTAATTGTGGACTGAAGAGAGGTTTCGGATGATACATGAAAATTTTCCATAGTGTCATAAGAAGACGAAGATTATCAGAACTATGTGATATATTAGTGCAATACGTAGCGTCGACCGTTCGATTACTAACCAATCAGAATATTCGGAATCGCCAAACAAAAAGTATTCAATTGTTAGAAAAATAATATCCTAACATCAATAGTTCACCCTAAATGAAATTAGTCTGTGATGAAACATCATAATTACACTATACACTTAATTCAATCAGTTATAATCAATATTGGGCTTGACACAAATGTACATTACCACAAGTTCTAATACCAAATTAATATAATGAAATAAAATTAACAAAATGAATAAAAAAGCAGTCCAAATAATAGTAATATTAATGACTAAAATTGGATAATACATTTCAAAAAAAAAGAAATGAGACGATACGCATAACGTAATATTGAAACTCAAGATCTAGAAGACAATTAAGAGTGTCACTGTGACCGATTCTAGGTCATGTTTAATTACTGACCATAATCATTTTCTTGAACATTAAGTCAGGTAGTTTTCAGTCACTAACGTGGATAATTCCAATAGTTAATAACTTCTTACACTGATATCATAACGGTAATTACGTCCATGTTAAATCTAACAAACTAAAATTCTCAGTATAAGATTGCAGAGATTATTGAGTTTTTAATTTGGATCATGAACTGATCAATGCTAGACCACAATGTCATTGTGGGACAGTTACTCACTGAACACAATGGTGGACGGCTGCACAATATCGTGGATTAGTTGAAGTTAGACATTAACACCGTTGGATGCCGGCTCAGTGGTGTAGAAATTAAGCGTTCGCGCGCGAAATCAAAGGTACTGGGTTTGAGTGAAGCGTGAGGGATCGTAGATGAGCACTACTGAGGTGTCCCATACTAGGATGAAACGACCACCTAGTGTTTCTAGATTTTCAATGGTGGTCTAACATTCATCAGTTCATGATCTCAATTAAAAACTGAAATTCATATTACTTACACTACTATTTCTTTTCATTGAAATACACACCTAAAAACTAATTACGTAGGTAGCATCTAAATGAGATTTATAAAATGTATTCATACTCATATATACATATGTATATGTATAGACATTATGAAAAATTAATTTACAGATTTAGAACCATAAAAAATCAACGTAACATATTTTTCTTCCAAAAAAAGAATTCATAATAATTATCTTCATTTGGATAAAAATAGTGTTGTATTTGATTTTGGTTATTTCATGCCACATGCCACATTTCATGCCACATAATCTATTTTTCCACGCAAATACTATTTTTAAGGATATCCGAAAATACTAATTACGCATGTATTAGGTTAATTGTGATATCTTCCTTTTTTGCTTACTTATTCTATTTAAATGTACTCCAACATCAGTGACAAGTACGCACATACCCACATGAATACTCACAGCTCTGATGAATCATACCTGTATGGTTATAATGAAGAGAGAAATATTAAAAAAAACTATCGTTTGCAAATATCTATTAGCGAACATCTTAACTACTGTAGTGAACGAGAACATAAGTGGAGATAATCGAATGCATTTTAATGCATTATAGAATATCATAGTAAAATCTGTAAACCATACAATAAATACTTCATTTGCAAAGTGTTCATTAATTGTCTCAGATCTCGGTATCCCTTCATTTTCACATCAACTGCTTCCTGTCCCCGTTTTTTTCCTCCTCGATCTTCTACAGCCAGACATTCTATTCCTGACTAGCGTAAAATACTACTTATGTCGATATAAATAGCACACACTACTGTTAATTGCATTACTTTAATTTTTTTTAATTTACGAATGAGTTTGCTCATGACAAATTAATGTGAAGTGAAAATAGTTAGGGAAAAAAGTGGACAAATGTTGTTATGTTAAATTTTTCAACTTCAAAAAACTTTAACATTCTATAACAGTCATAAACACAATAGAACCTGTTTCGTTTGAAGTTGCCACACTATATGAATTATCAAAATAAATGTCACAATAGTGGAAATAGTAACAGTAACAATGGTGACAGAAAAGATAAGACATAAACAGTGAGATTTAAGAATGAGAAATTAAAAATTAATGTAATTTTAGAGCTTGAAATCTGAGAGAAGATAGAGAGTGAATCTGTACCATTTCACCTAACATTTTCAACCATTAGACCAAATAGTCTAGTGGACCACAAATAGGGAATCTGTACCTACCAACACAAATAACAAACTGATACCAAGTCGTGGTTTTGGTGTCCCTAGATTTCTTCCAGTCTACTCTGACATCAGTAAACGTCGCACGTCGAGGTAAACCATGGTTAGGCATAAGTAATACAACATTCATGCTACCTCACTTGATGGAGTTTAACAAACTTAACCGATTTTTTATTTTCCCTAGTACCCTGAATTCGGCCTACGTAGAAGAAAGGCATGATTGTTAACGAAATTTTCAAGGAAAATACCTTACAAATATCACTAAACCTATTCACATTTCCAACTTTAGTTAAATCTTAACATAAAAAGTGACAATTATTCAACTGCTTCACCTCCCAAATTGTTCAATGTTAACAATAATATTGTAGTCCGACTGGTATTCTTAAAACTAATGGAAAGCTAGTGACTAGTAAATATCTAAGATTTTTTTCAGTTGCACACAAATAAATTATACTGGTAAACAAGAGGGCAGTTCTAAATACCGAAACCGATTCATAAGGAACTTAGTATTGTGATGATATTAAGATGATAAAGAAGCTGGTGACGACCGTGGTGTAAATGAGTAGTATGTAGATTGCCTGCTAGTTGATCTTTCATTCTTTATGCCAGATGTACAAAAAAGAAATATCATATAACTAGATCTCTCAAAATATATTGATTTTATTGTAACAAAAAAGACATTCCAAACTCTGAAGTTATTGTGCAATCACAAGTGTTCATACAGTGACATTTTGGTTATGAATGCTGTCCATCAAGTTACAATGTGGTTACTAGTCTGAGTAGCTCGATATTGTATGCACTATGATGAGCTTTAAGATCATAGGCACGCCTTCCAGAAAAGTGCTAAATAGCATTAAACTTTGCTCCAAGTTTTCTAATCGACCACCTCACATTTTAAGATAGAATATTCGAGATTTGAAAGGTTCATCCTACTTTCATGAAGAATGTAGTGTAAAACAAAAAGAAAATTGAGGTTATCTTCTGTTTTTACCTAGATACTAATGAACGACATAATCTCTAGGATCTCAACTAAGGAAGTTCTTACGGACCAATTTAATACTGATGGCATAAAACTGTTTCGTTCCATACAGTAAACAACTACTTACTTTTTATACCTATTAGTATTGGCGAATAATTCAGAGTGAAGAGGTCTATGAGACGGTGTGTTCGTAAGCCAGTTTCATCCGAAAAAACGATGGTAATGATGATGGAACCAAGTGACCAATCAATCAACATTATTTAAAGGGATATAAAACCAAAAAAGGATAAATCAATCCAATAACAATAAAATCATCACCATCATTATCTTACATGGTATATGAAATGAATCTATTATTGATGGCCCAGAACGATAAAATATGTAATCTAATCTTTCACCATTCCCATATGTATTTGTTCAAAGTTGATTACGATAAGGATTATCAGCTCGATCACACGTACATCCCTCTGACTCTAATTCTGTAATATTTGTATTCTTCAAAGCAACAGTCTATATATATGCACATATTTTTTTATTTTACGGAGGAAAAAGAATGGAAAACATAAGAAAAATAATTTTAATTTTTTGGAAAAAAATATAGTCACTATTATTTTTTAAATGGCACATCAGTCAGACTGGCTCATCTGTGGTTATTGTATGAGGACTTCAGTCTTTGATTATAGACTCAGAAGACCTGTCAGATAGAATTATATCTAGTTTCAAGATCCTAGCTAGTGTCGCAGTCAGTCTAACAACTTAAACCGGAAGCTTTGAAGTTAATCTACCTGGTCCTTTCCAAATTCGTTGAGTCGATAGGCTTACCTCAATTTCTCATTCAGATTGTTTTGAAAGTGGTTAACCACATAGTAGTTGAAGTTAGCTGAGCTGTTTTTCGGAACGTTTCACCCATCGTCCCAATTTTCCAGCCTGACAGTGGACCAAAGTATATGCTTCTACTGAGATCGTTGCACTAACAACTGACTCTACAACACCTGTGTCCTGATATATCTGATCAGTTACCAACTATTATCTATCCAATCAGCCTGTTCCATTTCTTTTGTTTTTGTCACCAAAAACTCAAAATCATATCACTGCTGTTTTTATGGCTGTTTTGATATTTTACCAAGCTTAACATTATTCTAGACCAAACGTCTCTCTATTTGTTTTTGAAATACACTCTTGATCTTCACATAATCAAGATGAACACTAGAGTCTTTCGGTAAGACGCATGCCCACACCACAACACGATCCGAGTCTAAATATAAGCTCCAGAACAAGCGGGGTTCTCCTACCGAGCCCCTCAAGCGATAATTGATGTAAATATGGTATATTCGTGTCAATTCTGTGGTCAGTCATGTTAAATATTTCTCCTTATTCTTGACAATGATTTTGTTAGAAACAAATTATTACCTGAGAATAGTTTCAACATGCCCTTCTTTTTATCTGTTCGGTGATCCGGGACACTGAAAGGCAGATCTATTTATTTTCTAGCTTCATTTACCCTAGCCAATTGACCATCATAATAATCTCCTACGATTACTGTCTGAGGATTTAACTTTTTTAAAACGGGTGTAAAGCTTCATATAAATTTCATTTCTTACTTCTATCAAAAGGAAGTGAGTGAGAGGGTATACTGAGATGAAGGTTAACGATGTGTATCTTAATCTGTTCAAGTTTTTAAAGGTTCTGTTGATCTGAAAAGCACACAGGCGACTGTCTAATGAAATATATCCCAGAAGTGACTGTTGTACTACGGAGCTTAGTACTGCATTTACGCTAACCAGAGCACGATAAGTAGGGATGATGTCTCCAGATGTACGAAGGGTAAGTCGTCTTCGTCCATAATTGATTAGGTGAGGTCAATTGCAAGTTTCGGAGTTATATATATATATATATATATATATATATATTAATGCCACATTATTCTCGAGTCCTAACTAGTAAACTACTAAGCTGTAACATTCACTGACACATATAGTGACATATACAGTTGACAAATAACCAACAGTGAATAATGTAGCTAATTTGCCAAGTAAGTCTTTCTTTCTCATCAGTACATTTGTAGACACTATTTATGCCACTCAACTGCGTAAAATGAAATATAGCAAGATTTGAATCTATCAATGAAATATCAAATGATCTTAACCTTTTAAACTATTGTTTCATTGAAATATAATCAACAATATACATAACCAGAAAAACTTTCCACATTTTAAAAACTGTCATTATTAGCATAAAATAGTATATAATGATGTACAGACCATAATAAATAGAAATTACTATACTACTTCTAATGGACATTCAATGTAATAATATAATCAGCTGATAATAGATCAATAGTAATTCTTTTTTCAAATATCATATTTATCACACGAGTTAACCACATGAATATTCTAAAATAACTAAGCCCTTTACATGATACTATGATAATGATGATGATATCTGATTACATCTTGTTTTTTATGAACTAAAGTTATATAAGATTATATAGAAACATGAAAATATGTACATTTAATTGTAATTTTTACTTGGAAAGATCTTCCATACACGTATCTCTATAATATATATATATATATATATATATATATATATATATATATATATATATATATGAAAATGTGAGCCCCGCTTATTCTTCAACAATTTAAGATGTGGTTGATTGGGAAATAGTTTCCAATGCAAAATAATATCATTCGTAGAAGACTAGCGACAGTCAAAGAACTACATAATTAGACGCATTTTAAACAATCTTTCCTCTTTTCTCATACGTAAGTTTTAGATAAAAATTATCAACTTGTGAAAAGAAAGTTAATATATCAGTGAAGATGAGTCTTGAAGATAATAACTTCATTAATAAATGGAGTTAAGCTTAAAATGATACTTACCATTGGCTAAGTTATAAAGTTATTATTAAATGTATGATCACATGTTTAATGATCCAGACAGTATCAAAATTTCGCATTGGTGAAGGGTTTTAACCATGATTAGGATACTGAAAATTCACCGGTTGATTTTAGCCGACAAAGAAAATGCTTTTAAAGCACTTCTTTTATATTAAAACATAACCAGAGAGTACTGGGTAGTTGTTTTGTGCTAACATGAAGCTCCTCAGAAGTGAACATCGGTGACCCAAACACGGTTCGAACCCGGGTCCTTCAGGTCTTCCAATGAATGTATAATGGACTATATTCAGGGCAGCAATTATAAAGTAATTGAAACAGTTAAATTTTAACCAGGTTACTGGTTCGAACCCTGCTAAACTCATACCAGTCTAGACATCCAAGTAGTACCACTAGTTCTCAAATAGAAATATATAGCCTAATATAATGGTTTAATACACAAAACTGCAATCGACTATCAAGTTTTAGAAAAAAATTATAGTAATTACTTAATAACTAGTGTAATGAGAAGGCATTTCATACTATAGTGATAGACAACCGTAAAATACATTATAACAATAGAACGTTCTGAGCTATCACGTTTATTAAACAATACGAAAGGACAAGGAAATGGAAAAATGAAAATAAATATGGGGCAAATCAGTAACAGAATAACAAAATGATTGAGAATTAATTATTTAAGTCATACTATTTTTATAACAGATAGTGATATTAAACGGCTGTTCCAGCCAAATTAGATATGGAGCGTTAGAGCTTATAACTTACAATTTGAAAACTAATTATCTTAACTAATAATCCGTTGCTTAATAGTGAATGAATCTAAATAATAATGGTTCAGTCAGTCAGCTACAACGTAGGACCAGGCACAAATATGCATCGGTTCAAGTTCCCATACCTAATTAACACACCAAGATGAACACAAAAGTCATAGAAGTAGTTAATTCAGTGGTGGTAAGATATAAAAGAAAGATTGCATATAAGGACATAGTCCGGGAAGACAGAATTAGTTCGTAGAGGGAAAGATATGAAGCGATTTTAATCTCATACTTTAAAGAAAGACAAAGAGTGTATAAACCAACGCCATTGTGATCGAATCTGAGCCATGTCACCCAGAGTCTCCTACCACTGTTTACGATTGTCATATGGACCCCGACCAAATAGTCTGCATCTACCAACATGGCTCAAACTAGAAGTTATTGACTTCAAGCACTGATGCCACGTTTTGGTTTGGCAGCCCCTAACTTTCTTCCAAATATCCCAAACACTAATCAGGATTGCGTGTCGTGGTAATCGGTGTTCAAGCATACGTAACACGTGGCCCAACCATCTCGGTCGATGAAGATTAACAACCTCATCAACTCTTTACGCGTATCTTCTACCCTTAATGGCCACGTCTTGCAGCCGTAAAGTAGAATAGAACAAACTGCTGCACAGTATACTCGTCCCTTGATTGATATGCGGGTATCTCGCCTTCGCAATAGGTCACGTAAGTTTGCAAGAGTCAAACGAACTTCTCGAATCCGTGTTGAGATTTCGTCGGACACCAAAACTTCCAAGATGAGTGAAGTTGTCTACGCAGCATACATAAATAGTACCACTTTCTAGAGTCTCAGCCAAGTAGGTCTGCTGACCAATTTGGCATAGGGCACATACGTTGAAGGCTCTAATGAGCAGTTTGGAGCGAGGTTTCAGTACACCTGAGACAGTGTTTTTACCACAAGAATCGTTGACCATGGTGACACTTAGGGAGGAAGCCAAGAGCGGAAGCTTATTGTTTAAGGTCGATGTAGGAGGAAAAATAGGAATGGAGAAGGGAGGTTGATTATGAATACAGTGGTCTTGAGTGCTGTTAGAGGTATGTGCGCGGTTATCACTTCCCGGTTACCCACACCGTGGAAGGGCTCTTCTGGAGATACCTGAAAAGGAAATTGGATTGGAGGTGGTCTTAGTGACCTGAGAGCGTGACCGCAGTATCCAAGGGACAACTACTTGAGGTCGGTCACAAACGACCTTTTTGTAAGTAATTTTCGTGTTAGCTCCGTACTTGTTGAGACCTTACTGCCGGAGACGGATATCCGTGGGATAAGGTGAGGCGTGCATTTTTAGGGCCGACCTTTTGTAACCCAACCCCTCCTTGTGGGAAGTCAGCGGCGCTGTTATGCTGGTTGTCTGAAGGAAACACCTTACTTCTGTTAAATCTCTGTACAGTCAGCAGTACGACTTCGCCTTCTGACCTTGGTTTTGCTGCTTTTAGTCTTACCGTTCTTCAATCGACCTATCTGACATGATAGGACCTTGAGGAACGATTGTTACAGCCAGTATAGCTCGATTGGTTCATCAAGACAGGCAAGCCCGACCACTACATCAAGGTAGTAACAACGGTCGGGAATCATGATGGTTAATTTGTAAACTATATCATGTGGTGTTGCTCATCACGCTATGATGATTATATTCAGATAGCTCATAATTTCCGAAAATACATATGCCTTGAAAAATTTACTACATATCATTTGTCTTAAAAGTTTGATGATATCTCAGGGACAATAACTGGATTCACAAAACATTTTAACAATAAAAAATAACTTAATAATGTGTAGCATATCGAAACATAATTCAGTTTACTTCCATATTGATCAAATATATCGCTAACTGTTAATTGATAATATAAATGGTTGAAATTAGACATTAATACCGTTGGTTGCTGGTTCAGTAGTTTAGAGGTTAAGTGTTTGCGCACAAAACCGTGAATACGCACTGCTGAGTCCCATACCAAGAAGAAACAGCCGTCCAGTGCTTCTACGTTTCTATTGGTGATCTAACATTGATCGATTCATGATCTCAATAAAAAAAACTCAACAATCTCTACAACTAGACCTATGATGCTTCTGGCACCCAAAAAGCGAGTTTATATTACGCTACCATTCAGAGGTGACACAAATAGTCTCATGTTGAAACAGAAACTTAAATTAGCTATCAACTGGACATTTTATGCAGCCCAACTTGTCATTATCGAAAAGTCACCAAAAGCCCAAACAGCATGAAAACGATTGTGTCACATCCCATTGTGTCTATAAATTTACATGTATGTGTGGAAACACGTACGTAGGGAGGAGCAATCGTGATTTGCAATTAAGGGTAGGTGAACATATACCAAAATGGTTGCAAAATCAGATGAATTCCAATGGTGAAATAAGACCACAGGATAGACAGACATCATCATCCATTGCGAAACATTTGATTGAGACGGGTCATAAGGTTGATATCAAATCAGCATTTGTTGTGTTATACAAAAGCCTTCAAGGACGTTTACTAAGGTTTGTTGAAGCCTTGGCTATACGAAAATTGAAACCCCCTTTATGTGTTCAAAAACAATTTGTACTTACACTTAACCTACCCTGGTAGTATTGATTTACTGTCCAGAGTGGTAATCACATTTGTTTTTGTGTACTTTAATATTTTTTCCTTTGTTATGACTTACCCTTAACCTGTCTAGTTGACCTTTTAATTTTTCATATATAAATATTCTTAACAAGTATATGTGTGATCAGATTGTTCGAAATGTATTGCGCAAATATATCACATAATTCTGATAAACTACGTCTTCTCATTGCATTATCGAAATCTCTACAACCCCATATTGATAATATGAATGTACTTTATTTTACTACAAAATCATTAGTTTATGTTTTATCTAATTCTTTTCTTTCCTTCATGTTCATGCATCAATTTACTTTACACTTTTATAAATGAAACCTATACATATTGCTCTAAATACTAATATATCAACAATAATATACAACAGATAAAATTACTAACAACTGGACATACCTATAATGTTATTTTATGTAACTCAACTATTGGTTTACAGTAAATTTACTACAGAAATGTGTTATAAAAAAAAGGTTGAACAGCTGTAACTTTATAAACATTTGAAATATAATATTTAACACATCTAGTATAAATGTTAATTAAGTTGATTAACTTTTTCCATTTATATTTACTTTAATTAATTTAATGGATGATTTAAATTTAGTCATAACCATAAACTAACAGTAGTTCAAGAACTGTTAGAGACTAGAGAAAACTGGATAACTGTTTTGTTCGACGTTTAGAATTCCTTAGTAATACCCACTTAAAAATTTATAATCTTAGTTAGACAACAAGTGCAATACTTTAGAATCACTTAACCGAAATGAAATTATCTACATTTTAATTTAAATCGATTCGTCATACAGAGCGGTGATCAAGAAATTCCATCAGTAAATGACTTATTCATAAATAAGTTAGCGCCATGAATCCCAACATTCAACTGATAGTTCAAAAAATCTGTCTTAAAGTTAATCGCTATTAAGAACAATAACCAGGAGGTTTTTATAATTACCAAGTAATGAAACATGTGAAAACATTTTTTGAAGAAAAAAGACAACATATATATATTCCAAACTTACATTATTAAGCCATGCATCTGATAATTTTAATGAAGTACTAAACAATTCAATAGCTGAAGTATTCGATTCCAAATTGAAATCTCCAGTAACTATAATTGCATCAGAACCAGTGGATGTCATGCGAACAAATTCCATTATTTCAACTAATTGAGATATTCGATGTCCATTATATTTATCTAACATACGATCTAATTCATAACGAGCAATTAACTTGAATGGAAACAGAAAAAATAACATTTCGAAAAAAAAAGAAAATTGAGCAACTGAATATGAGTATATATATGTATACAACCAAGTTGAAATTATCATGGGATCATTGATTAGTTAAATTGCAAGAAAATAAGATTTGAATTAAAAGGCTTGAGTACAAATTCTAAAAAAATACTATGATTGATCACATTCTTCTATTTACAAATTTATTAGTTCAAGTAGTTACCATTATTAATAAGTGGTTACTAACTTTTATACATGACTTAACAATGTCGATAAATCAAAGATGTGAGTATTTCAAGTCAGATAATTGCGATAGGCTATTCAAAGAAAAGAATGGTATAGGCTAGTACTATGTGAAGTCCACATAGGTTGTTCTAGTCTCTGGACAGATCAATCTATTCACTCTTCTCAAGCCATATTTTTAACCTGTCATTTATTCACTTATCTGGACTGTTTTTTATATGGTCATGTGTGTGCTAATTAATTACCTTACTTATCACATGTCTTATTTTTGGTCTGACTATAAATATCGATTCACATATGTCTAAATGGAGTTGGATCACTCGCCTTTTCCACCTGGTGTCATTTCGTTTTGCTTCGCTTTCCGATCAACGATTGTATGAAATATGTGTATTCAAAAACTCATTCCCGTATTGCACTTATTTAATTCCGTTACTCATTAATGTCAGTTAAGTCGATGATTATATACGAGGATTGACGACATCTATATTTCGACGACAAGCAGCAAACAATCTACCTAGAGTCAGATCTCGAGCCACTAAAGAACTAATTAATACATCCCAGTCTCTAAGGTTTCCTTCCATTTTCGTTTAAACTAAAACCTGAAATAAGTAGGAAAGTATATCTTCGCGAAACTATCGTAAGGGCTTGTATCGTCTAAATAAAGAATATGATTTAGTCGAATGTACTGAATATTATGACACTATATAAGTATAAATCAGTTCAGTTTGTTGATAGAAAGAAACAAACAGGTCATAATCAAACTTGCAAAACTTAAAAAAGTAAGATATTTTGCGATAAAAGTAGATTTGTCATTTAAGACTGTTAGTCTAAAAACAGCGCGGAACATATGAACCAAAGAGTCAATAAATTCCGATATGACAAGGTTAATTAACACGCTAGTCTGATGAAATTCAGCTATTAACAACTTATTGTCACTCTGATCAGAATATTAAACTTGAATAAATGAAGTTTTTTAATGCTCAAAAAGTATCTGAGATGCCTTTTCAGTTTAGTTCTAATGGAATTCTCGACTGATTTACTTTGCTTGACTACAAATTTAGGTTTTATTTCAACACTACTGACAACATACTTTAACTGTGTTTAAATAAAAATTTTAACTTAATCTCTACCAGTTATTTCTATGTAAAAATTCAAATGTACATTCACTCAGTGAACACTAGAATTTCCTTTTTTTTCTCTTGTTGCTTGACTGAAAATATTCACTCACCAGCTTTAGTGATTACATCATGAACATTTTTCCGAAATCCATAAACACTAGCATAATTACTAACCTCAATATCTAGGTACCACTAATATGAGTTCAGATATCGTCATAATTTTCAAAAATAACACAATTTGTAGCAACAACGTTTATAATTTCTTTTTAATTTTTAACTTGTTTAACCCATTAAATGGGTCATATGATTACAGCATCCAAAATATTGTGATGCAAACCTCATTTTTTTGCAGTAGAACTGAAATTACGGAAAAAATATAGCCTTTTGCCAGTATACAAAATCCACGACTATCAAAATTATTGAAGAACAATTCTCTCCTTATTTCAGTAGTATAACAATGGAGAAGACAAAAAAATATCAAAAGCTTTTTATTTGAATAGTAAATCTTAAAAATCTCATTAGACAAGTGGTTATTACAGAACACATAAATCCTTCAAATCAATTGATAATTAAATCATGAATGCTTAAAGAATGATATCAGAAAAAGGTTTTGTGAATACTATAGTAATTTAATAGTTGAGGTCATGAGTCTATTGAAGCTAGACTACCATGAAAAACCTGGAAGCACTGGACGGTCGTTTTGTTCTACTGTGGGACTCTTCAGCCATGTGCATCCACGATCCTGCCCCGCGGGATTCAAACTCAGGACCTATCGGTCTCGTGAGCAAACGCCTAACCTCTAGACCAGTGAGCCGGCATCCAACGGTGTTAATGTCTAACTTCAACCAATCTACGAAATTGAGCAACTGTCCACCATAGTCTTCAGTGAGTTACTATCTCACAACAGACCATGGTGGTCTAGCTTCAATAGACTCATAAACTCAACTGTTAAAATACCACACTATCCACAAAACCCCTTTCTGATAATAATCATCATACGCTCACTAGAGACTGGCTTCAAGAGGTATTTCCTAGGGTTCTAGTGAGAAGCAGTGACCAGTAGAGTCCACCCGGTCAAACATTGTTAAACACAGACTTTATACATCAGTATTATATGTTAGAGATAAAATAATGCTAAATAAATCTATTCACTTGGGGCTTAAGATCATATTAATCTATTAAATAAAATTACACTGTAAATAATAGATATATACGTACCTGGCAAGTTCGTTGGTAAAATTATAACTGTATAAATCACACAAAAAATGATTGCTTTAGAAAAGTGTCATTATTATCATTATTATATAGCTCATCAGTCATATGATATATTGATTATCTGACTAGATACTAATATTATTTTAATTATGCGAGTAAAAAAGGGAAAATGTTTAGAAAAATTTAACATTTATCGAAGTTTATTTAGAATAAAAATATTATTATTATTCGTATCGTTTAAAATTGTGTTAATTTTATTTCGTCCATTTATTTACTTTGAAGAAGTAACTTGAATTAAGTTATGAAACGTCAGAAGTACAATTTTCTACCCATTGAGATATCACAAAAATATTGTTATTATTAATGGCTTTATTCAATATTCTACGTTTAATACAATTCTAAAGTTACAATTCAACAAGTTTCCTTTCCAAAAAAACGACACTTGAATACAGACATAAACTAGGTTAATAAACTAAATGGAACTAAATGAAATATCTTTTAATGAGATTAGAATCTGTATAACTTTTACTTAGAATCATGTTTAGGAATACACGTTATTGACTACGTCAGCTTTTACAACCTGTTCGTCATAATTTATTTGCTAAGTAAGGTATTGCAGAGCTTTTATATATTCGATTGCGTGCATGGATTCTAAGGGATGTATTACATAACCCAGTAATCGTTTCAGTTACCAAAGGAATGATATTTTGAATGTCTTTTTTAAAATATGTTCAATCAAAACATATCTTATTAAACGTTTAGAAAGTTAAATTTGAATATACCAATTTAAAGGTACAAGTTTTTGCGGTAAATTAATGTCAGTCAGTGTTGCTAAATAACGAAAAAGTAAGGAGTAGCCTAACTTTTTATTATATAGTATCTAAGCCTATGACTTTTGTGAGAATTACACTTGCAGACCTCTGATTTCAAGGTGAGCATGAAAACCGTAAACATCTCTAAACTCAAACACAATAACTTAGCTTTGTTAACAAACAAATTATCATCATTACAAAACATTTAGAGTTCGATGAGTACTGCTGTACTTAACTAAACCCGAATTCGCACCTAAATTTATGAATATTAAGGTAGTTGTATTAGTGTTCGCTATTTGTTTTATTTATTCTCATAAAAGAGGACAAAATGAATAGACACTAAGGTATACTCTGATGACTGAAACATACAACATCCAACCAGGTCACAAGTTCTGTCTATTTCGGCTTGGTCAGTTTGAAGTAGAGTATGCCAAACTGTAGGTGGCTTATGAGTACTATAAATACCATTTAGTCATTAATTAAACATATACTTTAATAAAAATATTATTAAAAGATCTCAGGAAAGGTCATTTATCCAAATTCTTGGTAGGTGTTGTCCGTACCACTAAATATAACTTTTGAATAATAAATTATTTTTATTATAGAAAGAAATCGAGACCACTGAAGATCCTATGATATTATTTTGAATAAATTACAAATATAGAAATAAACAAAGCAGAGCATTAATAGCGCTTAATTGATGTAGGCATACAAACTGTAAACGTCGTTCTTTTAATTTTGACAGATTATTTGAAATAGTCACTATTAATCCATAGTTTTTATTCTTCACTCATTGTTTAAACTGTATTTTCTATATTTACATTTCTAATGTGTTTAACTTTATTGTACCTCTTCTATTTCACATATTGTTGATTTCCTGTTTTGTACTAATATGCAATCTAGAAAATTGGATCCCATGTTAACTATTAATTACTAGTTTTGAAGAATCAAAACTTTTTATTTATGTCACATAATCTTTTTTTTGAAAATACCACTACTAAACATCATTAGAATTTCAACTAGTCTATCCTATATTTTCCGCATTATTTATAATACTGCATAAACTATAACTATTGACAGGTTTTATTTCATATACTCAATGCATTACGTTAACAGGAGATTCACTGCCTTACCGTTATATTGGAATGACATATAAGGAATGCTCCATATAAAATCTAACAAGTTCTCTATATTTATATACTTCGCCTTAAGGAATATCCAGGCTATTCATCAAAATTATTTTAATGTGTGAAACTTTTAAATTCATAACATAATTTTGATTGCTATTATATAAACCGTGTAAATGAATTTAATTTATGCACAACATAATATGTCCATTTCGGTCCAATCTGTATTCAGCCAACTGTTTTTACTAAACTCATTCGATGGCTCAAAAAATCCTCAAATTTCTTGTTACGGTAAAACAAAACAGACAAATTACGTTTTCTCACACAGCTAAAAACAATTTTACAAATTTCACAATGTTCAACTAATTTCGATAAAGTAATAAGAAGACGAAGATTATCAGAATTGTGATACATTAGCGCAATACATTTTGAACAATCTGTGTTTACCAATTTAAACGTGTATTTGGTTACACATACATAGGGAGGAGCAATCGTGATCTCAAAATTAGTGTCAACATGTACCGAAATGGTTGCAGAAACAAGTACAATCAAGTGACCCAATAAGAGCAGAGGATAAACATCCATCATCGTCTATTGCTAAAAAAAGTGTAAAAGGGCGTATACTAAGGTTTATTGAGGCCTTAGCCAAACCCCCTTTGTGTGTTCAAAAAACAGTTTGTTCTTACCTTAAACTTACCCTGGTAATATTGACTTATTATCCAGAATGATTAGGTTTCGAATTGTGTTGACATTATTATTTCTCTTATTATTATCCTAATCTCCTCTTACCCCATTCCCAGTCTAGTTGACCTTTTATATTTTATATATAAATGCTCTTAACAAGTATATGTGTGATCAGATTGTTCGAAATGT
Source organism: Schistosoma bovis (assembly GCA_944470425.2). Taxonomy (NCBI): domain Eukaryota; kingdom Metazoa; phylum Platyhelminthes; class Trematoda; order Strigeidida; family Schistosomatidae; genus Schistosoma; species Schistosoma bovis. Next base: position 64,240 of record CALYCU020000015.1, on the reverse strand, counting down.
ATTGCGCTAATATATCACATAATTCTGATAATCTTCGTCTTATTACATTATCAAAATTTATCAAAGGGACTGATCGCTTTAAAGTTCAACTAATTATAATCAATCAGCGCAATCTATTCAGACTGTCATTGCAAGAAAATTGCTGTCAACAGGGGATGGACGTATAAGACGAAAACATACCTTTCATGTTGTACGCCTAAAGCATCATAAATATTCTATAACTACGCAAACAAGTTATGAGCAAACTATGGTTATTAAATGATTTAAAACGCCTTCTACTAGTTTCTACCTAAGTAGATAAACGATATAATGCTCTACATAGTGTGAGAATTAAAAATGACTATTCGTACCTGAAATCAATTACTGACTCATATAAAAGACTGAGGGATAAAACATCTACTAATCTGTCTCATCCAGTCAAGTCCTTCGACAGAATTGTCTTAAGTAAGAGACGCGTGCAAACTTGATGCTTTTCTGATTGTAGCAGTATCCATCAAGTAATAAATAACCTAGATAACTATGTTGTGTTTGAGGAAGACTTTTAAAAATAACTACCAAACAAACAAACAAATTTAGTATAGGGGTTGTGGATATTATTAAGTTTTTGATTGCGACCCTGAACCGATTGATATTAAACCACCTTTGGAAACCTGGAAGCACTGGACGGCCGTCTCGTCCTATTGTGGGACTCCTCAGCAGTGCGCATCCACGATCCCGCCCGCGGGATTCGAACCCAGGGCCTTCGGTCTCGCGTGCGAACGCTTAACCTACTGGACCACTGAACCGGCATCCAGTGGTGATAGTGTATCACATCAACCAATCCACGGAATTGTGCGACCAACTTCCATTGTACTGAGGTAGATACGTGTCTCTACCCGACATGGATTAGCTCCACTGGTCACGGCTTCTCACTAGAACTCCGAGAATTCCCTCACGAAGCTAGTCACTAGAGAGCACACGTTGATTACTAGTATAGGGGTTGTGGAGATTATTAAGTTTTTGATTGAGATCATGAACCGATTGATGTTAGACCACCTTTGGAAACCTGGAAGGTGGAGGAGATATAAGCGAAACTGTAGTTTATGAACGAACAAATCAGGTATAAGATAATAGGTCTTGGATTCCGGCGCGAAATTCACTCATTCATTTGACTAAATAGAGTTTTGACATTAAAGCTGATGTCAGTTCGTGATGAAAATCCTAAATCTAATTCCTAACCTCAACCATCAACTGCCAATCCTAATCCTCACACAGGTTTATAACCTTCATTTGGTCCGTTATTCGGTGGACACTCTCAAGGTCACTTTAGCGTCGCGCAAAGGTCTTCCATAATTTACAGTCTAACCGAGATATGCACACTTTTACCGCTAACACATGCATCATCAAGTTATTAGTTGGGAAATATCATTTGCAAAAACGTTGAGTAAGAGAAGCGAAGTTTGGTGTTATCCCTAAAAAAATAACTTTGGTAAATCTTGGATGATTTCAAAGATTCAGTAACCCTACTAATTGTCTCCCATTAGTGTCATAGCAACTTAAAGTCTACGTTTAGCTACCAAGCTAGAACGCTAATTCCCATGTTTTGGTTTCAGTGCCCCTGTTGTTTCGCCAGATCTTACACAATCCATACATTTCAAGAACATGCGCATGATTCCGTGTTGTTTAATAAAATGAAATAGTTTTGGTAAACAAGCTTATTGTATTCATAGCAGGCCATTCCATGATAAATTCATATTTGCTCAAACTTGGAGGCATTAAAACTAAACTATTTGAAAATAACGACGTTTAAATGGGGATTATCAAAAACACTGGATAACACAATTGCAATAAGGAAAAACAGCTTATTACAAAGATCTAATTTTTATATGACTCAAAAGCTGTATAATTATATGACTGATAATGTCGCAAAATCTGGATAGACAAGAATGACCCGAGGTTCCAGTACGTCTTCTCTACATACAACGAGATGTCCATAGAACACCCATTAAATAAAGAAATGGACGATGCTTCATTAGAAAGCAGTGGAAAATGAGTGAAATGCAATGAAGGCACATTTTTTTGAAAATTATGAAACAAAAAAGAATTGGAACTGATTGTATCAAAAAACTGCTGACCATTCATAACCAAACTTTGTCGTTTTGATGCATTAGAAGGGGATACTACTAATAAAATTCTTGATACTTAAGCGACTGTCCCAGGTAAAACAGAAATATATGCCTGCGGTAAGACTCTAATTTATGGACGAGCCAATCAGAAGCGTTTGAGGAATTTCAAGGCCACGGCGCTAAGTTCAATACGAGACGCTCACATTTAGATTCAGATTTGTGTAGTAAGGACAGAAGGCCTACGGCCTATTTTATTCCTTTTCTAGTATGCTTCTGTGAGTGTCCAGTCTTCTCTTGAAAGAGTCAATTGAAGGTGCGGACACCACTGCTTCAGGCAGGAGGTTACAAGTGTTGATGACGCGGTGTGAAAACCTGTATGCCACGGGTATTTTGTTCGTTCTTGGCTTTTCCACTCGCCTGCTATGTCCTCCAAGGTGTCCCGATCTAGTGGGAAGAAAGAGAGAGAATAAGTTAGGTCCGAAATCATTTCTCAGTATTCTGTACATCAATATTAGATCTCCCCTTAGTCTGCGGTAGGACAGAGTAAAGAGGTCCAGTTTTTCGAGCCGCTCTTTGTATGATAAACCCGGGAGTTCCAGAATTGCACTGGTAGCTGCCCTCTGTACTTTTTCTAGTATGTCTGAGTCACCTTTTAAACAGGGGCTTGCAGCCTGAGAGCAGTTCTCTAGCTTAGTTCTCACTAAGGATGTGTGTACTGTGGTGAACATGACAGTATCATACTTAGTGAATGTCTTTTTTAAAGCCCAGAGGGTTCGAAACCCCTTGACTGCGACCTCCCGGCAACGGGCCGTCGTCTTAAGATCATTACTCACTGTCACCCCTAGATCCTTATGAGACCGGACTACGGGTAATGACACATCCCCTATGTTGTACTTATTAACCTTTGAATCCCCCAAGTGCATGTAGACACACTTTTCCGCGTTGATAGGCATCAGCCACTCTTTAGACCAGTTTATCATATTATTTAAGTCTGCCTGAAGAGCAAATGCGTCTTTGTCTCCAGTTATTACTCGCCAAATTTTTACATCGTCAGCGTATAATAACATTGGAGACTACACTATACTTGTAAGATCATTAACGTACATTATAAAAAGTAAAGGACCTAGGACGGAACCTTGGGGTACTCCACTAAGTACTGGTCTCCAGATGGAGCACTTGGAATTTATTCTTACTTTTTGTCTACGACCTACTAGGAAATCTTTAATCCATTTTAAAAGAGGTCCGGAAATACCAAGGTTTGCCAACTTCAATAGCAGTCTATTAGTTGGCACTTTGTCAAAAGCCTTACTGAAATCTATGTAGACAACATCCACTGAGTTTCCGTTGTCTAGCGCATTAATCCAGAACTCCCTAGCTATAAGGAGGTTCGTTGTACAGGATAGACCCTTTCTAAAACCATGTTGTGCCATGTTCAACAAGTTATTGGTTTCCATAAATGCCGTTATGATCCGTTTGATTATTCTTTCCAGTATTTTAATTACAACACTGGTGAGGCTTACGGGTCTGTAATTTGATGGAACTTGTCGTGGACCTGTTTCATGTATGGGAGTGACGATTGCGTCCTTCCAGTCCATAGGTAACACACCTTGGTCAAGTGACATTTTGAATATCACAGTCAGTGGGGCTGCGATATATTGAGCAATATGTCTCAAGATTTTAGGGTGTAATTCATCTGGTCCTGTTGACTTCTCCATATTTAGGGTGCTAAGAGCCTTAAGCACATCGTTTTGGTCGAAGTCCACGGTGAGCAGCTGGTTTGTTGACTCTGTATTTGGGTCTGGTTCTTTCTCTAGAGGAGGTTCCTGAGTGAAAACTGCCCCAAAATATTCAGCCATAGCCTCTGCTTTTTCCTGATCTTCCTCTATCATTTCAGATTCACTTCCTACTTTAATTAGGTTGGGAATCCAATGATGCATCCTTGTTCTGTAGTTTATGTACGAGAATATTCTCTTGGGCTGTTTGAGTGCAGATTGTGCCAGCTGCATTTCATATTTTCTTTGAGCTTCCCGAATTTTCATTATACACTCGTTTCTTATCGATCTGTAGCGTTCCATCGTACCTGCTGTGCCAAGGCGGATGGCAACGTCCCAGCATTTCTTTTGTCTCAGTAAACGTCGAATATCCCGCCCTATCCAAGGATGTCCGTGCTTCTTTTTCTTTGGGACAGTCCAGGGTATGTATGGTTGAGTTACCCGATTGTATAACTGCCTGAATAGAGTCCATGCCTCTTGTACTGATGCCTTTGAGTCAATTTCCCAGTTCTCAGCCGATGCTGCGGAGTTAATTGCCTGCATATCTGCCTTCCATATGTTGGGACGGGCCGGCACAATTGTTTGACAAGCAATCTCAGCCATGAATTTGAATAAGATGACTGCATGGTCACTTCTTCCAAGTGGTGGGAGAAAAGCCATTTGACCAACGTCATCACCGTGTGTGAAAACTAAATCTAAAAGAGAGGAAGAGTTTCTTAAGTCGTATCTTGTGGAATCTCTAATGTGTTGGAATAATGCTAGTCCAATCGAGGTTTCTAACAGTTTGGAGTCGAACGACGATATGGATGACCCTACTTCTAAGTTAACCCAGTTTATATATGGTGCATTAAAGTCGCCTACTACAAGGCTTTTACCGTTGTTACACCAGGACTTAAGTTTACTTAGGAGAAAATCATCTGCTACACTTTCTGGACTGCGATAAACTACAATACTTCAATATCTTGCCTTCGGCATTTCAACTTACATCTCACCAGTTCACATGTCCCTGAAACATGTGCTACTGTCTCAGCTAATCTTATGGTTAGGGTACTTTTCGTGTACACAATAACCCCGCCTCCCCTTCGGTTTAATCTATCAGCCCTACTGGTTATGAAACCAGTCAATTGGATTTCACTATCTAATACTTCTGACGTTAACCAAGTTTCCGAGACAGCGATAACGTCCGGTTTTTCTTTATCCACCACTGACTTCAGCTCCGCCATTTTATTTAGTAGGCTGCGAGCATTTGTGTAGCACACTTTTAAATCTGTGGAGAGCTTTCCCTTGCCACCCAGAGTGGCTTGGGGATCGTTTTGCTCCGAACTTTTACAATCTGAAAACCCTTAAGAACGAGGTTTCTTTCACCGTTTCGGCGACGCTCGTTTATTTCCGCTTCTGCAGCTCTTCTCTTAATACGATCAGCTAGGCTGAGATCCTCACGGACATATATTCCGGATCCAATCAGTTTACGTGAATTACTTAGAATCAGGTTCCTTTCTTCCACCGTGTTGAATGTAACATTCAAGAGGCGGTTTTTCTGAGGACTTTCGGAATCCACCTTTTTTCCTATTCTATAAAGCTTACAAATACTAACTCCTGAAACTGTATCTGGGAGTAGTTTACTTAATGATGTCTTAATATGATTGAGATCATGTTCAAATCTTGCCTTTGGTTCAGTATCTGAAGATTCTCTTATCTTATGAAAAATGACTGATCTATCAAAGAGATCTGTCTTGTCACGCGGTGAGGATTTTTCTTCTGACAACGTCCCTTCCGATGCCTTGTAGACCAGCTGCGTTTTGACCATAGTCTTTTTCTTACCATTTTCTCTTCTCCTTACTGAAGTCCATTTGTCACCACTCAGGACAGCCACACCTGATGGGAAAAGTAGTTAAGGCGGCTGTAGTCCAACATCTATTAACTAATAATCTCATCTCGACCTCCCAGCATGGATTTCTTAGGTCCAGATCATGCGATACATGCCTAGTAGACTACCTGAATGATATAACTCTGAAACGAGACAGCGGACTCCTTGTATCAGTCCTATTCCTAGACTTTAAGAAAGCCTTTGATAAGGTCCCACACAAAAGGCTACTCGTCAAACTAAAGTCCTTCGGAATACACAACCCACTGTACTCATGGTTTGCTTCGTTCTTAACAGAACGTAAACAGATGGTAAAGTACAATGACTGTCTCTCGTCCCCTAGACCAATCACCAGTGGAGTCATCCAGGGAAGCGTATTAGGGCCACTTTTGTTTCTTATGTATATAAACGATATATGTAACACCATAGAATTTGGGAAACCGTACTTATATGCTGATGATCTCAAAATAGTATACAGCTATAAGCCTGAGACACTAAGCGAAAGTGTATCCCAGATCCAAAAGGACCTCAATAACTTAACTATATGGAGTGAAAAATGGCAATTACCATTTAACCTCAACAAGTGCGGGATCATGCACTTTGGAAAGCATCCCTATAAACCGCGACTTCACTTAAATGAATGTATAGTCCAAACACTCGAATCAGTACACGATTTAGGAATTAATTACACAGGAAGCCTAAACTTTGAAGAACATGCCTCCTCTATTATTTCTAAATCTAGACGGCTAATTGGTTTTATAATGAAAAACTTTTTCACAACAGAGGGTAAACTTACTCTCTACAAAATATGTGTACGACCCACCCTTGAATACTGCTCTTTTGTCTTCTCTAATATGAATATCGCAGACAAGATAAGAGTAGAAGATGTTCAAAGACGTTTCACACGTCAACTACTAGGATGTAACTCGAATCTCGATTACACAGACAGATGTAAGCATCTATCTTTAGAACCTTTATGGCACCGTAGGCTAAAACACAATTTAATATTTCTCTACAAAGCGATATATGGGCTCTCCTTTCTAACCTCCTGCCCGACTATCACCCACGACCCAGCCTATAGACTTAGAAACAACGCATATACACTACTTACCGTAAAACACCAAAAACAAATGCGTTGTAAGTTCTTTACAGTACGGTACAGTTTATTGTGGAACAGGCTGCCAATGCCTATCCGTAACTGTGATACGTTTACCAGATTCAAAAAGCTAATAACCCTATTTCTAGACTCCAAAGAGCTTCAACATTACCTTGAACTCCCGCCCACCGATGAGGCACTTTATTACGGACCGCCTAGTATCTAGAAAGAACAAAATTATAACAAGTTCGACTGTTACTAATCTGAATATAACCAAATCACAGGATATATGGCTTATCCTTTCCTATTATTCATTGTTTATTAATCATGATTTCATGCTCCTAACCCTAGCTTTCAGTCCCCAAATCTCTACAGGTTAAATGTACATTATTCTTCCTAAAAGTCATGCTTTTTTTTCTACTGCAAGTAGACAGATAGCTCAATCTTATGGATGCTGATCTACTAAGGCCGATCATTCAAAGCTCAAAATTTGGCCACAAAGTCTTGTGAGTTTCTCAATGTTTTATTTTTCTCACCCTAAAATCTTTTTCTTTTTTTTTCTACAATTTTATACCCTCTCATATCTTTTGATTTACTATTAATCCTTACTTCTTTAAACCATTAGTTATTTTCATAGCAGTGTGATATACTATATGGACATCTAACCCATAAAACAGAATTTTTAAATATCTGATTTGCTTGTAACATGGACCTAGTAGAGACAGTGTATTCCAACTATGGGCTTTGATTAAAGCATTAATCATACTTACCACAAACGTAAGAGAGCCTAACATCACAAAAGGAGGGAGGGTGGCGTTACTGACCAGCAAACATGAAGGTGGGGAGATAACTTCAATCCACCCATGTCTGTAGGGCAGAACATTTTGTTTAATTACGGCTCCTTATGGTTTAGTGGGATGTCACGGACTTAAGGTATTGAAGCTGATTTATCACGCAAAATACCTCTTTAAATCGTGTTACGAACGTTGAATTGGTTTCACTTCCTACTCAGAAATCCTATTACAAGCAAACTAGACAATTCGCTAATATACGAAGCCTACTCAAGACCCTATAAAACCTGAAAAAAAAACACATAAAAAAACGAAAGGGGCTCTAATAGCTTCGATAATAAAAGGAAGACAGCCAGTTGTATATCACAATACTGTTTCTAGCACTATATTTTATTTTATAATCACACATAATCTTATACTCTCAGCTCTTTTCCGAATCGTCTCCATTTGTCAGTTGTATGTCCACTCACACCTTGCTAAAGCTTATTTTCTTTAACCTATTAAAATGCTCTTTCTTAACAAATACCTTAATAAAAGAAAATTAGACTGAGTAATCATACCTTAAACATTCCTACATGAATATTGGCTACTCTGCCTCTCGTGTTTTCTTTTACTTGCTCCCTCTTTCAGCCCCCTTGAGATATGGAACAGGTTACTTCATCCTGCACCATCCTTAAAGCCTTGGATATCCCAAAGGGACATAAGGTTGCGATTTCTAGAAGCTCATACCTTCAATGGACCTATTCTTGACCATCAGTCGCACATTCGCAACGCAACTCTCGTGAAGCGCGCCAACTGTAGTACTGATTAAAACAATCTACATTCATGTCTTATAAATTTTCAACCCAGCTATGTAATTTAATACAGTGTATATTGTATCATTTGTATCAATTTGATCTTGCCTGTAAACTGGCATGCCTCATGTAACAAACTGTTATTTGAGAATAAATTATTATTATTATTATTATTACTACGTGGAGCGCTGACAGTTATATCCGGATCTTCTATTTCGACTAGAGGTGTATGACTGCCGATGTCAATATCAAGCGGCACTTCATTTTTCTTTAATGTCGACGGAGATTTCACGTTCCCGTCAACCACAGTCAGGTGTTTAACGGGTCCGGTAGCAACACTTAACTACACTGACAGATTCTTCTCCGTCAGTGCTCTTGTTATCATTGCTTCCGCCATCGTTTTTCTTGCAGGCCAAAGCCAATAGGCCCAAAGCCTCCTGAATCAGTACCTTTTTATCTGTACAGCAGAATATACAAAGCCAATGCGAGTTAGGCTTCGAGCATCTTTTGTAAGCCGTCGGACTTGAGCGTGTACACATTTTGTGGTACCACTTTTTACAACCGTCACATTGAATTTCCTCATCCACGGGGAACAAACAATTTGGTTGCCCGCATTTGTGAGTCTTACCAACCATTGTAATTCCATTTAAAAGGTTTAAAAAAACACAAATTGATCACAATGTGAACACAAGTGTTAGTCAAGAGTAAAAAAAAGTACTCAGGACAAAATTTAGCAAAAAATTTCAAACCTTAACCAAAGTACTTTAAGTTAAAGTAAACTAAGAATGCTTTTTGGTGCGATAAGTACCCAAAGCAAGTATAATCACAAGTACAAAAATCACTGCCCTTTATGAAACGAGCGCCAGAACAACAGGTGAGAAGAGGTGATTTTTGACCGACTACAACAGATGGGACTATTAGGAAGTTCCTGTATTTGTGACTGCGGCAATCAAATGGCTACAGCACGATGTGCAGACTACCGTCAGGACATTTGATTTCATTGTACTAATGTTAGAAGATAAAATCTGCTCGAACTGGCACTTTCTTCGCTCGATCGTGACTTAGACTAAGGCAAATCATGATAATTGTTGCAAACTGGATTATGAAGTCACCAGTAACATAGGCTGCGGCTTTGGCAGATATGCACCCTAACCTTAACCCTAACCTAAAGCCTAACCTTAACCCTAACACCATGCACTATGATTTCAGGACATCTGAATCTTTATTTAACCTTAACAAGTTTTTAAATCATGTTTTCGCTTTATACTAACTCTCTTTTGATTAGCTAATAGTTTCAAAGTCACTTAAAAATTCGTTCAAAGTTCGATCATAAAATATAGTCCGACCGAAAAATCTTACGTGGGTTACATAGAAGTTAATCCTAAATCCTTCTTTGCTTGTGATCCGGGCTAACCCAATACCTGTGCCACAATAGTAATCAGCTTGGTGAATAAGATGGGGATATCCGTTAGCAGTAAAGGGATGTGTGAACACACATTCTATAGTCCATTTTGAAAATATGCACATACCAGTTCCTATAAGGTTGCTAGGAAACAATTAAATTACTCCATCGAATACATACCAATAGAAGTAATTAGAGTATGGATACTTCTCATCCAGAATGTTTCGGAGCTTTCTGTAATCCGATTCCAGCCAAATCTGCCAAAAGCTAGTTCAACGAGTACGCCTACCTACCTCCTGAAGTAAAATCACGTCGAAATCCCCGACTGATAACTTCGCGGCAATCGCATTAACACGGTCTTCTTTTCTCACAGTCGGAGACGGGAAAAACACGGCCCTAAAAGGTCAACAACAGAAATCTTCACGAACCAGCAATTAAATGTTAAAACCTTGAACTTTTCTTCGACCATGTTGTAAATTAAAATATCAGGCGGTGCCAGTGAAGCTTCAAGGCTCGAAGATAAATCTCGACGTTTAGTCTGCAAAAAATGTATAAAAAAAAGTACTGCCTACCCAAGCTGCCAGCTTTGGGGAAATTTTGAGGAATTTGGGGGATATTTTGGGGAAATTTTGGGGAAATCCCCAAAATCTTCGTAGCGCATTTTTGCACACTAACATTTCATCGACATAATATAAATAAGCCTCACAGTAGTAAGTTTGAATGGAGAAATTTACATTTTAATTCAATACAGACTTTTGATGAGGGATAATCTATCGAATTCCAGGTCTTGTTTTAATACATCAACAATCAGACAGTAGACGAAGAGTTGTCGGTCTTAAAGCACTTTTTCAAAATTTGAAAGCTATGGAGGTGAGTTGTTTGCAGTGCAGGTCGGAAAATTTGGTTGCTGTCTATGTTGTTTTACTTAAGTGAATTATTTCTTTCAGAATAATAATAGACAGCTCGATAAGATTGCGAAAAGGCGGGCCGCAGGCACGAAATACCCTATGTTGTTTGGCTGTTCCCGATCAACCTATTACAGAAGGTTGAGGAAAATAAAAGCACAGTTTATAAGGAAGTGTCAGTTACTGAGCTGTGACGAAGAGACAGACAATCCAGTTGTCGTCACAGAATCGCGTACTACCGTAGTTACAGAGCAATGGGCTTAAATTGTCACAGATACAGCTACTGCTTCATGTAGTCACGTCCAGTGTTCAGACAACACAATAAACGGTATAATCTGTTTAATTATTAAAATTTTATACGTTGTGTGATTTCAGAAATGTCCCCAACCATTCATCTTTCGGTGAAAGACGAGTTAGACAAAATGGTCATTGAAATGATGAAAGCTGGTTATATAAGCATAAAGAAGGCTGATCAAATACTGGACATTTTTCGTGCGCGGTATCCAGAACTTCCAACGTCCGTCCGAAGTGTTCTACGTCGATGCAACGACGTGGAGCCTAAGATCTTAGATTCTGGAACGTATTACCATTTAGGATTGAAATCCAGTCTTTTGAGAATTTCAGGACATTGGCTTCGGCGAATCCGTTTCAACGAATTGCAGTTGCAGTTAAACTACGATGGTCTAAGTTTGTTCAAAAGCTCTAACCAACAGCTGTGGCCGATCCTAGGTCGTATAGTGGCTCCACTAGTTAGTAGTGTTTTCGTAGTTGGGATCTACGGTGATTAAGTAAAACCATCTGATTTCAACGACATGTCAGGTCTTCCGTGATGTCGATAGGATTTCGTGAAGCTTTTGCGTCAAAACAGTTTTCCAGGAAAACCCAAAGGTTTGGGGAAGCTTCCTCAAAATGATATAACTATCGTGTCCGTTCCCCTTTCACCCGGCTTCGCAGGCTTTAACAGACGTCACCATAGTGTATTTGTGCTTTTGTATATTGTTTTATACTACTTACAAGAATTCAGTAGTCAGTTGCATTACCAGTAACTTCAGTTAACTTTGGGGATTTCCCCAAAATTTCCCCAAACTTCCCCAAAATTTCCCCAAAGTTCCCCAGGTCTGGGGAAATTTTGGGTTTTTTTTCTTATTTCCCCAAAATTTCCCCAAAATTTATTATAGCGGCTTCCCCAAAATTTCCCCAAAATGGACTCAATTTTCCCCAAAGTTGGAAGCCTGGGTAAACCCAAGCAACACAAAAAGGGGAAATAAAGCGGACGAAAGCGTAAATAAAAGGAAATGTTGCTTTTCCGCCTTTACGTCGGTTATTTAGGGGAAATGTCGCTTTTTCCCCCTTACGTCGTGTATTAGGGGGAAATTTGTCGACAGTTCTACGTAACGTACAGTGTTTGAATGAACCGCATCCGGAACTGAAGTTTTCATAAACTTCGACAAATTTAGGCACCGCTTAATAAAAAAAACAGAAGTATTGTCATAGAAACAATGTACAAAATACGGAACCAGGCTTTCGGTTGATACGCATATAGAGTGACTTCGTTTGTTGTTTAGCTAAAGTGTTCCGACATGCTTTGGAGCCATCACAAAAAACTTACGTGATGCAGGTGAGTGACGTACGCTCAGATTTTCATGTTCATTGTAACTGATTACCTTGTAAGGCCAATACTACGAGTTATATTGAAGTCAGTGAGAATGTTCGTAGACGTAGGGCCACTGTGAACTTGTCACGTTCCCTTGGTTGTCACAGAACCACTTATAATCGGAGGTGGAATAAAATGAGAGCTGCTTTAATGAAAAAATATCACTTTCTTTCGTTCACTGAGTTTGCTAAAGAAAGCACCCTAAAAGGTAACTGAGTTTAACAATGTTGTTTACTTAATTGATAGAAGTAAAGAGAGAAGTCAGTTGTAATGAAAGTACTTCGATTGGTACACCGTCCACTAGCAACATCAATCAAAGGCTTTCACATAATAGTGGTATGAACATTAAATTCGTACGTGAATATATATCTTATAGGATATACTGAAGTGAACTTGTGCTCTCAAAAGTTCGTGAATCGCAAAGAACTGATGAACGACTTTATGATGTATATAATGTCAAATACATCTCTGAGCATAAGAGATGCTGATCGGGTCCTGTGTGGTCTACGATTTCTTATCCCAGACATACCGAAAAGCATCAGAGGTGTCCTAAAGACGTCTCCAAGTGTTCAACCAAAGTTCATCGGCAGTGGGGTTTACTACCATCTGGGATTGAAAACCAATCTGCTAAGATACGTTGAGCTTTGGTTGTGTACAATTGATTTTGACTCTTTAAATTTATATCTCAATATAGATGGACGTTCTATGTCTAGAAGCTCCAATCAACAGTTATGGCCTATACTAGGACGGATAATTGCCCCTAGGTTTAGTGACGTGTTCATGATAGGGATCTACGGTGAGAATAGTAAACCGGCAGAATTCAACGAACACAATTTCTGAAATAAAAGAAATCACTGACGTTGGTCTTTTAGTGTCAAGTTTAATAAATGCATATCAATTCAGTTGGCGGCTGTTATATGTGACGCACCTGCTCGTTCTTCTGTTAGGTACACGGTGAATCATAACGGTAAGGCAGGTTGCGATAGGTGTACTGTTTTTGGGAGACGGCTGGAGGGTGAGACGACCATTCCAAATGGGGTATATACTTTAAGAACAGACGACATCTTCCGTCGTCAGACTCAATCTACTCACCATCAAGGACATTCTATAATGGAAACGCTTTCTATTAATATGATTATAACTGCTCCTCTACATCCTATGCACATGGTGTACCTTGGTGTTACCAAGAAACTAGCTAATTTATGGATAGATTTAGCACGCCGAAGACTGCGGAACTTTAACTCATGTGCAGTTCGGGACATAAATAATTTAATATCTCGTTGTGTGGCAAGTACTCCTTCTGACTTTCCCCGTAAATGCCGCACACTAGACTTTGTATCGGCATGGAAAGCTTCTGAATGTAGGTTGTTCCTTCTGTATTTAGGCCCGGTGATTCTTGAAAAAACATTGCCACAACCTTTTTATCTTAATTTTCGGCGTTTAGCGTTATCCATGTATCTGCTTGCACATCCACAATTACATAAAAGTGTTGTAGAAACCGCCAAAATAGATTTACTAAACTTCCTGAATGAATACGAATTGTGTTATGGGTGTGAAAACTTGGTTTACAATGTGCATTCGTTACAGCACCTCTATGACGACGTTCGTGCACATGGACCTTTAGATAGCTTTTCAGCCTTTCCATTCGAGTCTTATATGAGAAAAATTAAGGATTCCGTGCGTAGTGGGTTTGCAGTTGCCAAGCAAGCAGCACAGCGTTATGCTGAGCGAATGTCCTTCAGCGATAGGCTTCAAATTAGTGGTTTAACAAATACTACCCCAATAGGCGCTAATGATGTCTCCACTAAACAAGTAATTATGTTTAACAACAGTAAAATAACTTCATGTCAGCCTGATAATGTAGTAGTAGTGAACGGCCAGCCAGGTTTAGTCACTGATATAAAGGAGGATGGACTACTAAAATTTAGGACTTTCACTGACCCACGCAATTACTTTGAAGATCCTTTCCCATCTACTGATATTGGAATCTTTAGGTGCTCCATAGTTAGCTATGAACACACATGGATCTCGGTTCAGGACATAGATTTTAAATGTCTGGCCATAAATTGTAGGAATTATCTAGTTCTTATCCCATTGCTGCATAACTGAAGTTAATTTTGAGAACAGAAACTTGTCAATCTGTGCCTTGTGAAATTTTTGTGTTACTAGCTCATTGCAAACTTCAAAGTCATTTTGGTCGCTAGTTAGTTTGAAGAGTAAGATATTTTTTATCCTGGTTGAAGATGTATTGATCAAATACTTAGACCCACTTAAAATGTTAGAACTTCACCTTTTTCATCTGTGATAGGTTGTATACTGTGGTGCTGAAAATGTCGTCAGCTATCAATGACTTGACTAAAACGATTAACAACATATCGTCCGCCATTATGGACTTGAATGCTAATGTAAACCAATTGCTTTCAAAGTTTAATGAGCGCGAAAGACCGCATGAGTTCGATTGCGGACTGTCGAGTCAGCAGTTCCTTTGTCATCTGAAGAGGAACTACAGATGCTAGATACTGGTTTGTCGCAGAAAGAAACCAGGGACAGATTTGTAAGTCATTTACATGGATTTAATAATTTGTTACTATTACAGATGGCAATGGTCACTAGGTTATCAGGTGACGATCCAAAAACGTCGATGCGTTTTGTTCTCTCGCATCTGATGACACCGGAGTTTGCCAGTAAATTTGTAGAATTATGGTCTACTATGATATTAGTACTGCTCTAATAATAGACCTAATCCTAAATTTGTAGATTCGTCATGATATATCTGCCTAATCTATAAGATCTTACGTGGAAGTCACACCATCGACTACACCAACTCACTGTATCGTATCAATTACCAATACATGATGTAGAACAAGCTTAGGCTAGAGAAAGAACAATGTATTTAATATGAATAGAAGATATAAAGTAACATTGAGATGGACCACGCCTGCATGGACGAGCCATGCCATCCGATCAAACCCAGTCCATTCAATTCATTGTTCGCGCCTTCTCCATTGTTAGGTATTTATCCGCGTTAAATATTGAATATCTATTCTCTGAGTAGTCTCGTGTTCACAGCTTTGTGGATTGTGTGGCTATTGTCCAATGCCACTACACTACTCTCCCACCAGAATCAACGTGATGTTGGTTCGATACCAAATTGGATGGGATCGTCGTGCACCGAAGGTTACCAAGACTAGTAAGCATACCCCGGGTAATGGTAAGCTGAAAGATAAATCAAAAAGAAACCGGCAGCATCTGGTCGGGAAATACATGTAATAATTTTAAAATATCTGCTTTCATGCTTGAAATGAAAATTTGGGTGAAGATTATTTGAGCTATAGAAAATGGGATTACAATAATAATAATAAAACGATGCGTGTTAATAGCTGTTGGTTAATAACTTAACGTATAGGTAGTAAGTATTTTGTGTTTAGAAATATTAAGGTAATGAATATTGTAGAAATGTTAATATTGGTATTAGTTTTGGTTTAAATTATGAAACCAATTACCAATTATGCCGGTAACCTGTCCATATGTGATTTCCAATTGCATCTGTATTAGTAGGCTAACTGAAAGAACAAAAGTATTACCATGGAAAAGAATTCCATCTAGTGTTCCAGTTAGTTTGATACGGTTTATTTAGTTACGGGGAGATTTTCTCAACCTCATTTTTACTTGACCGTGATAGAATTTAGTAATACTACTAATACATATGAGTGGTTATCAAAACAAAATTTAAATACATGGGTGATAATTATATGGATTTTGGATAGACAGCTAGGAAAAACTCGTTAAACATGAGTGTGTTCGTAAGAGACATGCTCTAGACTCAATGTTCTGATCTACGGCAGACTATTTATTTATATTTATACTTGCCGGCTGATGGTGGATACAAGTTGTTTGCCAGTATGCAGTTTATCATAAGGCGGAATACGATTTAATTGTGATATAGTGGTTTTAAGTTATTGAAATCAGTTAAGCTTATGTGTCATATTACTAAGTGATGTGGTGCTGCAAGATGCATTTGGCTGAATAAGTTTTTACAAGATGATTAATAGTAAGTGATGCTTATGTGATTATCAGAGAGAACATAAGTTGTAACCAGGGGGAGTACACTCCCAACTCATGTCTATGATAATGGCTTGAACCTTAGTCAGTGTTGGGGTAAATTCGACATTGATGTTTTCAGTTTGCAGGAGATTTGCTCGACTGCTTATACTGATTATTTGCATGCATGATTGTGTCGCTAAACCATCAATTAGACTGACAAGGTTTTGAGATATTTACTGAATGAGCAACTGATAGAGAAACATACTGTAATCATCTGTAGTGAATGAAGATAGAAGAAAAACAACACTAGTGATAATTATAAGTCAATTTGCTGACCGATTTTGTTAATAGTTTCATTAATTTTATCAATCATATTACGTGATTGTCAAGTCATGACAATGCTTTATGACGATATCCTGAAACTATTAAATTTAACTAGTTATAGTGTTGAATGAGGATTAGTCAGTGGAAAAATAGGTATTGTTGCTTTAGGTGATTCGAAATTATCAGAAATTTGTAACGTTAAAGAATCCGAGACGCCTAATTTAATTATAAATTTCAATTCAGAAATATTCGTTTAGTGTTAATTCTAGTAGGCTACGGAGTTTTGATTTTAAACGTTTGTTTAGCCAACAGCTACCTAGGGATTTAGTTATTTTACTAGTGCAGTTGATAGTACCTAAATTTTTAATCTTATTATCTAAACTATGTTCGCATTTTAGGCTGCTAATATGATAAACCAATCCATAAACCCAAATACGATTAGCAACAACGACTATGATGGGTTTATTGATAAATGTTAAAGGCGATTCAGATGATTTCTAAATTCAAAAGATATGAAGATATAGTAAAACATATGTACGGGCCAGGTTAACATGCAGGTTGTTGACGTATATAAAAATTTAAAAATAATGAACATGACCAGAAAATAATTTTAAAGTCAAGACTGCTTATGAAACTTCAGGCAGGAATATAACGCGTTATAAACATTCCATAAGAAGTTACTGCATTTAGCCTAGGGACACTTACAAATATGTGGCAAAAGCAACTGGAAAACATATACATGTTAAGTACAAAAAATCATCCAGTAAAATAGTTGAACTCGCCTGGATTATTTTTGAAAATTAGATTATTCAGTGGACGACATATATAACGCCATTCGTGAGTAATGATCCAAAAGCATCCAGAATAAAACATGCAGTATGGCAATCACTTCCAGGGTGCTTGATGCTGTTGACGTTTTCGCCATTCGCTCGGATCAGAACAACCGAATGAATCCAGATAACTGTGTGTGCATTGAATGAGCCATCTAAAATGAACTTATGATTGCAGAAAACTTATAGCTGGAACTCACCGTATTTTTCTTTTGGAGAAGTGTCATCCTTGTTGTTTGGCAATGGAACTCGAGAATATGAAATTAGGCAGGCAGTGGTCGGAAGAAAAGATATTACAGGATAGTGCATAGTTTAAAACAGGATGAGGTGATAAGATAAGGAACACTGAATATTAGATCCAGATAACTATTTAGTCCTTGCTCGCATTGTTAGTCAATGTATATTTGCATTATTTACAGGTCATATTTGCTAGAGCTTGATGTTTAAACAAGTCTATGTCGCTGAAGCATGTAAATGCTATTAAAGCTTGTTAACGAACCATCAAAGCTAATTAGTTAATATAGACGACCAGTTTTTATTGTCGATTGAGCTAGTATGTCATGAGAACTAATCAATATAACATTACGATAATACATGTGAGCATTAATCAGGACTGTTAGAATATTGGGTTAACATAAATACAAAATAGATCAAGAAATTTAGAATGGAAATAAGATTAACAATAATAGGTTGCGTTTCTTTAGTTGGGCTCACCAATGTAGAACTATGGTCTACTATGATATTAGTACTGCTCTAATAATAGACCTAATCCTAAAATTGTAGATTTGTCATGATATAACTGCCTAATCTATAAGATCTCACGTGGAAGTCACATCATCGTCTACACCAACTCACTGTGTCGTAACAACTACCAATACATGATGTAGAACAAGCTTAGGCTAGAGAAAGAACAATATATTTAATATGAATAAAAGATATAAGGTAATATTCAGAGGGACCACGCCTGCACGGCCGAGCCATGCCACTCGATCAACTCCAATTCATTCAATTCATTCTCCGCGCCTTCTCCATTGTTAGGTACTTCCCCGCGTAAAATATTGAATATCTATTCTCTGAGTAGTCTCGTGTTCAGCTTTGTGGATTGTGCGGTTATTGTTCAATGCCACTACAAATTCACGTTACTTGGCACCTCTTCAAAACGAGCACTACAGAAATGCACGTTTTACAGCTGCATAGGAAGTGACCTATATCTATTACTTAAACTTCAGGTGCCTTAACTCATCGTTTTTTGTCATTCTCTGTCAACGAAAAAGACCTTCCCAAGCAACACAAAAAGGGGAAATAAAAGGGAAAACGCATCAGAATGTATCCTTTTTCGCCTGTCCGTGAGAAATAATGCGGATTTTCCCCTTTCTTGTAGACAAATTACCGACCTATCGCCTAAATATCCGCTGAATTATCGCATTTTCGCCTAAATATCCGCCGAATTGACGCATTTTCACCTAAATATCCGCCGAATTGTCACAATTTTGCCTAAATATCCACGGAATAATCGCATTATCGCCTAAATATTCGCCGAATTGCCTACCTATGCGCTTAATTGTCTACTTTTCGCATAAATACACACATTACCTATTTTCTATCCATCGATAGAACCCCAAAGGTCTCCTATGTTCGCCTTTATTTCCAACAACAGACCAAAATATATCTGCAATGCAGTGGAAAAGCGGTAAATATTTCAAAAATTTTATTTAGAAAGAAAAGCGTATTATTGTACAACAGTAGAGCACAAGCTGAAGCATTGATTGTTATGCATATCCAATGCAATTGCTAATTCATTGTTATTTGAAATTATCTGAAAAAGAAGGAACAGGTTATAATTTGTTCATAAGAAATGTGCATTTAATCAAAAGTTCACTGAAACTGAAACACACATTCTCAACACTTCAACAGTTTCCCATGTAAGTAAAAGAGTAAGCAGTTTGAAAGAATAATGTTTATTAAAATCGAGGTAGAACATCAAAACAATTGCACGGACTATTCAGAATTGAGGTAGTCGTCCTGTGAATTCTGAATTTTAAAGAAAAGTCACAACCATATCTCAATGACATGCTTTTGTACAGCCAAATACTTGAAGCTGAACTTACGGTTATGTTCGTTAGTATTGTTGACTGTAACTATAGAGCCATAGAGAGGTTATCACTTTAAATTAGTACATACCTGATTTTCTTTTCTTCTATTTCGTTTTATCATCTTGTCTCGGATGTCGTGAAAGTAACCTTGTGTCGAGATGTCGTAGAGCTTACCAAGGTCTTTCTCGTTCACAGAGGATGACAAAAAACGATGAGTTAAGGCACCTGAAGTTTAAGTAATAGATATAGGTCACTTCCTATGCAGCTGTAAAACGTGCATTTCTGTAGTGCTGGTTTTGAAGAGGTGCCAAGTAACGTGAATTTACTGGCAACCTCCGGTGTCATCAGATGCGAGAGAACAAAACGCATCGACGTTTTTGGATCGTCACCTGATAACCTAGTGACCATTGCCATCTGTAATAGTAACAAATTATTAAATCCATGTAAATGACTTACAAATCTGTCCCTGGTTTCTTTCTGCGACAAACCAGTATCTAGCATCTGTAGTTCCTCTTCAGATGACAAAGGAACTGCTGACTCGACAGTCCGCAATCGAACTCATGCGGTCTTTCGCGCTCATTAAACTTTGAAAGCAATTGGTTTACATTAGCATTCAAGTCCATAATGGCGGACGATATGTTGTTAATCGTTTTAGTCAAGTCATTGATAGCTGACGACATTTTCAGCACCACAGTATACAACCTTTCACAATTTAAAAAGGTCACTAGATGATGCAGGTTACTTACTGGTCCACTAGAGCGCCACCAACATGCTTACATTCCGATGTGGATGGTGATGTCTCTAATTGTGTCGAACTAAATCGTGAATATCTAAATACCAATTAAACGTACTTGGCGATTGGCGATATCGCTTTGTCGAAAACACGGAATTTGGGATATTGTACGCGGCTATTCCCAGTTTGCATCTCAGCCACATCCATGTCGACTGAATTGTAAAGAAAATCTTCTTTACGCTTCATTCCACCTCTAGGAAATGTAAGTAAGATCATTGTACCTAACAGAAGAACGAGCAGGTGCGTCACATATAACAGCCGCCAACTGAATTGATATGCATTTATTAAACTTGACACTAAAAGACCAACGTCAGTGATTTCTTTTATTTCAGAAATTGTGTTCGTTGAATTCTGCCGGTTTACTATTCTCACCGTAGATCCCTATCATGAACACGTCACTAAACCTAGGGGCAATTATCCGTCCTAGTATAGGCCATAACTGTTGATTGGAGCTTCTAGACATAGAACGTCCATCTATATTGAGATATAAATTTAAAGAGTCAAAATCAATTGTACACAACCAAAGCTCAACGTATCTTAGCAGATTGGTTTTCAATCCCAGATGGTAGTAAACCCCACTGCCGATGAACTTTGGTTGAACACTTGGAGACGTCTTTAGGACACCTCTGATGCTTTTCGGTATGTCTGGGATAAGAAATCGTAGACCACACAGGACCCGATCAGCATCTCTTATGCTCAGAGATGTATTTGACATTATATACATCATAAAGTCGTTCATCAGTTCTTTGCGATTCACGAACTTTTGAGAGCACAAGTTCACTTCAGTATATCCTATAAGATATATATTCACGTACGAATTTAATGTTCATACCACTATTATGTGAAAGCCTTTGATTGATGTTGCTAGTGGACGGTGTACCAATCGAAGTACTTTCATTACAACTGACTTCTCTCTTTACTTCTATCAATTAAGTAAACAACATTGTTAAACTCAGTTACCTTTTAGGGTGCTTTCTTTAGCAAACTCAGTGAACGAAAGAAAGTGATATTTTTTCATTAAAGCAGCTCTCATTTTATTCCACCTCCGATTATAAGTGGTTCTGTGACAACCAAGGGAACGTGACAAGTTCACAGTGGCCCTACGTCTACGAACATTCTCACTGACTTCAATATAACTCGTAGTATTGGCCTTACAAGGTAATCAGTTACAATGAACATGAAAATCTGAGCGTACGTCACTCACCTGCATCACGTAAGTTTTTTGTGATGGCTCCAAAGCATGTCGGAACACTTTAGCTAAACAACAAACGAAGTCACTCTATATGCGTATCAACCGAAAGCCTGGTTCCGTATTTTGTACATTGTTTCTATGACAATACTTCTGTTTTTTTTATTAAGCGGTGCCTAAATTTGTCGAAGTTTATGAAAACTTCAGTTCCGGATGCGGTTCATTCAAACACTGTACGTTACGTAGAACTGTCGACAAATTTCCCCCTAATACACGACGTAAGGGGGAAAAAGCGACATTTCCCCTAAATAACCGACGTAAAGGCGGAAAAGCAACATTACCTTTTATTTACGCTTTCGTCCGCTTTATTTCCCCTTTCTTCTCCTTTATTTCCCCTTTTGGTGTTGCTTGGGTTGGTAAGCTCTACGACATCTCGACACAAGGTTACTTTCACGACATCCGAGACAAGATGATAAAACGAAATAGAAGAAAAGAAAATCAGGTATGTACTAATTTAAAGTGATAACCTCTCTATGGCTCTATAGTTACAGTCAACAATACTAACGAACATAACCGTAAGTTCAGCTTCAAGTATTTGGCTGTACAAAAGCATGTCATTGAGATATGGTTGTGACTTTTCTTTAAAATTCAGAATTCACAGGACGACTACCTCAATTCTGAATAGTCCGTGCAATTGTTTTGATGTTCTACCTCGATTTTAATAAACATTATTCTTTCAAACTGCTTACTCTTTTACTTACATGGGAAACTGTTGAAGTGTTGAGAATGTGTGTTTCAGTTTCAGTGAACTTTTGATTAAATGCACATTTCTTATGAACAAATTATAACCTGTTCCTTCTTTTTCAGATAATTTCAAATAACAATGAATTAGCAATTGCATTGGATATGCATAACAATCAATGCTTCAGCTTGTGCTCTACTGTTGTACAATAATACGCTTTTCTTTCTAAATAAAATTTTTGAAATATTTACCGCTTTTCCACTGCATTGCAGATATATTTTGGTCTGTTGTTGGAAATAAAGGCGAACATAGGAGACCTTTGGGGTTCTATCGATGGATAGAAAATAGGTAATGTGTGTATTTATGCGAAAAGTAGACAATTAAGCGCATAGGTAGGCAATTCGGCGGATATTTAGGCGAAATGGGGGAAAATCCGCATTATTTCCCCCGGACAGGCGAAAAAGGCGACATTCTGGCTCGTTTTCCTCTTTCGCTACCAAAGCATTTACCACTTTATTTCCCCTTTGTTCGCCTTTGTTTCCCCTTTTTGTGTTGTCTGGGTATTAAGAGGATTCTACTATAGAATATCATATTATTGCATTTAAAAGATATTATAATTATTATAATTATTAGCTTTATTCAATATTATATTTTTGGTAAAGTATAGAATTATCAGCGTAAAGTATTTGAACATGTTTCCGTTTCTTTCTTCTTGGTCGTCCTGGCCATAAATATTGGGTGATCGACAGTTAGATGTTAACTGTCCAGTAAATGAACATCTGAATAATGTACATTCTTTTCGTTGTATATTGCCTGCAACTACATTCTCTCTTATTCAGCTTTTTGCAACTTTGACTACGAAAGGTTGTACACTTTTCAGAAACGCAGCAGAATAGGTTATGTGATTAATGGGCATAATGATATATTGAAACAAACAAAGATAGATAACTTGTTGAAATATCTAGATGCAGGGACAGGTAGCCCAGATATTCAAGCAGGCCGCCGTATAGGTAGCATACAATACCCATGCAAAAAATAGGATGAATCGGCTTTTAAACTTTTCAAAACAATGATTATCTAAATGCTCATATGATAGAACCACCCTGCTAAGCAGGAAATCACTTACCAAGCAGCGAAAATTATTTGAAGATCGCTCCGTTACTGAAGTGTTGCCTGGCCAATCATATAAAGTTTGACAATACGAATATAACCAATATGACAGGATTTTAACGTGGCGTGCTTTTAGAACATTTTAAACCACTATTATGTAGAATTGCCTCGGGTTTATGATGATCTGTTGCAAATTCCATTGGTCTTTGTGGAGCATCATAAGTCTTCTGCACAGTTCAGTGTAGTGAGTCTAGCCACTTGAATTCCAGTGACCATCTTCATGATTATGAAGGTCTTTGGACCGACGAATGTCGCTTAAAAATTTATATTGACTCAATAAACGCTGGAAAAGCAGAAAAGTATGTGTTGATGTACAATTTTACTAACTTCGGTTTTTTAGATCACGAAGACCACTGAGCACCTAAGCGCTTATTGTTTCGCCGTGAGAGTGCTGGATTTAGAGAGGCTTACTGCCGTTTTTTCAAGTGGTTTGCTCAATAATAAAGCAGACATTAAATGTAACGATTACAATCGGAGTAGTCGCAACGGCTGCATTCGAAATAACATCAGTGTTTTTCCCGGTAATATGATCAAAGCTACTCTCCGGGAAATAATCAACACTGAAATTTCCGAACAACGTGTAAATTTTGATGATGAAACCACCCGAAAACCTTATGCAGCAATTTGTAATTTTTACATGGTTGTGTCACGAGAGTTAATACACTGGATATGATTCAAGAAAGGAGGAAAAAGAAGACGGCAATCAATACCAGTCGAGCAAGAGCAGAAAAAGCCAAGGCACAAGCTGAATACACAGAAGTAAACAAACAAGTGAAGAGGAGCATTAGAACCGACAAACGTAAATATGTGGAAGATTTAGCAACGACGGCGGAGAAGGCTGCAAGAGAAGGAAACATGAGACAATTGTATGACACGACAAAGAAACTCTCTGGAAATCGCCGCAAACCAGAACGATCAGTGAAAAGCAAGGAAGGCAAGGTAATCACCAACATTGAAGAGCAACAAAACAGGTGGGTAGAACACTTCAAAGTATTCTTGAATCGACCAGCCCAACTGAACCCACCCAACATCGAAGCAGCACCCACAGACCTCTCAATCAATGTTCGCTCACCAACAATTGAAGAAATCAGCATAGCCATCAGACAAATCAAGAGTGGCAAAGCAGCAGGACCGGACAACATTGCAGCAGAGGCACTGAAAGCAGACGTAGCGGTAACTGCAAGGATACTCCACATTCTCTTCAATAAGATTTGGGATGAGGAACAAGTACCAAAAGACTGGAAAGAAGGACTTCTGATCAGAATACCAAAGAAAGGCGATCTCAGCAAGTGTGATAACTACAGGGGCATCACTCGTCTCTCTATAACGGGAAACGTCTTCAACAGGGTATTTTTAAACAAGATGAAGGACTGCGTAGACGCCCAACTTCGTGGCCAACAGGCAGGATTCCGTAAGGATAGATCGTGTACAGACCAAATCGCAAATCTACGGATCATTGTGGAACAATCAGTTGAATGGAATTCATCACTCTACATCAACTTCATTGACTACGAAAAAGCATTTGATAGCGTGGACAGAACAACACTATGGAAATTTCTTCGACACTACGGCGTGCCCCGGAAGATAGTCAATATCATACAGAACTCATATGATGGATTACACTGCAAAATTGTGCATGGAGGACAGTTGACAAAGTCGTTCAAAGTGAAGACCGGCGTTAGGCAAGGTTGCTTACTCTCACCCTTTCTCTTTCTCCTGGTGATCGACTGGATCATGAAGACGTCAACGTCTGAAGAGAAGCGCGGGATACAATGGACATCTAAGATGCAGTTGGACGACCTAGACTTCGCAGATGATCTGGCCCTTCTATCCCAAACGCAACAACAGATGCAGGAGAAGACGAACAGTGTGGCAGCAGCCTCAGCAGCAATAGGTCTCAATATACACAAAGGGAAAAGCAGGATTCTCCGATACAACACAGAATGCACCAATCCAATCACAATTGACGGAGAAGATTTGGAAGATGTAAAAACTTTTATATATCTGGGCAACATCATTGATGAACACGATGGATCTGATGCAGATGTGAAGGCGCGGATCGGCAAAGCAAGAGCAGCACATTAACAACTGAGGAACATCTGGAACTCAAAACAACTGTCAACCAACACCAAGGTCAGGATTTTCAATACAAATGTCAAGACAGTTCTACTATATGGGGCAGAAACCTGGAGAACTACGAAAGCCATCATCCAGAAGATACAGGTGTTTATTAACAGTTGTCTACGCAAAATACTTCAGATCTGTTGGCCGGACACTATTAGCAACAACGTACTGTGGGAGAAAACAAACCAGATCCCAGCGAAGGAAGAAATCAGGAAGAAACGCTGGAAGTGGATAGGACACATATTGAGGAAAGCACCCAACTGCGTCACAAGGTAAGCCCTCACATAGAATCCTGGAGCCCAAATGAGGAGAGGAAGACGAAAGAACACGTTACGCCGAAAAATGGAGATATATATGAGAAAAATGAAAAAGGATTGGATGGAACTAGAAAAGAAGGCCCAGGACAAAGTGGCTTGGAGAATGTTGGTCGGGGGCTTATGCTCCATTGGGAGTAACAGGCGTAATTAAGTGAGTGTTATGAGAGAATTTCATTTTAAAATTGTTTACTAAGATTCAGTCCACTGACCCAAATTGTAGGGCGTTATGTTAAACGTCCTATCCTAGGAGACATCAATCCATAACACAGCTGCGATGAAGAGCTTACGTTGTTAGTCCGTATATCATTTTACTGGCCATCACAAATAAACGATGGATTATTTGGGAGTCATGTATTGATATACTGTACGACAGATGTCCGTAATTCCTGTATGGAGTGACTACCAAGAAAACTTTCGATTTTTGACATTGTACTGAGGTTAATTGTAACCCTCAAACAGCTAACTTAATTTTCCTCAGGGTTTTCATTTTGAACCTTCAATTATCGGTGATTTTTCATCATATGTAGCTTGCAATTTTTACCCACACGTCCACTTTTGGAATATTTCAAACATGGTGATTTCTTTCACCCTGACCTTCGTTATACATGTGAACTGACTAGTTTACCACAACCATACAAATAATAACTCTCACTACACAACAAATTCAGTATATATATTTTCCACCTTAGCAACCTGCTCAGCAGCCACTTTTTTGTAAATTACAGAATGGCTAAGACCTGTTATGTTATGTACCATGTCGGCAAACCTCAAAGACCAAGTCGCATCCGATTAAATCGGCTCTTAAGCAGCGAAAGTTCTTGCTCCAGTCCCTACATCTTTCATGTTTCCATTGATCCTTATCCATCTTATGTGCCTGTAGGAAGGAGTTTGTCCACTTTCTTCATTACACCTATCATGTTCAGCTATTGACACTTATCTGTTATCCGCAAAGTTTTTATACTAGCACAACAAGCATCCAAAAAACAGAGAGCTTGTCGATATATGGTCTGGGTTGGTTTTATTCACATTTAGTCTTTGGCATTAAAATAATAGACCTGATCCTAAAATCACAGATTTGTTGTGATTTGATTACCTAATCTGTAAGATCTAACATGGAAGTCACAGAATTGCCCATACTGACTCATCCTACGTAACAAGCAGAAGTATAACGTTTAACACTTTTGAAGGGATGGAATGGTGTGTTTGGTATGAAAAGAGATAAGTTCCATAGAGTGACTGCGTCTCCATCACCTAGCCATGCCATACATACTAAATGTTTCACGCTCACCGCTTCTGACCTCCAAGTGTTAAGTGTTGAATGAGCGTTCTGCTTCAAGGATCGTGTGGTTCAAGAACCAAAATCTCTATAAAATCCATCAGATCAAATTTATTGTCTGTTGTTGAATTCCACAGATTCAATTTAAAAAGTGACTAGTCCCAACATCTGCTTCATTATCAACAAGCAGTTAACCAGACAAAACAGGAAGCATCTATTGAATGATTACTCAGTCAGCTAACAGACAAATGTCGATATTTCTCCACAAACAGAACCATAAAATAAGGAATACTCGCTCGTAGCAAAAGTTTCTGAAGTTAAACTCAAACTAATTTTCAATTAGTATCAGATCAAATAAGAAACTCAAAACCGATTGTGAACTGGGAGACGTTAGAAACCAACCCCATAATTTCAGCTGGAGTTAAACGGAAATCGGAAACTGACAGAAGCCCAGTGACAAATAGAAACTGTTATGATTGGCAGACTTACTGTCAAATAATAATAACATAAGCCCGCTAACTCAGCCACGCACTGACTGAGGAGATATAACAAACAATTATGCAGCGGTAAATAAATCCCCAAAATAAATAGCTCTGAGTTTTCGACATTGGATGCTGACCATATGTTTTAGTGGACCCATCTAGCTGAAGGCGCTCGGTCAGGCATCCGCACCAGATCACGTGTGGTAACGCCGTGCTCAACATCAACCGCAATCGCTAGCCAGATTAGATCAGAGAATTCCGATATATTGGTCATCGCCAAATATACCCTTCCGATCTCCTCGACTCTGTCTTTTGATTTCTCTGGGTGAGAACGAAATATATTAGAAGGTGTTACTGGTAGAAGCGTTGTCAAACACTGAATACCTGTGACATCATCATTGGTGAGCCCGACGTGATCTGGTACACCTAATTGCAACTGTGAGTCTGTTCCTTTTTGGGATTTTTATATATCATTGCCTTATTTTTTTATTTTTTTTAAACATTGTGATTTTTTTCTCGTGTTTTTTCTTGGATATATATATTTTCTTCCCGTTCATTATCGTACTTCATACTTCATCATGACTGAACAGACACCTAAAGTACTCAAGCTTAAGACTTTGTCCCCGCCTTCGTTTCAACTGATGCCTTTCTGGCCCGACAACATCGAAGCCTGGTTTTGCTACGCAGAAGCCGACTTCTCCGAGCACGGCGTGATCGACACACGTGCACAATTCCTCGCAGTAGTCAAGGCACTACCGCGCGAATTCAACAGGTACGTAACACCTAGTATGTTTACTAGTGATGTTACCGATCCTTACGAAATCTTAAAACGCTCGATTCTTAAACGAGGAGACCTAACCGATCGACAAAGGTTAGATCAACTCTTCAATAACATCGACCTGCAACACGGTTCTGCGACGGACATGTTGCAACGGATGAGAGAGGTAATAGGCCCAAGAACTTTCGACGAAGGTCTATTCAAACAACTCTTCTTGTCAAAACTTCCCCAACAGGTGCAAGCAGTTCTGGTCTCGTTCCAGAACAACGCCTTAGACGAGCTAGCTGCATCTGCCGACCGCATTTTAGAAATTACGAAACCTTCTACTACCGAGGTATTTTCAGTCAAAGAAAAACCTCAAACGACTCAAAATGATATAACCGACTTATGTCACACACTCACGCGTTATCTTAGTCTTCGTACCGACCGTAAGAGATCGCGCACACCACGTAGAAGCATTTCTCGTAAGCGATCTGTCTCTAGACCACGAGAGACAGATAACCCCGACTGGTGCTGGTATCATAACCAGTATGGAAAGTTTTCCAGAAATTGCAGAAAACCCTGCAATTTTCCCAACACGAAACCGAGTGACTCGAAAAACAATTCGGGAAACTTCCAAGCCGGCACGCGTTAACGGCAACCGTAGCCGGCGAAAATAGCCGTCTGTTATTCGTCACAGATGTGACAACGAGAGTTCGCTACCTCGTCGACACTGGCGCAGAAGTTAGCGTTCTCCCAGCAAATCCTAACGACCGACTTCACGAATCGACCCTAAACTTACAGGCGGCAAACGGAAAACCGATCGCTACGTATGGCAAAAGGTACGTTTACCTTAACGTGGGTTTACGCAAACCCATCCACTGGATTTTCGTTGTTGCAGATGTTTCTATGCCAATCATTGGTATGGATCTTCTACAACACCATAATCTGATCATCGACACGCGCAAACGGAGGCTAGTAGACGGAAACACTAATTTATCCGTTTGCGTAACTTCCTTCTCTGGTTGTAGATTATCCTCAGTCACAATTAAACATATGATAGACCCACTCTATCAGCCACTTCTCGATAAGTATCCTGGGATACAACAAACGCAACCGAGATTACCGTGTGTAACCAGCAACGTTACACATCACATCACGACTACAGGACCACCTGTATTTTCTAAAGCACGACGACTAGCTCCCGAAAAGCTAAGGTTAGCGAAAAACGAGTTCGACCATATGATAGACTTAGGAATCATACGACCGTCAAGTAGCCCATATGCATCTCCGTTGCACATGGTCCCTAAAAAGGACAGCAACGATTGGCGTCCAACTGGTGACTATCGGCGATTGAACGCGAAAACCATTCCCGATCGTTACCCGTTGCCTCACATTCACGATTTGACAGCTACCTTGAAAGGTACAACTGTCTTTTCGAAAATCGACTTGGTTAAAGCGTATAACCAAATCCCTATGGCTACTGACGACATACCGAAAACAGCTATCATAACTCCCTTCGGACTCTATGAATTTTTGAGAATGCCTTTCGGTCTAAGAAATGCTGCTCAAACATTCCAAAGATTCATAGACGACGTTTTTCGAGGTCTCAACTTCGTACATGCGTATGTTGATGACTGCCTAATCGCAAGTCCGGACAGAGAAACACATCTCAAGCATCTGGATCTTGTTTTCGAACGACTTCAAAAACATGGCATAACTGTAAACGTTCAGAAATGCCAATTCGGAACCGACTCGTTAGACTTCCTAGGACACACTATCGATGCTCAAGGCATTCGACCCCTTAGAACCAAAGTGGCGGCCATTCTGGATTACCCAGAACCGACCACCGTCAAGCAATTACGCACGTTTAACGGCCTCGTAAGTTTCTATAGACGTTTCATACCGAAATGCGCATTACTTATGAAACCTCTGACCGACCAACTTCGTGGAAATGCGAAATCCATTAATTTGGACGACACCGCACGAAAAGCATTCTCCACAGTTAAGGAACTGATTGCTAAAGCAACAATGCTCGCACATCAGGACACCGAAGCACCCATTAGCATCGCAGTAGACGCATCCGACTCGGCAATCGGAGGAGTCTTACAACAATGGGTTAACAACTCCTGGCAACCCTTGGCATTTTTCTCTAGAAGGTTGCTAGACACCGAATCGAGGTACAGCACATTCGGTAGGGAACTCCTAGCTATGTATTGTGCTGTACGGCATTTCCAACACTACATCGAAGGTCGTGAATTCACTCTTTTCACGGACCATAAACCGCTCACTTTCTCGTTAAGCTCTCCTTCTGACAAGTACTCTCCCCGTGAGTCTCGACAACTGGACTACATTTCGCAGTTTACTTCAGATATTCAACACATCTCTGGAGCAAACAATGTAGTTGCAGACGCTTTATCTCGCATAACTTCCTTGAACAGTTTCCAAGGAATCGACCTTCTTAAACTCGCCGAGCTTCAAAAAGAAGACAGTGATCTTCAGCACGAGTTATCGTCCACAACACTTAAACTACGCATCAAACAGATGGGAACAGGTAAGGAAACCTTACTTTGTGACACATCTACAGGTAGGGATCGCCCAATCGTGCCGAAACATTATCGACGCAATGTCTTCAACACATTGCACAAACTTTCGCATCCAGGTGTTCGTGCAACCATCAAGCTTATAGCAGAAAGGTTTTGCTGGCCTGGAATGAATAAAGACGTGAGGGAGTGGGCACGCTCCTGTGTAAGCTGCCAAAAATCTAAGGTTATCAGACACAATAAATGTCCTTTAGGCTCATTTAAAACTCCCGATGCTCGTTTCGACCATGTTCATCTGGATTTGGTAGGACCTTTACCAGATTCAAATGGATACTCTTATCTCTTAACCTGCGTAGACCGTTTCACTCGATGGCCAGAAGCAGTACCTATCAAGGACATCACTGCTGAAACAGTGGCCCGCACCTTCGTCGAACGATGGGTAGCAAACTTCGGCTGCCCTTCAACCATCACTACAGACCGCGGACGTCAGTTTGAATCTGATCTTTTCCGTCGTCTGACCACACTTTTAGGAATCACTCGCTTCCGAACGACCGCCTACCATCCACAAGCAAACGGGTTGGTAGAACGTTTTCACCGACAACTGAAAGCTTCGCTATCAGCTGCAAACGTTTCACAGTGGACCGACGCTCTTCCACTCGTCTTACTAGGTATTCGCAATGCAGTGAAAGCTGACATTGGATACACTGCGGCTCAACTCGTTTATGGAATGACACTTCGACTTCCAGGAGAATTCGTGGATCCTTCATCCTTTTCAATGAACATGGATCTAACCTCCTACACGAACAGGCTTACAAACGCAATGCGTTCAGTTAAACCTGCTTCCACTCGACCTCAATCAACTGATGTTTTCGTTCAACCTGACTTACGATATAGTACACACGTTTTCGTTCGTCGAGACTCGCATCGACGACCATTCGAATCAGCATACGAAGGACCCTTCAAAGTTCTTCAACGTGAATCTAAGTACTATATAGTCGACAAGAACGGAACAAACGATAGCATCAGCATCGATCGCTTAAAAGCAGCGTATTTAGAAGGAAATCCTATTCACGTCGATTTTCCTTCGGTACAATCGCAGAATGCGACTCCTACACTCATAATTCCTCAACCGACAACCAACACTAGCGATGATACTCCGAATGTATCTGAAAATATACCTAAAACGACGCGTTCTGGAAGAAGAGTAAGATTTCCAGAACATTCAAACGACTACTGCACGTAAGGCACTACTCGACATTTTATATTATCTCGATTTTTCTTTTTACGATATAAAATTTTTTAAAAAACAATTTTAATATGCCTATATTTTTTTATTTTTATTTTAAAAAAAACAAAAAAAACGAAAAATAATTTTTTTAACGCTATTACGTGTGCTCGAGTTTATTTTCCATTTTTTTCGCCGGCATTGTGTTTTTACGCACATACGAGTGTATTGCGACATGCACTTACACTTTCTTTTTTCTTTTCCAGGACGGCTGGAAAAGAACGATCCAGTTTACGAGGAGTCGAAGTTTTCGTTGCAACATTTTCTTTTGTTACTATGTTGTACCTCGGTCCCATATAGTAAGGAAAGACGACCAGACGCTGCTAAACTTAGTAAGCTATCAGAAGAGCGTTTACCAACGACAAACTCGTTGGGTTTAAACTTCTGGCTGGTCACGTCTTAGGGTCGTCACTGCCCCACTAGGGGGGGAGTGATCTGTAGCGGTAAATAAATCCCCAAAATAAATAGCACTAAGTTTTCGACATTGGATGCTGACCATATGTTTTAGTGGACTCATCTAGCTGAAGGCGCTCGGTCAGGCATCCGCACCAGATCACGTGTGGTAACGCCGTGCTCAACATCAACCGCAATCGCTAGCCAGATTAGATCAGAGAATTCCGATATATTGGTCATCGCCAAATACACTCTTCCGATCTCCTCGACTCTGTCTTTTGATTTCTCAGGGTGAGAACGAAATATATTAGAAGGTGTTACTGGTAGAAGCGTTGTCAAACACTGAATGCCTGTGACATCATCAATCACTTGGCGTACAGATTTATCAATGTCACTTGAAAGCTCCAACCCGTTGCACTTGCTAGAAGAGCTTGAGAGTCACAAAAATCAGTTACAACAACAGAAAGATTGGTAGTTCCGTTTACCATTCTTTCTGATATTCCATTCTAGCTATGGGGCATTCTGACTTCGAACAACACTGACTAAAGAATGAAATTCTAGTTTGCATGGACAAAACACTTAGTTTCCATGCTGTCATGCAATCGATACTGTTTTTTGCAGGCAATAAGCCCATTGTTGATGAGTTTGTGAGCGCTAAACCTTAGCCAAGATGACAGCCTAAAGGTTTGATGTATGGCGGATGAAGACATAACGCATGACTGACCACACAAGAATATTCTCAAGAAGATTCAGTTATCTATCCTGGTCAACAGAGTTGTCCTTGTAGAATTATGGCACGAGTTCGTTGTTATTATTTTTCTAAGAATAGACTTAATCATAATATTGTAGATTTGTCATGATGTGACTAATT
This sequence comes from Schistosoma bovis, assembly GCA_944470425.2. NCBI lineage: Eukaryota > Metazoa > Platyhelminthes > Trematoda > Strigeidida > Schistosomatidae > Schistosoma > Schistosoma bovis. The sequence goes on along the minus strand of CALYCU020000015.1, from coordinate 30,624 downwards.
ATCCTATAAGATCTTACGTGGAAGTCATAACATAGTCTACACTGACTCGTCGTCTCGTGCTTCTGAAGAACACATTTGGGCTGAACATAGAATAATATATTAAAAGTGAATAAGGCTTGTTATACAGAATGACCACATCTGCCAGGATGAGCTATGCCATTTGATTGAATTAATTAATTATTCCCTCCTTCTTCGTTCTGTGCTTCTTTCAGCTAATTCTTTTGTGTAGCTATGTAATTTAATGTCTCAGTGTGCTAAAATGCCGCAGTTAGTGTAATACTCTGAACGTTGGAGCAAAATTTTTCCTGAGTTTGCTGCTAATGAAGTCACTGTATTTATTCAGCTAAGCTGGCTAGTACTAACATAAGACCTTACGTTTTTAAACGACAATCGGTTATGTTTTACCTTGTTTTCTTGATATCCGAAGCCGAAGTTCGTTTTTATTTAGCTAAAATAATTGTTGCTGCCGCCTGTGACTCTAACTGTTCGCATGTTCGTTCCTAACTGTCCTTTATGATTTCATCTGCAAAATGAAAGGAAACAATCTGAGTTTTTTAATTTTCTTCAGTTTTATCGAAAACATTATCCCACCAACGAATCAAACTAATACAGAGTGCCCAGCAGTAGGGTATATCGGTACTGATTTCGAAAGGACCCAGACTTCCGACAACTATAGGTGAAGTCACAGATGCTACCAATCTATTGCAGAGGGTTTGTTATGAAAAATATGCCATATAGCAGTAATAGAGGGGTTGTACTCATTACTCAGTGCGTTAAAGCAAGCTTAACATTGAAAAGCCGGAAATCCTCTACCAGTGTCTAGTGTATGTTTGCTGTTTTGGCCATAAAAGGAAGCCGAAGTGTCATGATCAGGGAGTAAAAAGGTAATTAACTGTTATTAAGCTCACTTTTTTATAGATTATATTTCACCACTCGCAAATTTGTGTTTTCTTACGGTATGATGTCAACTGGTACCTAATATGTTCACCCTCACGATGAAAAGTACCTGCAAATTTTCACCTCCATATTCGAATTATTTTTGGACAACTGTCTTACAGTCTGAGTGCTTCGTATACCCCGAGAAACTATTTCTACAACATTCGTAGTTCCAGTATAACTTTCTCACGCAGAAAGTTCAAATTAGACACTAGTCTTTCTAAATAATCCTGTTAATCTAATATCCATATTCTCTATTTCAGTTAATCGATGAAGACATGTACCACGTGCATCTGCTCTATACTGCCATTTTACTCCAATCCTAACTGTTATATCTTACTTTTGAATAATAAAATTGCTATATGCTGCAAATACAGACTTATTTGTTTTGATGGAGGTAGGGGGGTTCATGGGATTCTCACTAAAGAGCTAAGCGAGTGCGTAAACCAGTGTAAGGTACCATACGGGGTGCATTTGAGTTACTAGTGTTCCATTAGTGCAGGTAGGGGCATTGCTTGCTTGTCATATGGCATTTGAATTAGAAGCTATAAGATAAGAAGCAGGTACGGTTAGGATGTGCAACGCGTGTCCATCCATCAGTTGGCGTGACAACCCATGGTGGTTAGAATAAGCTATGAGAGGACCCGAGTCTGTAGGTCTCCCAAGGAAATGGCGAAGATATCCACCAAATCACCTTATGAAGAGCGCCTTCAATCACTTAACCTCTACTCATTACAGTATAGACGTCTTAGAGGTGACCTAATGGCTTACAATAACCTTAACACTTCTGGACATCCCCTAAAACACCTAATTAAGCTTAGTTCCAACACTAACCTAAGGGGTAACACCCAGAAACTAGAGACACAACATAGCAGAACGGACTGTAGGCACAACTTCTCCTCCTTAAGAGTTGTCAAATGCTGGAATTTTCTGCCGGCCGAGCTGGTCCAAGCGACTTCGCAGGAGTCCTTTAAGAGGCAACTGGGTTTATTCTTAAGGACTAAGTATAGTATCATACTATGATTTACCGATTTCTTTTTCCTCTTTTATTGTTAACATACCTAGTTTCCTGCCTTGAGGTATTGGTGATCCCCTGCTACTAGACACGGAAGCCTGTTAAGCGAAAGCTTCTTCCATTCAGTCCACAACCATTTGAACACATGAACTAGGTGCTGAGATGCTCGCTTATCACAAGTTTCTTGCAACGATTAAGTAGATAAAACAAAGTAGCATTAGATTCAAAAATTTATTGAGGAACTTTCATTAAGAATCGAATATCAAACAAAGGTTTAAACCAAGTTCCCGTTTAAAAGTTGTATTGGTAATGTTAAGCTGCAGTTTTTGTTGTTTTTTCCAAACGAAAGAGTAAAAGAAGTCAAAAAATACTGGAAGTGGTTGTGAGACTAAAATGGACGTCCAGCATCCTTTTTATAATCTGCTGTTCGTTGGATCTCCCGTAAACAGTTCCATAGGGCCATAGTTCCAAGGGCGAAACAGTTTTTAATGTCTGTGAAGACTCACTCCTGTTGCATTCTAAATGAAAAAATGGTGATGAATTTAGTCAGGAATGTGGAATATATAAATAACCAAATCACATGTTTTTTAGCAAAGAATTTATGCAGTTGTGATTTACCTTGAGTTCATGAATATTAGATAAGGTCAGCTACTATTACTTGCGCAAAGCATAACATGGGCTTAGTACCGTATTGCAATGCTTTTATTATTTTGCTCCCATTTAAGTATTCCCATGCATCTGAGTCTAGTTTAACAGGAAAACATACAAGCAGAGTAAGTGTATGATAAACTAAAAGTCCCAGTTGTCAAAAAGATTCTTAACATTTGTCCACAGCCAGCTGCATTTAATTGAGACACAGAACACTCATCTTCTAATACTGTATACTGCTGTTTTGCGGGCAACTAAAAGCTCAGACACTTAGCTATCTTGCTACCGATGTTATTGCTGGGGAAATTGTTTAATGACAGTGATCATGAAATATGGTCAGTGATAGATGTACAGTTTAGAAATAAACACCAAACATACTTATCGCTATCTTATAATGTATGACAGCAACAGCATCAAAGGCACGTTTTTTCCTATTTTTATTCAGACTGATCTGAATCCGTACACACCTTAGAAACAGGCAACTCTACTTACTAAACTGATCTGTTTCGTCACAGGCTTCAAGCACTATACTTAAGTATATCATAATTCTTTCAACTAAACTGAATTATACGACAACCAAGAACACTAAACTAAGCAAGTGTCATAGTTATTGTTTCACTTGCAAAGACATGTTGCTCAAAGTAGGTAAATGGACATAATTAGGCCGATAAAACCAAAACACGAAATATAGGCCAGTTGAACTTACCTAAGAAAAAAAGAAGGATACATATATACTGCTTTAAAGCAGTATTCAGTATGAATTCATACTGAAGACAACAGGGAGTTGATCATAGAAACACAGTTTACAGTACAACAAACCTTTCTTCAGTAAAATCATGCACTGACAGTCTATCTGGAAACAATCAACTATGTGAATAAACTCACTATGACTTGAGATATCATCTCAGCGTGCAATGGACGTACAGTGTAACGCAGTCGGACGTGGCGAATAAAAATTAAAAACAGAGAAAAATTAACTACATAATCTAGTTATTTAATTAAAAATACATTATGAAATGACAAAATCTAAGGTTACTTGAACGCACAAATGACAGTGTGCGATACATTAAGTTTACATGGTTGCGTTGCGGATAAGATCACCCTCCTTGTTGCTTAAGAATATGTCAAGTCTCATCTTGGATGACTCCTGAGAATACAAACAGTTCAAATTGTTGTGGACGGAATGAAAGAAGGTTTTGTTTAACTGGCCCTCGTGTTCGGCAGCAGTGGATCACCAATGCCTCCAGACAGGAACTTAGGTATATTAACGATAGAGGATAGAGAAATTGGTAAATCAAAGTAAGATACTATCTTTACTCCTTAAGAATATATCAAGTTTTCTCTTAAAGGACTCCTGGAAAGTCGACTGAACTATCTTAGCCGGCGGCAGATTCTAGCCACTGACTACTCCAAGGGATTGAAAATTGTGTCTACAGTCCGCTCTCCTGAGTCCTGTCTCCAGTTTCTGGGTATTACCCCTTAGGCTTGTATTGGAGCTTAACTTAAGTAGGTGTTTAAGGGGATGTCCAGAAGTGTTAAGGATGCTGTACGCCATCAGAACGTCACCCCTAAGACGGCTATGTTCTAACGAGTAAGGGCTTAGTGATTGGAGGCCCACTTCATTGAGCTTGAATTTAGGTCCTCGGACTCATTTCATGACTTGCAGTTAGATACGTTTCAGAGTGTCCTTATCCTTTTGGAGTGAGGGAGGAAATACTATTTTTCCGTATTGCGAATGGGGACGAATGAAACTGTTGAAGATTATGTGGAAAATTCTTCCGTCAAATTGGCCATTCTCTAAGGCTAGCTCAGTCGGCAGCTAAATCCACCGTGCTGTGTTGTGCCCTCAGTTTCTGTGTTCCATCCGTGAGCTTTTGTTGGGGCTAAGATGAAGTAGTATTTAGGGGGATGCCCTGAAGTGTTTGGGGTACCGTATGTCATTAGAAGGTCACCTCTAAGATTCCTGTACTATAAAGGGTAAAGTTTTGGTGATTTCAGGTGCGATTTTATCATAAAACTCCACACGAGTCACTAGACCTCAATGTCATCTGTTAGGAATAAAACGGATGACCTTGTTTATTTAACAGACCACTTACTCAGAGCAGGAAAAGTTTGTATGAATTCTCCTTTTCGGGAACCTAAATCTCCAGGGATTCCCTCCCAATGTCTAGCGTGCAATATCCGTTTGCCAAGTCCGTATTAACCAAATGATTTCTCTGCTCTCATCTCCCGATGTTTAGGTACGGTTCTAGGTGTTTTGTAGAGTCTAATGAGTGAAAATCTAATCCCTCAGCCGCAATAAGTCTAGTCAGTGTAGCGTTTTTTTATGGATTTGAATTTTTTGAAGTTTGAGTGAGTAGGTTTGCCTCAGGGTAGCAGGGTTTCTGGATACCAGGTAGCCATCAGACTACCTGGTTAGACGTTGGTTGGTTGTAACCGATTGTCGTTTAAAAACGTAAGGTCTTATGTTAGTACTAGCCAGCTTAGCTGAATAAATACAGTGACTTCATTAGCAGCAGGTAAAACCCAGAAAACAAAGCAAAATCAGGAAAATTTTTGCTCCAACGTTTAGAGTATTACACTAACTTTTGGATTTTAGCACACTGAAACATCAAATTCTGTAGCTACACAAAAGAAATAGCGGAAAAAACACAGAACGAAGAAAGCCGGCCGAAATTTTATAACACAAGACTAGCCAGATTGCCCGAAGAAATACATTGACTTGAGAAGAAGCAGCAAAAACCCAGAAAACATCGCTGATTCGAAATAAACTTCACACCAACATATAGGACATTACACTAACTGCGGCATTTTAGCACACTGAGACATTAAATTACATAGCTACACAAAAGAAATAGTTGAAAGAAGCACAGAACGAAGAAAGCCGACCGCCATTGCTTAAAAAGATGGCGAATGTAATAATTACCGCCTCATTCTGATTGGTTGCTTAGCTGAAGGGCACATTTACGAAACTGAGTTGCGTTTAATTGTAGCCACTAGAAGGGTCTGTGATGTCCCTAGTTTGAACTTTTGATAGGTACTCTGTGTTTGCAACAGACAATAAGGCATCTGTTTATGTTTTCCGGTGGCATAAAAATGTAGACATTGTTGCAAAGCCTATATCCATCCTGAAAGTCAACACAAATATATCATGTGCTCTTATGCTCAGTACCCGGAATCGCAATGAATTAAATTCATATATAACGCTTGCAACGTTGTATTCAAGTTCTAGGTAATAAAAGTGGTATATACCTAATAGAATTTTCCAGTGAGGGAAATAAATTTGCTGAATCCGCCGTCACCGAAACTCCACGTAAATCAAGTAACATCCCAAGCTGCCAGCTTTGAGGAAACTTCGGGGAATTTCGGGGAAATTTAGGGGAAATCCCCAAAGTGAAAAACCTTCCCCAATTTTTGGGTAAATTTCGGGGAAATCCCCAAAATGAAATAGTCTTCCCCAAAGTTTGGGGAAATTTATGGGAAATCCCCAAAATCTTCGTAGCGCATTTTTGCACACTAACATTTCATCGACATAATATAAATAAGCCTCACAGTAGTAAGTTTGAATGGAGAAATTTACATTTTAATTCAATACAGACTTTTGATGAGGGATAATCTATCGAATTCCAGGTCTTGTTTTAATACATCAACAATCAGACAGTAGACGAAGAGTTGTCGGTCTTAAAGCACTTTTTCAAAATTTGAAAGCTATGGAGGTGAGTTGTTTGCAGTGCAGGTCGGAAAATTTGGTTGCTGTCTATGTTGTTTTACTTAAGTGAATTATTTCTTTCAGAATAATAATAGACAGCTCGATAAGATTGCGAAAAGGCGGGCCGCAGGCACGAAATACCCTATGTTGTTTGGCTGTTCCCGATCAACCTATTACAGAAGGTTGAGGAAAATAAAAGCACAGTTTATAAGGAAGTGTCAGTTACTGAGCTGTGACGAAGAGACAGACAATCCAGTTGTCGTCACAGAATCGCGTACTACCGTAGTTACAGAGCAATGGGCTTAAATTGTCACAGATACAGCTACTGCTTCATGTAGTCACGTCCAGTGTTCAGACAACACAATAAACGGTATAATCTGTTTAATTATTAAAATTTTATACGTTGTGTGATTTCAGAAATGTCCCCAACCATTCATCTTTCGGTGAAAGACGAGTTAGACAAAATGGTCATTGAAATGATGAAAGCTGGTTATATAAGCATAAAGAAGGCTGATCAAATACTGGACATTTTTCGTGCGCGGTATCCAGAACTTCCAACGTCCGTCCGAAGTGTTCTACGTCGATGCAACGACGTGGAGCCTAAGATCTTAGATTCTGGAACGTATTACCATTTAGGATTGAAATCCAGTCTTTTGAGAATTTCAGGACATTGGCTTCGGCGAATCCGTTTCAACGAATTGCAGTTGCAGTTAAACTACGATGGTCTAAGTTTGTTCAAAAGCTCTAACCAACAGCTGTGGCCGATCCTAGGTCGTATAGTGGCTCCACTAGTTAGTAGTGTTTTCGTAGTTGGGATCTACGGTGGTTAAGTAAAACCATCTGATTTCAACGACATGTCAGCAACACTTATAACAGCGTTACAGGAGTTGCCGACAGTAGGTATTAATGTAGATAAGTATCACCTACATTTAACAGTTAAATTAGTTGCTGTTATTTGTGAGGTTCCAGCGCGCAGCAACGTAAAGTACATTAAGGGCACACTGGTATGGCTGGTATTAGTAAACACAAATTTTAATCGACCGTTCAAAGTAAGTCCACTTCACTGTATTAACATATTTGTAGGTGCTTTGTGTTCACATTCCCGAAGTGCAAGCTGCCCGGAACAGGAAATAATACACGCCATGGCTACGGCAAACCAGGCCTTCTTGCATGACGCAAGAGATAAAGTACATAAACGTGGATGGCGATCCAAAGAAAGGGTGAGCTAAAACTACTTAATATGTTTGTTATAATACATATATTAACTTTGTCACACATTGTTCCTACTCGTTCCCCTTCCTACTCTTTTGTATATTGATTAATACCACTTAATAAAATTCAGTATTCAGTTGTATTCCCAATAACTGAAGTCCACTTTGGGGATTTCCCCAAAATTCACAGGATGTTAATTATCATTGTATTTATCACTATAATCACTGTACTTTAATTACTGTAACAGCTTATTACTTTGTGATCAATACTCAAAGTGATATAACTTGTCTCTTGTATGTTTCCCTTTCAGCTGGCTTCGCAGGCTTTATCAGACGTAACTGTAAGTTCTTTGTTCGCATTATTAAGAACATTGTTATACTGTTGGTATATCATCACACTTTCATATATCTTGACACGTTATTATACACTAAAAGTCATTTATTTAATTTTTAGAACATTATCAATGACAGTACTGTAGAATTATGGTCTACTATGATATTAGTACTGCTCTAATAAAAGACCTAATCCTAAAATTGTAGATTTGTCATGATATATCTGCCTAATCTATAAGATCTCACGTGGAAGTCACATCATCGACTACACCAACTCACTGTGTCGTAACAACTACCAATACATGATGTAGAACAAGGTTAGGCTAGAGAAAGAACAATATATTTAATATGAATAAAAGATATAAGGTAATATTCAGAGGGACCACGCCTGCACGGCCGAGCCATGCCACTCGATCAACTCCAATTCATTCAATTCATTCTCCGCGCCTTCTCCATTGTTAGGTATTTCCCCGCGTTAAATATTGAATATCTATTCTCTGAGTAGTCTCGTGTTCACAGCTTTGTGGATTGTGTGGCTATTGTCCAATGCCACTACACTACTCTCCCACCAGAATCAACGTGATGTTGGTTCGATACCAAATTGGATGGGATCGTCGTGCGCCGAAGGTTACCAAGACTAATAAGAATCCCCCGGGTATTGGTAAGCTGAAAGATAAATCAAAAAGAAACCGGCAGCATCTGGTCGGGAAATACATGTAATAATTTTAAAATATCTGCCTTCATGCTTGAAATGAAAATTTGGGTGAAGATTATTTGAGCTATAGAAAATGGGATTACAATAATAATAATAAAACGATGCGTGTTAATAGCCGTTGGTTAATAACTTAACGTATAGGTAGTAAGTATTTTGTGTTTAGAAATATTAAAGTAATGAATATTATAGAAATGTTAATATTGGTATTAGTTTTGGTTTAAATTATGAAACCAATTACCAATTATGCCGGTAACCTGTCCATATGTGATTTCCAATTGCATCTGTATTAGTAGGCTAACTGAAAGAACAAAAGTATTACCATGGAAAAGAATTCCAACTAGTGTTCCAGTTAGTTTGATACGGTTTATTTGGTTACGGGGAGATTTTCTCAACCTCATTTTTACTTGACCGTGATAGAATTTAGTAATACTACCAATACATATGAGTGGTTATCAAAACAAAATTTAAATACATGGGTGATAATTATATGGATTTTGGATAGACAGCTAGGAAAAACTCGTTAAACATGAGTGTGTTCGTAAGAGACATGCTCTAGACTCAATGTTCTGATCTACGGCAGACTATTTATTTATATTTATACTTGCCGGCTGATGGTGGATACAAGTTGTTTGCCAGTATGCAGTTTATCATAAGGCGGAATACGATTTAATTGTGATATAGTGGTTTTAAGTTATTGAAATCAGTTAAGCTTATGTGTCATATTACTAAGTGATGTGGTGCTGCAAGATGCATTTGGCTGAATAAGTTTTTACAAGATGATTAATAGTAAGTGATGCTTATGTGATTATCAGAGAGAACATAAGTTGTAACCAAGGGGAGTACACTCCCAACTCATGTCTATGATAATGGCTTGAATCTTAGTCAGTGTTGGGGTAAATTCTACATTGATGTTTGCGGTTTACAGGAGGTTTGCTCGACTGCTTATACTGATTATTTGCATGCATGATTGTGTCGCTAGACCATCAATTAGACTGGCAAGGTTTCGAGATATTTACTGAGTGAGCATCTGATAGAGAAACATACTGTAATCATCTGTAGTGAATGAAGATAAAAGAAAAACAACACTAGTGATAATTATAAGTCAATTTGCTGACCGATTTTGTTAATAGTTTCATTAATTTTATCAATCATATTACGTGATTGTCAAGTTATGACAATGCTTTATGACGATATCCTGAAACTATTCAATTTAACTAGTTATAGTGTTGATTGAGGATTAGTCAGTGGAAAAATAGGTATTGTTGCTTTAGGTGATTCGAAATTATCAGAAATTTATAACGTTAAAGAATCCGAGACGCCTAATTTAATTATAAATTTCAATTCAGAAATATTCGTTTAGTGTTAATTCTAGTAGGCTACGGAGTTTTGATTTTAAACGTTTGTTTAGCCAACAGCTACCTAGGGATTTAGTTATTTTACTAGTGCAGTTGATAGTACCTAAATTTTTAATCTTATTATCTAAACTATGTTCGCATTTTAGGCTGCTAATATGATACACCAATCCATAAACCCAAATACGATTAGCAACAACGACTATGATGGGTTTATTGATAAATGTTAAAGGCGATTCAGATGATTTCTAAATTCAAAAGATATGAAGATATAGTAAAACATATGTACGGGCCAGGTTAACATGCAGGTTGTTGACGTATATAAAAATTTAAAAATAATGAACATGACCAGAAAATAATTTTAAAGTTAAGACTGCTTATGAAACTTCAGGCAGGAATATGATGCGTTATAAACATTCCATAAGAAGTTACTGCATTTAGCCTAGAGACACTTACAAATATGTGGCAAAAGCAACTGGAAAACATATACATGTTAAGTACAAAAAAATCATCCAGTAAAATAGTTGAACTCGCCTGGATTATTTTTGAAAATTAGATTATTCAGTGGACGACATATATAACGCCATTCGTGAGGAGTAGTAATGATCCAAAAGCATCCAGAATAAAACATGCAGTATGGCAATCACTTCCAGGGTGCTTGATGCTGTTGAGGTTTTTGCCATTCGCTCGGATCAGAACAACCGAATGAATCCAGATAATTGTGTGTGCATTGAATGAGCCATCTAAAATGAACTTATGATTGCAGAAAACTTATAGCTGGAACTCACCGTATTTTTTTTTGGAGAAGTGTCATCCTTGTTGTTTGGCAATGGAACTCGAGAATATGAAATTAGGCAGGCAGTGGTCGGAAGAAAAGATATTACAGGATAGTGCATAGTTTAAAACAGGATGAGGTGATAAGATAAGGAACACTGAATATTAGATCCAGGTAACTATTTAGTCCTTGCTCGCATTGTTAGTCAATGTATATTTGCATTATTTACAGGTCATATTTGCTAGAGCTTGATGTTTAAACAAGACTATGTCGCTGAAGCATGTAAATGCTATTAAAGCTTGTTAACAAACCATCAAAGCTAATTAGTTAATATAGACGACCAGTTTTTATTGTCGATTGAGCTAGTATGTCATGAGAACTAATCAATATAACATTACGATAATACATGTGAGCATTAATCAGGACTGTTAGAATATTGGGTTAACATAAATACAAAATAGATCAAGAAATTTAGAATGGAAATAAAATTAACAATAATAGGTTGCGTTTCTTTAGTTGGGCTCACCAATGTAGAACTATAGTCTACTATGATATTAGTACTGCTCTAATAATAGACCTAATCCTAAATTTGTAGATTTGTCATGATATAACTGCCTAATCTATAAGATCTTACGTGGAAGTCACATCATCGTCTACACCAACTCACTGTGTCGTAACAACTACCAATACATGATGTAGAACAAGGTTAGGCTAGAGAAAGAACAATATATTTAATATGAATAAAAGATATAAGGTAATATTCAGAGGGACCACGCCTGCACGGCCGAGCCATGCCACTCGATCAACTCCAATTCATTCAATTCATTCTCCGCGCCTTCTCCATTGTTAGGTACTTCCCCGCGTTAAATATTGAATATCTATTCTCTGAGTAGTCTCGTGTTCACAGCTTTGTGGATTGTGTGGCTATCGTCCAATACCAATAAAGATTTAAGTCTACGTTATGTGTTGCTGTAACAACGCAATGAAAAACTTTGTGTAAATGATTCATTTGTAATTTTATTAACTGTAATAAACATTTATATATTTCATAAATCAGTCTTTTGATAATCGCGATAAATCGGTCAACATTGGGTTTCATTAGCAATGCGCGATTGACGAAAAGTAATAAAACATCGCAGTAAGAAATGTACGTAAGCATTCTCCCTAGGTCTTCCGTGATGTCGATAGGCTTTCGTGAAGCTTTTGCGTTAAAACAGTTTTCCAAGAAAACCCAAAGCTTTGGGGAAGCTTCCCCAAAATGATATAGCTATATATCGTGTTCGTTTCCCTTTCACCTGGCTTCGCAGGCTTTAACAGACGTAACCATAGTTTATTTGTTCTTTTGTATATTCTTTTATACTACTTAGAAAAATTCAGTAGTCAGTTGTATTCCCAATAACTGAAGTTCACTTTGGGGATTTCCCCAAAGTTCCCCAGGTCTGGGGAAATTTTGGGTTTTTTTCTTATTTCCCCAAAATTTATTATAGCGGCTTCCCCAAAATGGACTAAATTTTCCCCAAAGTTGGGAGCCTGGGCTGTCAAACGAAAGCACAAGGATTATCTATGCACCTCTGAAGAACTAGAGGTTGCTGAGGTTGAGGCTGGATTTGCCCCGGTGGAATTTCCAGTTGTCAACATTTCAACAGGAACGTTTTCTCCGATTGCGAGGTTTGTACCTACTTTATCAATACTCATATATCAGTTCATCGAAAGCTGACCTTTCATCACCACCAATTCTACGTACGTCGACTGAAGGTGATAAACCGTAAGTTGCATTTACTTTATTCCTGATAACAAAAGTTTGAGCGATGATATACATCACATGTTCAGAAATATCCTAAAAGCGGTAACTGAACTATCTAGCAAGATGGACAGACTGATCGCTGTAAGCGAACGCTTAGCCATGGGTGTAAGTGAAATGCGTATGGAAGATACGGATAGTGATGCAATCACTTTCCCATTACGAACGCATGACGAGTTGCGTTCTTTAGAGACAGCTTTAGAGAACAAAAAGTTCCGGGATCATTTCGTAAGTTGTAACCGGTGTTTGAAGAAATTAAAGATGGAAAGATTATACCATGTACTATGTGATGATCTTCGGAAATCAGCAAAAGCCTGTCTGAAATACCTCCTTTCTCCGGAACTGGCAAACACGTACACCTTGCACGGAACCAGAAGTAAATTTGGTATTAGTAAGTACAAATTTTACTCGACGATTCAAAGTAAGTCCACTTTACTGTATTAAAATATTCGTAGGTGCTTTGTGTTCACATTTCCGAAGTGCAAGCTGCCCGGAACAGGAAATAATACACGCCATGGCTACGGCAAACCAGGCCTTCTTGCATGACGCAAGAGAAAAAGTACATAAACGTGGATGGCGATCCAAAGAAAGGGTGAGCTAAAACTACTTAATATGTTTGTTATAATACATATATTAACTTTGTCACACATTGTTCCTACTCGTTCCCCTTCCTACTCTTTTGTATATTGATTAATACCACTTAATAAAATTCAGTATTCAGTTGTATTCCCAATAACTGAAGTCCACTTTGGGGATTTCCCCAAAATTCACAGGATGTTAATTATCATTGTATTTATCACTATAATCACTGTACTTTAATTACTGTAACAGCTTATTACTTTGTGATCAATACTCAAAGTGATATAACTTGTCTCTCGTATGTTTCGTTTTCAGCTGGCTTCGCAGGCTTTATCAGACGTAACTGTAAGTTCTTTGTTCGCATTATTAAGAACATTGTTATACTGTTGGTACATCATCAACCTTTCACATATCTTGACACGTTATTATACACTAAAAATGATTTATTTATTTATTTATTTATTAGAACATTATCAATGACAGTTCTACGTCTACGTAAGATGTTGCTGTTACGACGCAATGAAGAACTTTGAATAAATGATTCATTTGTAATTTTATTAACTGTAATAAACATTTATATATTTCATAAATCAGTCTTTTGATAATCGCGATAAATCGGTCAACATTGGGTTTCATTAGCAATGCGCGATTGACGAAAAGTAATAAAACATCGCAGTAAGAAATGTACGTAAGCATTCTCCCTAGGTCTTCCGTGATGTCGATAGGCTTTCGTGAAGCTTTTGCGTTAAAACAGTTTTCCAGGAAAACCCAAAGCTTTGGGGAAGCTTCCCCAAAATGATATAGCTATATATCGTGTTCGTTTCCCTTTCACCTGGCTTCGCAGGCTTTAACAGACGTAACCATAGTTTATTTGTTCTTTTGTATATTCTTTTATACTACTTAGAAAAATTCAGTAGTCAGTTGTATTCCCAATAACTGAAGTTCACTTTGGGGATTTCCCCAAAGTTCCCCAGGTCTGGGGAAATTTTGGGTTTTTTTCTCATTTCCCCAAAATTTCCACAAAATTTATTATAGCGGCTTCCCCAAAATGGACTAAATTTTCCCCAAAGTTGGGAGCCTGGGCTGTCAAACGAAAGCACAAGGATTATCTATGCACCTCTGAAGAACTAGAGGTTGCTGAGGTTGAGGCTGGATTTGCCCCGGTGGAATTTCCAGTTGTCAACATTTCAACAGGAACGTTTTCTCCGATTGCGAGGTTTGTACCTACTTTATCAATACTCATATATCAGTTCATCGAAAGCTGACCTTTCATCACCACCAATTCTACGTACGTCGACTGAAGGTGATAAACCGTAAGTTGCATTTACTTTATTCCTGATAACAAAAGTTTGAGCGATGATATACATCACATGTTCAGAAATATCCTAAAAGCGGTAACTGAACTATCTAGCAAGATGGACAGACTGATCGCTGTAAGCGAACGCTTAGCCATGGGTGTAAGTGAAATGCGTATGGAAGATACGGATAGTGATGCAATCACTTTCCCATTACGAACGCATGACGAGTTGCGTTCTTTAGAGACAGCTTTAGAGAACAAAAAGTTCCAGGATCATTTCGTAAGTTGTAACCGGTGTTTGAAGAAATTAAAGATGGAAAGATTATACCATGTACTATGTGATGATCTTCGGAAATCAGCAAAAGCCTGTCTGAAATACCTCCTTTCTCCGGAACTGGCAAACACGTACACCTTGCACGGAACCAGAAGTAAATTTGGTATTAGTAAGTACAAATTTTACTCGACGATTCAAAGTAAGTCCACTTTACTGTATTAAAATATTTGTAGGTGCTTTGTGTTCACATTTCCGAAGTGCAAGCTGCCCGGAACAGGAAATAATACACGCCATGGCTACGGCAAACCAGGCCTTCTTGCATGACGCAAGAGAAAAAGTACATAAACGTGGATGGCGATCCAAAGAAAGAGTGGGCTAAAACTACTTAATATGTTTGTTATAATACATATATTAACTTTGTCACACATTGTTCCTACTCGTTCCCTTTCCTACTCTTTTGTATATTGATTAATACCACTTAATAAAATTCAGTATTCAGTTGTATTCCCAATAACTGAAGTCCACTTTGGGGATTTCCCCAAAATTCACAGGATGTTAATTATCATTGTATTTATCACTATAATCACTGTACTTTAATTACTGTAACAGCTTATTACTTTGTGATCAATACTCAAAGTGATATAACTTGTCTCTCGTATGTTTCGCTTTCAGCTGGCTTCGCAGGCTTTATCAGACGTAACTGTAAGTTCTTTGTTCGCATTATTAAGAACATTGTTATACTGTTGGTACATCATCAACCTTTCACATATCTTGACACGTTATTATACACTAAAAATGATTTATTTATTTATTTATTTATTAGAACATTATCAATGACAGTTCTACGTCTACGTAAGGTGTTGCTGTTACAACGCAATGAAGAACTTTGAATAAATGATTCATTTGTAATTTTATTAACTGTAATAAACATTTATATATTTCATAAATCAGTCTTTTGATAATCGCGATAAATCGGTCAACATTGGGTTTCATTAGCAATGCGCGATTGACGAAAAGTAATAAAACATCGCAGTAAGAAATGTACGTAAGCATTCTCCCTAGGTCTTCCGTGATGTCGATAGGCTTTCGTGAAGCTTTTGCGTTAAAACAGTTTTCCAGGAAAACCCAAAGCTTTGGGGAAGCTTCCCCAAAATGATATAGCTATATATCGTGTTCGTTTCCCTTTCACCTGGCTTCGCAGGCTTTAACAGACGTAACCATAGTTTATTTGTTCTTTTGTATATTCTTTTATACTACTTAGAAAAATTCAGTAGTCAGTTGTATTCCCAATAACTGAAGTTCACTTTGGGGATTTCCCCAAAGTTCCCCAGGTCTGGGGAAATTTTGGGTTTTTTTCTCATTTCCCCAAAATTTCCACAAAATTTATTATAGCGGCTTCCCCAAAATGGACTAAATTTTCCCCAAAGTTGGGAGCCTGGGCTGTCAAACGAAAGCACAAGGATTATCTATGCACCTCTGAAGAACTAGAGGTTGCTGAGGTTGAGGCTGGATTTGCCCCGGTGGAATTTCCAGTTGTCAACATTTCAACAGGAACGTTTTCTCCGATTGCGAGGTTTGTACCTACTTTATCAATACTCATATATCAGTTCATCGAAAGCTGACCTTTCATCACCACCAATTCTACGTACGTCGACTGAAGGTGATAAACCGTAAGTTGCATTTACTTTATTCCTGATAACAAAAGTTTGAGCGATGATATACATCACATGTTCAGAAATATCCTAAAAGCGGTAACTGAACTATCTAGCAAGATGGACAGACTGATCGCTGTAAGCGAACGCTTAGCCATGGGTGTAAGTGAAATGCGTATGGAAGATACGGATAGTGATGCAATCACTTTCCCATTACGAACGCATGACGAGTTGCGTTCTTTAGAGACAGCTTTAGAGAACAAAAAGTTCCAGGATCATTTCGTAAGTTGTAACCGGTGTTTGAAGAAATTAAAGATGGAAAGATTATACCATGTACTATGTGATGATCTTCGGAAATCAGCAAAAGCCTGTCTGAAATACCTCCTTTCTCCGGAACTGGCAAACACGTACACCTTGCACGGAACCAGAAGTAAATTTGGTATTAGTAAGTACAAATTTTACTCGACGATTCAAAGTAAGTCCACTTTACTGTATTAAAATATTTGTAGGTGCTTTGTGTTCACATTTCCGAAGTGCAAGCTGCCCGGAACAGGAAATAATACACGCCATGGCTACGGCAAACCAGGCCTTCTTGCATGACGCAAGAGAAAAAGTACATAAACGTGGATGGCGATCCAAAGAAAGAGTGGGCTAAAACTACTTAATATGTTTGTTATAATACATATATTAACTTTGTCACACATTGTTCCTACTCGTTCCCTTTCCTACTCTTTTGTATATTGATTAATACCACTTAATAAAATTCAGTATTCAGTTGTATTCCCAATAACTGAAGTCCACTTTGGGGATTTCCCCAAAATTCACAGGATGTTAATTATCATTGTATTTATCACTATAATCACTGTACTTTAATTACTGTAACAGCTTATTACTTTGTGATCAATACTCAAAGTGATATAACTTGTCTCTCGTATGTTTCGCTTTCAGCTGGCTTCGCAGGCTTTATCAGACGTAACTGTAAGTTCTTTGTTCGCATTATTAAGAACATTGTTATACTGTTGGTACATCATCAACCTTTCACATATCTTGACACGTTATTATACACTAAAAATGATTTATTTATTTATTTATTTATTAGAACATTATCAATGACAGTTCTACGTCTACGTAAGGTGTTGCTGTTACAACGCAATGAAGAACTTTGAATAAATGATTCATTTGTAATTTTATTAACTGTAATAAACATTTATATATTTCATAAATCAGTCTTTTGATAATCGCGATAAATCGGTCAACATTGGGTTTCATTAGCAATGCGCGATTGACGAAAAGTAATAAAACATCGCAGTAAGAAATGTACGTAAGCATTCTCCCTAGGTCTTCCGTGATGTCGATAGGCTTTCGTGAAGCTTTTGCGTTAAAACAGTTTTCCAGGAAAACCCAAAGCTTTGGGGAAGCTTCCCCAAAATGATATAGCTATATATCGTGTTCGTTTCCCTTTCACCTGGCTTCGCAGGCTTTAACAGACGTAACCATAGTTTATTTGTTCTTTTGTATATTCTTTTATACTACTTAGAAAAATTCAGTAGTCAGTTGTATTCCCAATAACTGAAGTTCACTTTGGGGATTTCCCCAAAGTTCCCCAGGTCTGGGGAAATTTTGGGTTTTTTTCTCATTTCCCCAAAATTTCCACAAAATTTATTATAGCGGCTTCCCCAAAATGGACTAAATTTTCCCCAAAGTTGGGAGCCTGGGCTGTCAAACGAAAGCACAAGGATTATCTATGCACCTCTGAAGAACTAGAGGTTGCTGAGGTTGAGGCTGGATTTGCCCCGGTGGAATTTCCAGTTGTCAACATTTCAACAGGAACGTTTTCTCCGATTGCGAGGTTTGTACCTACTTTATCAATACTCATATATCAGTTCATCGAAAGCTGACCTTTCATCACCACCAATTCTACGTACGTCGACTGAAGGTGATAAACCGTAAGTTGCATTTACTTTATTCCTGATAACAAAAGTTTGAGCGATGATATACATCACATGTTCAGAAATATCCTAAAAGCGGTAACTGAACTATCTAGCAAGATGGACAGACTGATCGCTGTAAGCGAACGCTTAGCCATGGGTGTAAGTGAAATGCGTATGGAAGATACGGATAGTGATGCAATCACTTTCCCATTACGAACGCATGACGAGTTGCGTTCTTTAGAGACAGCTTTAGAGAACAAAAAGTTCCAGGATCATTTCGTAAGTTGTAACCGGTGTTTGAAGAAATTAAAGATGGAAAGATTATACCATGTACTATGTGATGATCTTCGGAAATCAGCAAAAGCCTGTCTGAAATACCTCCTTTCTCCGGAACTGGCAAACACGTACACCTTGCACGGAACCAGAAGTAAATTTGGTATTAGTAAGTACAAATTTTACTCGACGATTCAAAGTAAGTCCACTTTACTGTATTAAAATATTCGTAGGTGCTTTGTGTTCACATTTCCGAAGTGCAAGCTGCCCGGAACAGGAAATAATACACGCCATGGCTACGGCAAACCAGGCCTTCTTGCATGACGCAAGAGATAAAGTACATAAACGTGGATGGCGATCCAAAGAAAGGGTGAGCTAAAACTACTTAATATGTTTGTTATAATACATATATTAACTTTGTCACACATTGTTCCTACTCGTTCCCCTTCCTACTCTTTTGAATATTGATCAATACCACTTAATAAAATTCAGTATTCAGTTGTATTCCCAATAACTGAAGTCCACTTTGGGGATTTCCCCAAAATTCACAGGATGTTAATTATCATTGTATTTATCACTATAATCACTGTACTTTAATTACTGTAACAGCCTAATACTTTGTGATCAATACTCAAAGTGATATAACTTGTCTCTCGTATGTTTCGCTTTCAGCTGGCTTCGCAGGCTTTATCAGACGTAACTGTAAGTTCTTTGTTCGCATTATTAAGAACATTGTTATACTGTTGGTACATCATCAACCTTTCACATATCTTGACACGTTATTATACACTAAAAATGATTTATTTATTTATTTATTTATTAGAACATTATCAATGACAGTTCTACGTCTACGTAAGGTGTTGCTGTTACAACGCAATGAAGAACTTTGTATAAATGATTCATTTGTAATTTTATTAACTGTAATAAACATTTATATATTTCATAAATCAGTCTTTTGATAATCGCGATAAATCGGTCAACATTGGGTTTCATTAGCAATGCGCGATTGACGAAAAGTAATAAAACATCGCAGTAAGAAATGTACGTAAGCATTCTCCCTAGGTCTTCCGTGATGTCGATAGGCTTTCGTGAAGCTTTTGCGTTAAAACAGTTTTCCAGGAAAACCCAAATGTTTGGGGAAGCTTCCCCAAAATGATATAGCTATATATCGTGTTCGTTTCCCTTTCACCTGGCTTCGCAGGCTTTAACAGACGTAACCATAGTTTATTTGTTCTTTTGTATATTCTTTTATACTACTTAGAAAAATTCAGTAGTCAGTTGTATTCCCAATAACTGAAGTTCACTTTGGGGATTTCCCCAAAATTCACAGGATGTTAATTATCATTGTATTTATCACTATAATCACTGTACTTTAATTACTGTAACAGCTTATTACTTTGTGATCAATACTCAAAGTGATATAACTTGTCTCTTGTATGTTTCGCTTTCAGCTGGCTTCGCAGGCTTTATCAGACGTAACTGTAAGTTCTTTGTTCGCATTATTAAGAACATTGTTATACTGTTGGTACATCATCAACCTTTCACATATCTTGACACGTTATTATACACTAAAAATGATTTATTTATTTATTTATTTATTAGAACATTATCAATGACAGTTCTACGTCTACGTAAGATGTTGCTGTTACAACGCAATGAAGAACTTTGAATAAATGATTCATTTGTAATTTTATTAACTGTAATAAACATTTATATATTTCATAAATCAGTCTTTTGATAATCGCGATAAATCGGTCAACATTGGGTTTCATTAGCAATGCGCGATTGACGAAAAGTAATAAAACATCGCAGTAAGAAATGTACGTAAGCATTCTCCCTAGGTCTTCCGTGATGTCGATAGGCTTTCGTGAAGCTTTTGCGTTAAAACAGTTTTCCAGGAAAACCCAAAGCTTTGGGGAAGCTTCCCCAAAATGATATAGCTATATATCGTGTTCGTTTCCCTTTCACCTGGCTTCGCAGGCTTTAACAGACGTAACCATAGTTTATTTGTTCTTTTGTATATTCTTTTATACTACTTAGAAAAATTCAGTAGTCAGTTGTATTCCCAATAACTGAAGTTCACTTTGGGGATTTCCCCAAAATTCACAGGATGTTAATTATCATTGTATTTATCACTATAATCACTGTACTTTAATTACTGTAACAGCTTATTACTTTGTGATCAATACTCAAAGTGATATAACTTGTCTCTTGTATGTTTCGCTTTCAGCTGGCTTCGCAGGCTTTATCAGACGTAACTGTAAGTTCTTTGTTCGCATTATTAAGAACATTGTTATACTGTTGGTACATCATCAACCTTTCACATATCTTGACACGTTATTATACACTAAAAATGATTTATTTATTTATTTATTTTTTAGAACATTATCAATGACAGTTCTACGTCTACGTAAGGTGTTGCTGTTACAACGCAATGAAGAACTTTGAATAAATGATTCATTTGTAATTTTATTAACTGTAATAAACATTTATATATTTCATAAATCAGTCTTTTGATAATCGCGATAAATCGGTCAACATTGGGTTTCATTAGCAATGCGCGATTGACGAAAAGTAATAAAACATCGCAGTAAGAAATGTACGTAAGCATTCTCCCTAGGTCTTCCGTGATGTCGATAGGCTTTCGTGAAGCTTTTGCGTTAAAACAGTTTTCCAGGAAAACCCAAAGCTTTGGGGAAGCTTCCCCAAAATGATATAGCTATATATCGTGTTCGTTTCCCTTTCACCTGGCTTCGCAGGCTTTAACAGACGTAACCATAGTTTATTTGTTCTTTTGTATATTCTTTTATACTACTTAGAAAAATTCAGTAGTCAGTTGTATTCCCAATAACTGAAGTTCACTTTGGGGATTTCCCCAAAATTCACAGGATGTTAATTATCATTGTATTTATCACTATAATCACTGTACCTTAATTACTGTAACAGCTTATTACTTTGTGATCAATACTCAAAGTGATATAACTTGTCTCTTGTGTGTTTCCCTTTCAGCTGGCTTCGCAGGCTTTATCAGACGTAACTGTAAGTTCTTTGTTCGCATTATTAAGAACATTGTTATACTGTTGGTACATCATCAACCTTTCACATATCTTGACACGTTATTATACACTAAAAATGATTTATTTATTTATTTATTTATTAGAACATTATCAATGACAGTTCTACGTCTACGTAAGATGTTGCTGTTACAACGCAATGAAGAACTTTGAATAAATGATTCATTTGTAATTTTATTAACTGTAATAAACATTTATATATTTCATAAATCAGTCTTTTGATAATCGCGATAAATCGGTCAACATTGGGTTTCATTAGCAATGCGCGATTGACGAAAAGTAATAAAACATCGCAGTAAGAAATGTACGTAAGCATTCTCCCTAGGTCTTCCGTGATGTCGATAGGCTTTCGTGAAGCTTTTGCGTTAAAACAGTTTTCCAGGAAAACCCAAAGCTTTGGGGAAGCTTCCCCAAAATGATATAGCTATATATCGTGTTCGTTTCCCTTTCACCTGGCTTCGCAGGCTTTAACAGACGTAACCATAGTTTATTTGTTCTTTTGTATATTCTTTTATACTACTTAGAAAAATTCAGTAGTCAGTTGTATTCCCAATAACTGAAGTTCACTTTGGGGATTTCCCCAAAATTCACAGGATGTTAATTATCATTGTATTTATCACTATAATCACTGTACTTTAATTACTGTAACAGCTTATTACTTTGTGATCAATACTCAAAGTGATATAACTTGTCTCTTGTGTGTTTCCCTTTCAGCTGGCTTCGCAGGCTTTATCAGACGTAACTGTAAGTTCTTTGTTCGCATTATTAAGAACATTGTTATACTGTTGGTACATCATCAACCTTTCACATATCTTGACACGTTATTATACACTAAAAATGATTTATTTATTTATTTATTTATTAGAACATTATCAATGACAGTTCTACGTCTACGTAAGGTGTTGCTGTTACAACGCAATGAAGAACTTTGTATAAATGATTCATTTGTAATTTTATTAACTGTAATAAACATTTATATATTTCATAAATCAGTCTTTTGATAATCGCGATAAATCGGTCAACATTGGGTTTCATTAGCAATGCGCGATTGACGAAAAGTAATAAAACATCGCAGTAAGAAATGTACGTAAGCATTCTCCCTAGGTCTTCCGTGATGTCGATAGGCTTTCGTGAAGCTTTTGCGTTAAAACAGTTTTCCAGGAAAACCCAAAGCTTTGGGGAAGCTTCCCCAAAATGATATAGCTATATATCGTGTTCGTTTCCCTTTCACCTGGCTTCGCAGGCTTTAACAGACGTAACCATAGTTTATTTGTTCTTTTGTATATTCTTTTATACTACTTAGAAAAATTCAGTAGTCAGTTGTATTCCCAATAACTGAAGTTCACTTTGGGGATTTCCCCAAAATTCACAGGATGTTAATTATCATTGTATTTATCACTATAATCACTGTACTTTAATTACTGTAACAGCTTATTACTTTGTGATCAATACTCAAAGTGATATAACTTGTCTCTTGTGTGTTTCGCTTTCAGCTGGCTTCGCAGGCTTTATCAGACGTAACTGTAAGTTCTTTGTTCGCATTATTAAGAACATTGTTATACTGTTGGTACATCATCAACCTTTCACATATCTTGACACGTTATTATACACTAAAAATGATTTATTTATTTATTTATTTATTAGAACATTATCAATGACAGTTCTACGTCTACGTAAGGTGTTGCTGTTACAACGCAATGAAGAACTTTGAATAAATGATTCATTTGTAATTTTATTAACTGTAATAAACATTTATATATTTCATAAATCAGTCTTTTGATAATCGCGATAAATCGGTCAACATTGGGTTTCATTAGCAATGCGCGATTGACGAAAAGTAATAAAACATCGCAGTAAGAAATGTACGTAAGCATTCTCCCTAGGTCTTCCGTGATGTCGATAGGCTTTCGTGAAGCTTTTGCGTTAAAACAGTTTTCCAGGAAAACCCAAAGCTTTGGGGAAGCTTCCCCAAAATGATATAGCTATATATCGTGTTCGTTTCCCTTTCACCTGGCTTCGCAGGCTTTAACAGACGTAACCATAGTTTATTTGTTCTTTTGTATATTCTTTTATACTACTTAGAAAAATTCAGTAGTCAGTTGTATTCCCAATAACTGAAGTTCACTTTGGGGATTTCCCCAAAATTCACAGGATGTTAATTATCATTGTATTTATCACTATAATCACTGTACTTTAATTACTGTAACAGCTTATTACTTTGTGATCAATACTCAAAGTGATATAACTTGTCTCTTGTGTGTTTCCCTTTCAGCTGGCTTCGCAGGCTTTATCAGACGTAACTGTAAGTTCTTTGTTCGCATTATTAAGAACATTGTTATACTGTTGGTACATCATCAACCTTTCACATATCTTGACACGTTATTATACACTAAAAATGATTTATTTATTTATTTATTTATTAGAACATTATCAATGACAGTTCTACGTCTACGTAAGGTGTTGCTGTTACAACGCAATGAAGAACTTTGAATAAATGATTCATTTGTAATTTTATTAACTGTAATAAACATTTATATATTTCATAAATCAGTCTTTTGATAATCGCGATAAATCGGTCAACATTGGGTTTCATTAGCAATGCGCGATTGACGAAAAGTAATAAAACATCGCAGTAAGAAATGTACGTAAGCATTCTCCCTAGGTCTTCCGTGATGTCGATAGGCTTTCGTGAAGCTTTTGCGTTAAAACAGTTTTCCAGGAAAACCCAAAGCTTTGGGGAAGCTTCCCCAAAATGATATAGCTATATATCGTGTTCGTTTCCCTTTCACCTGGCTTCGCAGGCTTTAACAGACGTAACCATAGTTTATTTGTTCTTTTGTATATTCTTTTATACTACTTAGAAAAATTCAGTAGTCAGTTGTATTCCCAATAACTGAAGTTCACTTTGGGGATTTCCCCAAAATTCACAGGATGTTAATTATCATTGTATTTATCACTATAATCACTGTACTTTAATTACTGTAACAGCTTATTACTTTGTGATCAATACTCAAAGTGATATAACTTGTCTCTTGTGTGTTTCGCTTTCAGCTGGCTTCGCAGGCTTTATCAGACGTAACTGTAAGTTCTTTGTTCGCATTATTAAGAACATTGTTATACTGTTGGTACATCATCAACCTTTCACATATCTTGACACGTTATTATACACTAAAAATGATTTATTTATTTATTTATTTATTAGAACATTATCAATGACAGTTCTACGTCTACGTAAGGTGTTGCTGTTACAACGCAATGAAGAACTTTGAATAAATGATTCATTTGTAATTTTATTAACTGTAATAAACATTTATATATTTCATAAATCAGTCTTTTGATAATCGCGATAAATCGGTCAACATTGGGTTTCATTAGCAATGCGCGATTGACGAAAAGTAATAAAACATCGCAGTAAGAAATGTACGTAAGCATTCTCCCTAGGTCTTCCGTGATGTCGATAGGCTTTCGTGAAGCTTTTGCGTTAAAACAGTTTTCCAGGAAAACCCAAAGCTTTGGGGAAGCTTCCCCAAAATGATATAGCTATATATCGTGTTCGTTTCCCTTTCACCTGGCTTCGCAGGCTTTAACAGACGTAACCATAGTTTATTTGTTCTTTTGTATATTCTTTTATACTACTTAGAAAAATTCAGTAGTCAGTTGTATTCCCAATAACTGAAGTTCACTTTGGGGATTTCCCCAAAATTCACAGGATGTTAATTATCATTGTATTTATCACTATAATCACTGTACTTTAATTACTGTAACAGCTTATTACTTTGTGATCAATACTCAAAGTGATATAACTTGTCTCTTGTGTGTTTCGCTTTCAGCTGGCTTCGCAGGCTTTATCAGACGTAACTGTAAGTTCTTTGTTCGCATTATTAAGAACATTGTTATACTGTTGGTACATCATCAACCTTTCACATATCTTGACACGTTATTATACACTAAAAATGATTTATTTATTTATTTATTTATTAGAACATTATCAATGACAGTTCTACGTCTACGTAAGGTGTTGCTGTTACAACGCAATGAAGAACTTTGAATAAATGATTCATTTGTAATTTTATTAACTGTAATAAACATTTATATATTTCATAAATCAGTCTTTTGATAATCGCGATAAATCGGTCAACATTGGGTTTCATTAGCAATGCGCGATTGACGAAAAGTAATAAAACATCGCAGTAAGAAATGTACGTAAGCATTCTCCCTAGGTCTTCCGTGATGTCGATAGGCTTTCGTGAAGCTTTTGCGTTAAAACAGTTTTCCAGGAAAACCCAAAGCTTTGGGGAAGCTTCCCCAAAATGATATAGCTATATATCGTGTTCGTTTCCCTTTCACCTGGCTTCGCAGGCTTTAACAGACGTAACCATAGTTTATTTGTTCTTTTGTATATTCTTTTATACTACTTAGAAAAATTCAGTAGTCAGTTGTATTCCCAATAACTGAAGTTCACTTTGGGGATTTCCCCAAAATTCACAGGATGTTAATTATCATTGTATTTATCACTATAATCACTGTACTTTAATTACTGTAACAGCTTATTACTTTGTGATCAATACTCAAAGTGATATAACTTGTCTCTTGTGTGTTTCGCTTTCAGCTGGCTTCGCAGGCTTTATCAGACGTAACTGTAAGTTCTTTGTTCGCATTATTAAGAACATTGTTATACTGTTGGTACATCATCAACCTTTCACATATCTTGACACGTTATTATACACTAAAAATGATTTATTTATTTATTTATTTATTAGAACATTATCAATGACAGTTCTACGTCTACGTAAGGTGTTGCTGTTACAACGCAATGAAGAACTTTGAATAAATGATTCATTTGTAATTTTATTAACTGTAATAAACATTTATATATTTCATAAATCAGTCTTTTGATAATCGCGATAAATCGGTCAACATTGGGTTTCATTAGCAATGCGCGATTGACGAAAAGTAATAAAACATCGCAGTAAGAAATGTACGTAAGCATTCTCCCTAGGTCTTCCGTGATGTCGATAGGCTTTCGTGAAGCTTTTGCGTTAAAACAGTTTTCCAGGAAAACCCAAAGCTTTGGGGAAGCTTCCCCAAAATGATATAGCTATATATCGTGTTCGTTTCCCTTTCACCTGGCTTCGCAGGCTTTAACAGACGTAACCATAGTTTATTTGTTCTTTTGTATATTCTTTTATACTACTTAGAAAAATTCAGTAGTCAGTTGTATTCCCAATAACTGAAGTTCACTTTGGGGATTTCCCCAAAATTCACAGGATGTTAATTATCATTGTATTTATCACTATAATCACTGTACTTTAATTACTGTAACAGCTTATTACTTTGTGATCAATACTCAAAGTGATATAACTTGTCTCTTGTGTGTTTCGCTTTCAGCTGGCTTCGCAGGCTTTATCAGACGTAACTGTAAGTTCTTTGTTCGCATTATTAAGAACATTGTTATACTGTTGGTACATCATCAACCTTTCACATATCTTGACACGTTATTATACACTAAAAATGATTTATTTATTTATTTATTTATTAGAACATTATCAATGACAGTTCTACGTCTACGTAAGGTGTTGCTGTTACAACGCAATGAAGAACTTTGAATAAATGATTCATTTGTAATTTTATTAACTGTAATAAACATTTATATATTTCATAAATCAGTCTTTTGATAATCGCGATAAATCGGTCAACATTGGGTTTCATTAGCAATGCGCGATTGACGAAAAGTAATAAAACATCGCAGTAAGAAATGTACGTAAGCATTCTCCCTAGGTCTTCCGTGATGTCGATAGGCTTTCGTGAAGCTTTTGCGTTAAAACAGTTTTCCAGGAAAACCCAAAGCTTTGGGGAAGCTTCCCCAAAATGATATAGCTATATATCGTGTTCGTTTCCCTTTCACCTGGCTTCGCAGGCTTTAACAGACGTAACCATAGTTTATTTGTTCTTTTGTATATTCTTTTATACTACTTAGAAAAATTCAGTAGTCAGTTGTATTCCCAATAACTGAAGTTCACTTTGGGGATTTCCCCAAAATTCACAGGATGTTAATTATCATTGTATTTATCACTATAATCACTGTACTTTAATTACTGTAACAGCTTATTACTTTGTGATCAATACTCAAAGTGATATAACTTGTCTCTTGTGTGTTTCGCTTTCAGCTGGCTTCGCAGGCTTTATCAGACGTAACTGTAAGTTCTTTGTTCGCATTATTAAGAACATTGTTATACTGTTGGTACATCATCAACCTTTCACATATCTTGACACGTTATTATACACTAAAAATGATTTATTTATTTATTTATTTATTAGAACATTATCAATGACAGTTCTACGTCTACGTAAGGTGTTGCTGTTACAACGCAATGAAGAACTTTGAATAAATGATTCATTTGTAATTTTATTAACTGTAATAAACATTTATATATTTCATAAATCAGTCTTTTGATAATCGCGATAAATCGGTCAACATTGGGTTTCATTAGCAATGCGCGATTGACGAAAAGTAATAAAACATCGCAGTAAGAAATGTACGTAAGCATTCTCCCTAGGTCTTCCGTGATGTCGATAGGCTTTCGTGAAGCTTTTGCGTTAAAACAGTTTTCCAGGAAAACCCAAAGCTTTGGGGAAGCTTCCCCAAAATGATATAGCTATATATCGTGTTCGTTTCCCTTTCACCTGGCTTCGCAGGCTTTAACAGACGTAACCATAGTTTATTTGTTCTTTTGTATATTCTTTTATACTACTTAGAAAAATTCAGTAGTCAGTTGTATTCCCAATAACTGAAGTTCACTTTGGGGATTTCCCCAAAATTCACAGGATGTTAATTATCATTGTATTTATCACTATAATCACTGTACTTTAATTACTGTAACAGCTTATTACTTTGTGATCAATACTCAAAGTGATATAACTTGTCTCTTGTGTGTTTCGCTTTCAGCTGGCTTCGCAGGCTTTATCAGACGTAACTGTAAGTTCTTTGTTCGCATTATTAAGAACATTGTTATACTGTTGGTACATCATCAACCTTTCACATATCTTGACACGTTATTATACACTAAAAATGATTTATTTATTTATTTATTTATTAGAACATTATCAATGACAGTTCTACGTCTACGTAAGGTGTTGCTGTTACAACGCAATGAAGAACTTTGAATAAATGATTCATTTGTAATTTTATTAACTGTAATAAACATTTATATATTTCATAAATCAGTCTTTTGATAATCGCGATAAATCGGTCAACATTGGGTTTCATTAGCAATGCGCGATTGACGAAAAGTAATAAAACATCGCAGTAAGAAATGTACGTAAGCATTCTCCCTAGGTCTTCCGTGATGTCGATAGGCTTTCGTGAAGCTTTTGCGTTAAAACAGTTTTCCAGGAAAACCCAAAGCTTTGGGGAAGCTTCCCCAAAATGATATAGCTATATATCGTGTTCGTTTCCCTTTCACCTGGCTTCGCAGGCTTTAACAGACGTAACCATAGTTTATTTGTTCTTTTGTATATTCTTTTATACTACTTAGAAAAATTCAGTAGTCAGTTGTATTCCCAATAACTGAAGTTCACTTTGGGGATTTCCCCAAAATTCACAGGATGTTAATTATCATTGTATTTATCACTATAATCACTGTACTTTAATTACTGTAACAGCTTATTACTTTGTGATCAATACTCAAAGTGATATAACTTGTCTCTTGTGTGTTTCGCTTTCAGCTGGCTTCGCAGGCTTTATCAGACGTAACTGTAAGTTCTTTGTTCGCATTATTAAGAACATTGTTATACTGTTGGTACATCATCAACCTTTCACATATCTTGACACGTTATTATACACTAAAAATGATTTATTTATTTATTTATTTATTAGAACATTATCAATGACAGTTCTACGTCTACGTAAGGTGTTGCTGTTACAACGCAATGAAGAACTTTGAATAAATGATTCATTTGTAATTTTATTAACTGTAATAAACATTTATATATTTCATAAATCAGTCTTTTGATAATCGCGATAAATCGGTCAACATTGGGTTTCATTAGCAATGCGCGATTGACGAAAAGTAATAAAACATCGCAGTAAGAAATGTACGTAAGCATTCTCCCTAGGTCTTCCGTGATGTCGATAGGCTTTCGTGAAGCTTTTGCGTTAAAACAGTTTTCCAGGAAAACCCAAAGCTTTGGGGAAGCTTCCCCAAAATGATATAGCTATATATCGTGTTCGTTTCCCTTTCACCTGGCTTCGCAGGCTTTAACAGACGTAACCATAGTTTAT
Source organism: Schistosoma bovis (assembly GCA_944470425.2). NCBI lineage: Eukaryota > Metazoa > Platyhelminthes > Trematoda > Strigeidida > Schistosomatidae > Schistosoma > Schistosoma bovis. The sequence goes on along the minus strand of CALYCU020000015.1, from coordinate 768 downwards.
TTGTTCTTTTGTATATTCTTTTATACTACTTAGAAAAATTCAGTAGTCAGTTGTATTCCCAATAACTGAAGTTCACTTTGGGGATTTCCCCAAAATTCACAGGATGTTAATTATCATTGTATTTATCACTATAATCACTGTACTTTAATTACTGTAACAGCTTATTACTTTGTGATCAATACTCAAAGTGATATAACTTGTCTCTTGTATGTTTCGCTTTCAGCTGGCTTCGCAGGCTTTATCAGACGTAACTGTAAGTTCTTTGTTCGCATTATTAAGAACATTGTTATACTGTTGGTACATCATCAACCTTTCACATATCTTGACACGTTATTATACACTAAAAATGATTTATTTATTTATTTATTTATTAGAACATTATCAATGACAGTTCTACGTCTACGTAAGGTGTTGCTGTTACAACGCAATGAAGAACTTTGAATAAATGATTCATTTGTAATTTTATTAACTGTAATAAACATTTATATATTTCATAAATCAGTCTTTTGATAATCGCGATAAATCGGTCAACATTGGGTTTCATTAGCAATGCGCGATTGACGAAAAGTAATAAAACATCGCAGTAAGAAATGTACGTAAGCATTCTCCCTAGGTCTTCCGTGATGTCGATAGGCTTTCGTGAAGCTTTTGCGTTAAAACAGTTTTCCAGGAAAACCCAAAGCTTTGGGGAAGCTTCCCCAAAATGATATAGCTATATATCGTGTTCGTTTCCCTTTCACCTGGCTTCGCAGGCTTTAACAGACTAAC